>CM076968.1:42599704-42854704 GCA_039105355.1 Benthosema pterotum
TTCGCTGAATGAACATGCCCGCCTTGGTGACAATCTGGGTACCAGAGGCCTGTAGGGGATAGAGATCTCACATTGTTCCCGCTGTCTCTGGGAAGTTGTGTGATCTCCCACACTTCAGAAGGACTGACGGACTCTGATTTAACTCTGACTCAGGACTTCTAGTCAGCAAAATGTGCTATATGTAATTAATGACACATTGCAGAATCTCTGTTCACTCTCTGTGCATTCAGTATCTCTATATCATAGTCCAGGGGTTGTCAACCAGTGGTCCGGGGACCACCAGTGGTCCCTGAGAGGATTCCAGGTGGACCCTTAGTTTCAATTTCATGCTCTCAATAGTTGAATTATATTTAAACATCTGAATTACTTAGTTCTCAAGAATCTACACATTTAGAAATTGTAGAAGAACTACTTTCAGAACAACAAGAAGAACAAACTTGCAAATCCTTTGTTTGGGGTCAGAGAGATTAAACTCAACATCAAATGGTGGTCTGTGACTAAATTGCAGAATAAATAGTGGGTCTAAAAAGATTGAAAACCACGGTTGTATCATAGTCAGTTGAACCGGATGCCCCTATGGGGGTGTAAACATTCGGTGAAAACAATTCGATTTAGTGCAGCAAAATACTGTAGGATCTACATCTAGTATAGAGCTCTGCAGGAGCCAACAAAATGATGCATCTTAGGATGTGTACGCCAATTTGAAAATATTTTGTGTCATGGACATAAATAAGAGTCCACATTTCTGTTATTAGAATTGATTTAGTACAGAATTGTACTATATGTGGAGACTAGATGACAGTGGAGAGGGAATATATACTGTATATTGACATGCGCATGGCAGACCTACTTGGCAGGGTGCTGAATCAACAAAAGTTTCACCGTGCACAGGAAAAATAATATCTGTAGGTAGCTCCTGTTTCCAAATATATGTATTATAAAGTTATGTGACATTTTGAGCACTTCTCAGACTTTGTAACAAAGTTTGAAGAAGAGCCTACGTGCTCGAAATGTCACTCAACTTTATAATAAATTGGAAACGGTTTCTGCCTGATGTGCAGAATTTATTTTTTCCTACATACTGCTGGAGAGAGAGTGAAGTCTATGATCTAGTTTAGTCATGGTTATACATCCTCTTATTCGGCAAAACAACAGTTAAATACAGTAAATCTGTTCCTCATATCACTGAGGACCCCCGGGAACCAACTTTAGCGTGCCTTATGGGTCCCCGGACCCCTCTTTGAGAACAGCTGTCTTAGGGAGGCTCGGAGTGTGGACAAGGTAATTGTACCAGCAGCATTCTAGCGATAACTTGCTATCATCTTGTGCTATGGAAACTTTAATGGTCTAAGACTCCTAAGTGATCCTGTTACTTGGAACAAAGCGTCACAACAGTGTTGTTAGAATGTTGTCAGGGTATAAGTGTTTTGTGAATGTTTACTAGATGTGGATGATGCCAGCACATTGTCTGCTATTTACAGAAGATGGGGACATCGATCGTGCGCAGTCTAGGGGGTGTGGCGTTGCTAGTTTTAGCCTATGCTCTGAATCCACTATAACCCTTGTGGAGTTTGGCTAGAAGGTTTGTTATCCTGTGTTTACCTCTCAGGAGCAGAACCGGACTTGGCCCCACCTCCCTAAGATCCGAAACCCCTGTACTGTCAGCCGGAGATCCGATTGCATGGCTTATTTTAGTGGCACGTCTACTGCATCCTGTTAACGTTGACCTCAGAAGGAAAGATGGCAGAGGCACTTTGATGTAAATAAAGATATTCTTCCCTCTGCCTGCCTGCAAAGCCCGAAGGTCTCTGATCTGTGATCTGTTATGTGACTGCGGGCCTGATATCGTTCACATGCCTTAGCCACATGTTAAGACTCTCTCTGTACACATTGTAGACAAAGGAAATCCTCAAGTGTTAATTTAGCTCCTATAGAGTGTACAAATGGATCCATAACACTGACACTTTAATACTATTAAGTATTAACATGTCACACAACATGTTTTTGTTACTGATTTCACTTGTACAGCTAGACCACAAACCCCAAGAATGTTACTTAGACGGCATGTTGTTTGAACTGGTTTGATGTTTACCTGGTATCCTAGTTTCTTTGAAGCACTATAGTTCTCTTTGTACTCTGTACTACTGTATGTTCTACGGTATTTACCCTGTCGCTTGTTGACTATAAGTTCAGGCTTACTCGGCTTACTTTGATTTCACACTTGTCACTCTGGATAAGGGCGTGTGCTAAATGGCTAAATTGTAATTGTACAACACAGATTACAATCTGGTGTCAATATAAATTAAAGTGTTGCATCAAAGCACGGTTGGGTGGTTATACATGACTGACACTGTGTACACACAATAAATCCTGAGTCTTAAGAGTTAAAATTAAGACCTGGGATTTTGCCCTGGGGGGGATTTAGCGGGTTGGAACAATTTACATTTGGAAGCAGAATGATGCAGAGCAAAGTCCATTTACCTTGCAGCAAATGAAAAATGGTTTAATCAGAGTGTTCAGGGAGAACGCGTTGTGAAACAAAAGGGCAGAGAGACGTTTCCCCGTTTCCAACATGTCTTAACAACTTCATGCTCTGCTGAACACAGCCGTGCCCACGATGCAAGGAATTATCCCAGAGTGCAACATGGGCTGCCGGTTTCTTTAGAAACGTGCTTTTTTTTCTCCATTGAGCTCTGCAGGGCATTTAGTGGCCTACACTCCATCACACTTGGAGGGCATGAAATATTGAGATCTTAAAAGCAACGCTGTTTTTTAAACTGCTCTGAGATGAGTTATATTTAGTCTTTGACACACATTTGACTGAGAACAAGTGAGAATGGCGTGAGTCCAGCGAGGAGGATTGTGAGTGAGGTCATTAGAAAAAAATGAGGTATTTCAAGTGTAAGATGCCAGAGAAATCAGAGAAGTCGCATGCACTATTGCACACGTACGGTAAGAAAGGGACTCGGTTGCTACCCCTGCTGACTGGTGTTTGAAATTCTTTGTGATGCATGCTTCAGCTGTTGAGGGAGTTGACTTATGCTTACACCTTACTACCGCACCATAATGGTGACATAGACCTACAGTACTTAAAAGTTTCAGTGTTTTATTTGTTAAGTGTTCAAAAGGCCATCATTTGACTTTTGCATTTTCTTCAGACTTATAAAGTAAAACAAATAAGAAATAAATCAAGACTAAAAGTTAAAACGAAATGTAATACTACTGGGCATTTATAATGCAGACAAACAAAGCGACTGCAGTATTGTTGATAGTGTACACTGTACAGTACACCATACACTAGTCTACAGCACATACAGTAAATGTGCTTTCCTATGTCTGTGGTGGAAAGTATTTGTAAGTAAGTTCCTGTATGTGTGTACTCTGGTCCACAGAGTTGATGGAGACTCGGGCAGCCAGACCATTCAGCTTCTCCTTCAACACCAGTGACTATCGCATCCTTCTGATGGACCAGGATCAAGGCCGTCTCTACCTGGGCAGCAGAGAGTACCTGGTGGCTCTGGACATGCAGAATGTCAACAAGGAGCCCCTCATAGTAAGTAATTTATACTCTGTAGTATGTGTTTTAGCCTGTAGTAGTGTTGTAGTCAAGATTCCTAAAGCGAGACCAGACCAAGACCTAGGGGGGTCGAGACCAAAACGAGGCAGAGATCACCACAAGACGAAAGAGACCGAGAACAACACCTAAAAGGGGTTGTGATCAAGACCGAGGCCAAGTCCTAGAGGGGCCGAGACCTAGATCAAGACCAGTGCATGGCGAGACCAAGTGGAGACCAGATTTGTATTAACTTTTGAATATTTCCTGCTCCTGCCTTAATTGTCTACGGTTGCACTGATAGATATGCACATCATCCAGTGCTGCACTGTGTATTTAAGAGCTGTCTTCATGAATGGGCTTTTCAGTCCTCATAATGGATATAGAACATTTCCTTTGCATTGTCTTGTCTCGAGAGGTCTCGGTGGCGGAAGAGACCCGAGACATTTGCTCCGAGACAAGACGAGAACAAGACAAATTGAGGGCGAGATCAAGACAAGACCACCAGACAAATGAAGTGCGAGAACAAAACCGTGATCGAGACGACGGAAATCTGCCTTGAAACCTGTCTTGAGACAGTGTCTGGAGGCCGGGTCTAATACCACCAGTGACTCAACCTTTTTACTTTCATGTAAATTTGATGCAAATTGTTTATTTGATTTTATTTCTGGGACCCCAATCTACTGTTCAAATTGTTCATTTGAGAGTGTACAGATGCAGATTCTGGGTTTTTGCACACTCTGCACACTGAGCTACCGACCAAATTGAGAAGCAGTGGTCTGATATCTGGTAACAGATACCCTGGGTTGTGTGGAAGTAATTTCTGCCATGGGTGCCAGCAGATCTCCAATGGAATTTTTCATTGTATTTTCGCTAAATTAAGAAATGAAACAAAGGCGTATACAGTTTTATAATCCTGTAATCTTGTAATTGGGGCCACTGTAGTTTAGTGGGTAAAGAGGCCACCTGGTGTTCAGAAGGTGACTGGTTCGCCTCCCGACACTCCCAGTCGAAGTGTCCCTGATCACAAGACACTTCATTCAGCATTCAGTGATTTGGGTGATTTGTGAAACCCTTTGGTTGCCCCGGTAACAAGATTTTATTTAGCTAGTAAAAATACATCCAGACTGAATGTCTTGCAAGTGAGAACTGGCCAAGAGGCCAAAAAAATACACTTCAGTACCACACTGTAAATGTCGCATTTTGGAACAGCGAAATAAAAACATCCATAATACATCAATAATTACACATCAGAGAATACCTACGGCTACCTAAGCAAAAACATATTACAGCATGTAATACCACAAATGTAACAGTTTACAGTTTATTTGTTGTAAATTGTTACCTACAATTCAGACAATTATCAAAGAGAGAAAAAAGTAAAAATATATCAAAACCTATCTACATAAACACACACACACACACACACACACACACACACACACACACACACACACACACACACACACACACACACACACACACACACACACACACACACACACACACACACACACACACACACACACACTCACACACACACAGTACATACGGTATACACATGCATATACTGTATATACATACACACATCCAGGTGCATGCCATGCATGTAATTTGGTTAGTACATTTCCAAACATGTGCAGGTATTGGACTGTACATCTAAGAAAATCCTTTTAAAACTTCTCAACCTTTAGAGCCAGTTTCAGCGTCGCCTGCAGGTCGGGCCAAAGGAGGCCAAACATTTTTTTCCTGTTTCAGATTTAAATGCTGCTACTACACACAGAAGCCAAGCATTTGATCTGAGATTTAGACCATCTTGGACCATGTATATTGGAGGAAGGGCCCTCTCATCCTGATTGGACGGAAGGCTTTTCTCCCAAGGCCCAAACTGAAACTAGGGTTTTTTGACGGGGCTCAGTGGGGACAGGAAGGAACTCCTTATATGGTCACCACACTGTAGTAAGGAGCGTTAGCCAAAAAGGGGGGAATTAAAGGGTAACTCCACCCATTTTCAACATTCTAATTGTCATTAGTATACCATAGAGGTGTAGGGCGAACATGATAAAAAAAAGTTCCCCCATTCTGTGTTCCCAAGAAATGGAGGTCTGAAGAAAAACACTAACATGGTGAAACATCTTGATGACATCATCACGATGTATTTTCACCATGTTAATGGATTTCTTTAGATGCTTCTTTTTTCTGAGAGCGTATAAATGGAACCAAATGAACCCGTTAGGGTTCATTTGGTTGCATTTGTACACTCATTTGTACACTCATTTGCATTTGTACACTCATAGAAAAATATACCTTTATCATACCTCCGGTGTCCGAACAAAGTTCTGGTGGTGCTTTCATACTCGCAGAACTGTTCTGAGACATGAGCCCATCACTTCTGCCAATTCTCTACAGGTCTATTTGGTCTTCAAATAGTCCTGCATGTCTACAGGGGTTTTAGGCGAAGGTGTAAAAGAGTAGGGTGGGATGAGTATTAATTATTATGAATGTGGTGTAATTATACCTCCTTATCTGGAATCCAGGATCTGATATCGGTTCCTGGTATCTGGTATTGTTCTTTGTATAATAATTATTCAGTTATCTACAGCAATAATTCCCTGGTGTTTGACAGTGCTGTGTGTTTGTCTCCATAGATCCACTGGCCAGCGTCTGCTAAGAGGAAGGGAGAATGTCAGATGACTGGGAAGGGAAGACAGGTGGGGCTAAAGATTCTCTATCCTGGTTGTTTCTCATATAACAAAGCGACTTTCCTTTGCTGATAACTGAAGATAGCATGGTAAAAGTAAGACTTTACTCCCTTTGGTTCCCAGGGAGAGTGTGCCAACTTTGTGCGTTTGATTGAGCCCTGGAATCGCACTCACCTTTACACCTGTGGAACCGGAGCGTACCAACCTATCTGCACCTTCATCAACAGAGGATGGAGATCTGAGGTGAGCCCAGTAGAATAGCTCTAAACCAGGGGTGCCCACACCTTTTTGACTTGAGAGCTACTTTCAAAATGAACGGCTCAACAAGATCTACACATAAAAAATGTGATTGTTCCATTACTGAAAATCCATTTCAAGGACCCTAGAAAGTTTGAGCTTTGAAATAGTGGTGATGGTGTTACCTACTATTAGTGTCTAAGAATAATGCACTTATAATGAAAAATATTCGGGGAGAATTGGAAGGTTTTGGAAGTTTTTGCTGTATAAACAGTATTTGAGGTTTGAGTTGACAGTTTGTGATGTGGAGTTTAGTTTCTTCCACCCAAAACTAAGAACTTTCACGTTTTTGTCCACAATTGCAAAAGGGAACTGGCAAAATGTTGGTCAAAATAACAATTATTCTCCATTTTCTAATTGTGTGGACTCTTGAAAATTATGCAATTCAGTTCAATTAACGCTCTCAAGAGTTACAGATCTATAAGGGTCCAAATGCTGGGGCGACTGCAATGTGATCTACCTGCATGGCCCGTGTGATCTACTGGTAGATCACCATCTACCTTTTGGGCACCCCTGCTCTAAACCCTCAGAATGAGTTTAGAATAAGTAAATAGTTTTAGTTGGGAGAAACTAAAAGTATTTTGTGTAAAGCTTAAAGGACAACATTAGTTTTTTCAACCAAGGTTCATGTTTTAAGTTGTTATTAGAGGAAATAAAAGATGTTTTTTTTTGTTGGGGTATGCATGCATACTGTGTTGTATGGCATTAGTTTGTCACCCCCAATAATGCAACTTACAAGGCATGAGTAAAATGAATTGAAAATGAAATAAGATGGTTCTGATCACCTCTATGCTCCAGTCTAATCACCCCGTCGTAGATCAAAAAGAGACAGTTTCCCACCCCTGCTTTACAGCAAAGTTTCCCTGCAGTAGAGCCTATACATAAATATTTCAGGAGTACAAACTGGGCCACTGATTCGTCATATTAACATTAATATTAATAATTTTCCATATTCCCTCGTGACATTTTAGCAGTCTATTTTTACGTGTTCCGCTCATTTTATCATGTGTCTTGGCAGGACTACCTCTTCAGGCTGGTCCCTGGCTATGTGGACTCGGGGAAGGGAAAATGTTCCTACGACCCCAACCAGGAGAACATCGCTGTTCTGATCAGTAAGACCCATTCCTTTTACGGTTCAGTGCATCGGCTCATGGAGCGCCCAAAAAGAACAAACACGCCAGAGACCTTTGAATTCCCTTTAATCACAACCTGTCCCGTCTCTGTTGTGGTCTTATCACATCTGTGCAGATGGGAACCTGTACGCTGGAGTCCACATTGACTTCATGAGTACGGACGCAGCTCTCTTTAGGACCATGGGGGGCAGGGCCGTGATCAGAACGGAGCAGTATGACTCCCGCTGGATGAACGGTGAGTCAGTATGTGTGCATCGATATAGAAAATGTTGTTAATAAATGATCAAAGTGGTTGGCCAGGTTTTGATCTCCTTTGACTGTATTTGACATCTCTCTCTCTCTCTCTCTCTCTCTCTCTCTCTCTCCTAGAGCCCGTGTTTATTACCATCCAGCAGATCCCTGACAGCGCCGAGAGGAACGATGACAAGCTCTACTTCTTCTTCCGTGAGAAGACTCTGGACTCGGGTGGCGGGTCGAGTCCCAGTGTGGTGGCGCGGGTGGGGAGGGTGTGTCTGGTGAGTGTCGCACACTGAAAATTAAGTCACTTAATGAATCACTGTCTGCACATCATGTTTAATGATGATTTAATGATCAATTAATCAAGTAGATCAGCACTCGGTAGAGTGCAAACTTGCGTGTCACGTGAGAGCGGAGTGAGCAAATACTATATAATGGTCTCTTTTATATGAATCATTACTACTGATCTGCATGCTCTTACAGTATATGAATCACTGTTCTAATGGTTCCATATTGAACCCAACATTCTTCTCCAACCACTGTGCAGAACGACGAGGGCGGTCAGAAGTCTCTGGTGAACCGCTGGACCACGTTCCTGAAGGCTCGTCTCATCTGCTCCGTGTTAGGGGAGGACGGCGTGGAGACGGCGTTTGATGAACTGAGTAATGCTGCTGTATAATCACTCATCGTTGTTGTAAAGCAGTGGGTTTTCAAACTTTTTGATACCAGGGCCCACTATTTGTCCTGTCCATTTGAGCCACAGACCACCATTTGAGGATATTTTAGCCGCACAGACCCCAAAAACTAAATATTTGTTTTTGCTTTTCTCCACAATACCAGGCTGGATTTGGGAAACCAAACAGTCAAACATACAAATCAAAATGACCATTAATCTTGTACATTCTCTAGTTGTGTAGACTTGGGCTTATTCACATGATGAATATTTTAACTCTTGAGAGTGTAAAACGTGCTCTTTTCACGCTCTCAAGAGTTACATCTGGCTCCCCAACTTTTCATCTGGTTAACCAACTTAGCTGGGGACCACCTGGAACCCTCTCAAGGACCACTGGTTGAAAACCACTGCGTAACGAATTAGGTTAACCTCATATGTTTTATACAGTAAGTGTAAGGTAAAGTGCAGATATAAGGCACCTTCAGAGAGGCATCGATTAACGCAGACGCTGCCTGGATCGACGACAGCTCTGCTCATGGGCTCAACGCAAGCTTAGCTCAGCAGTGCGAATGAAAGGAAAACGAGCACACGCGTGACAATTTCACAGGGCCGCACCCACGTAATTACGCTCGCCTTTGACTTCTCCGCATGTACAGAAAAGAAAGTGTCTGCTTTCATTGCCGAAAGTTCATCCAGGATGAAAATATCGTTTTCATATTGGCCTGATGAAAATATTGGCTTTTCAAGTAATTATAGGCGGATACCGAGATGGCAAACAATACACGATGCATCACTGACGCAAGCCTTTAAAAAATGTTTTCAATGTTTTAAGAAAATACTTAAGGCTTACACTCAGCTAATAGAATAACGGGTGGAGGTGAGGTGGAGTTAGATTCAAATCTGTTTACAAACACAGATTTTGTACACACTAAAGTTGCCGCTATTGCCTTTAACATATCAGACCTACAACCTCAGTATATTTTGTATCTATCATAGCAGCAATAGCAGCAAATTTCGTGTGAACGTATGGGTAGACTTTGCACCCCCAGGCCAGGGTGTGCCTTGTGAGCTTGTAGATCATCTCTTTTTGCTCAATAACGTCATGCAATGCATCTGAACAACAGAGAAGTGTTTTGTAACAGGAGCTGTCTGTGTTATTGATCGATCTATTTAATTATCTTTCCAGGGGACGTGTTTATCCAGCCGACGCAAGATGAAAGGAACCCCGTGGTTTATGCTCTCTTCACAACAGCTGGGTGAGCAGATCAACCATATGTGGAGAATTCAGATATATATATATACTGTGTATTGTGCTACAAACTGCCATTTATCTGTGTTCATGTTCCTGATTGCCTCTCTCTCTGTGTTCCAGCTCTGTGTTCAAGGGTTCAGCCGTGTGTGTGTACTCCATGGCTGATATCCGCAATGTCTTCAATGGACCCTTCGCCCACAAACATGGACACAATTACCAATGGACGGAATATACAGGCAGGATCCCCTATCCTCGGCCCGGCACAGTAGGTCTCACACAAATCAAGAATCAAATGGGGGTTTACACGTGGATTGCTTTGATCCTGAATGTACAGTGCCTTTGTTTATATTTGTAAACTATCTGTGTCTGTGATTTATGGTCAATTATGCCCTCATGATCTTGATAATGATGGCATTAAGGTCTTTCATCCAAAGGTTAAAGGGATAATTCCCTTTCAAAAAAACTTTGTGTCATTGTGTCTTTGTGACTGATATTATCCTCCTAATAAGCTGTGATTTACCGTTTTCATTTATTTTTAAAATATTGTTTTATTCGTTTGTCACCACCAGTGTGGCACTGAGGCTCCTACTGTACATTTTCCAAAACAATATTTTAACAATAAATGAATGACTGTAAATGAAATTCCACAGGCCCCCTCACATATAGGAGGACAATATCAGTCACCAGAAAAAATGATAGGTATTTATAGGAAGGGGACGGGGCACCTAAAATGAATATCAAATATCTAATCAAGTACAAAATACGGGGCATTCACATAAGGCTGAGGAGACAAGTCACAAGAAGCTTTTTTGAGATATCCTTTTAATGACATGTTCAAGGAAGCAGTCATTTTGTTTCATGAAGACACACTGCCACTCATATAGGGTACAACATACATCTGTAAATATTGTATACAATATTCTAAAGAGAGACTCAACCCCTCTCTTATTCCTGTCTCCAGTGTCCAGGAGGGACGTTCACCCCTGGAATCCACTCCTCCAAGCACTTCTCAGATGAGGCAGTGAACTTCATCAGAGCTCACCCCTTGATGCACCACCCAGTGTACCCCATCCAACGGCGGCCTCTAGTGGTGAGGACCGGCGTGGACTACCGCTTCACTGCCCTGGTGGTGGACCAGGTGGATGCAGTGGACGGCCGCTATGAGGTGCTCTTCCTGGGGACAGGTGAGGCATAGGCAACTACCATACCTTTAGATCCAGTAACCAGGTTTTCAAGACACAAACTACCATAGAATTTGATCCATTAACTAGTTGGTCAACACTCAAACGAAAATGCTATTTTGATGCAGCAACTAGGTCGTCAAGAACTAAAACAAATTCAGACTGCTTGAATTTTTAATACCCATCTTCCACTACAGATCGTGGCACTGTCCAGAAAGTTATCGTTTTGCCCAAAGACCCAACCAGCATGGAGGAACTCACTTTGGAAGAAGTCGAGGTTTTCAGGGTATGTCTTTAGTAACCATGATTATTTTAATTTGAATAATTGATGTGTGTTTTATCCTTTGTAGCTTTGCATTCTGCATGTACAATCACAATAAAGTTAAGTAAATTTAATCACATGAAGTAGTATAGCCTAGCATTTTGTATAATAGTGAAAATAGACAATCTACATTACAAGCTTGTAAATCAGCTATTTTGCTGGTTCTTTGTGCGCTGAATTATAGATTACTCTGAGACTGATGTCAACTGTTGAGCTGATGTGTTGTCTTTTTTTTTTTTTACATTGTATTCACAGACCAGGGCTGCAGTGAAAACAATGAAGATATCTTCCAAAAGGGTAAGAGATGTCCAGGGAAACAGTGACAGTGATGGATATCTGTCTGTCTGATGGAGACTTTCACCGGCATACCTGAATGGAGAATAATTTTGTTCTGTCTAACCCTCCCAACAGCAACAGTTGTACGTGTCATCGGACGCAGGGCTTACCCAGGTGTCCCTGCACCGCTGTGGGGCGTACGGCCGAGCCTGCTCCGACTGCTGCCTGGCACGGGACCCTTACTGCGCCTGGGACGGAGAGAGCTGCACCGCATTCACCCCTTCAACCAAGAGGTCAGAGGTCATCTCGTGCATTTACAATAGAGATGCACAATGTTGAAATCATGACCGATTATTTGCAGGATCATAACAATACTTATTCCAATAACGATATTGTATCGGCATAGATCGGATACCGATATGGCGTTTTGCGGCCTCTATGGCCGATTTATACACGCTAAAGATCATATCAAGCATCTATAATTTATAAACTCTATAAATCACTTGGAGAACAAGGAGGACGGTGCGTTGACAGCCAGGCCTTGAGACGGATGAGGCGCACCCCAGAGACTGCTAGGTGATGGAGTGACTCCACCCAACAGCCTCGTGCATCATCGGGCACACTGTCCAGGATGGCGAGTCATGATGGATGGCTCCCTTCCTCCGTGCATCACCCACTCCCTCTGTGCGCCTTTGGGACTGGAACATTTCCACCGTATAGTGCACATAACATAGTACCGGTAGAATACGTGAAATCATTCCTACATTAGCCGCCCGCTCCTCTGCCTCCAGGTTGCTAATTCTACTAAACTGTTTTATTTTTGAGAAGCACCGCTCACTTCGCACGGGGTGTGAATTTCCTACAAAGATAGTTGGAAATATAATAACAAATATTAGAGGCTCCATATGCCCTTCCATTGGATACACGTACCTATTTCCAATTAAAATAAAAATGAAAAAATAAATAAATAAAAATAAAATAAAATAAAATTTGGGGTGCATCGTTTTCTACTCACTTCTAGATTCTTTTATTAATCAAATAAACAATAATTAATACTGTAATATAGTTATAGATATAGTTAATATAATAATAGTAATATAGTTATAGATATAGCATATGCTGGTAGTTGCAGCCCTAGTTAGTTCCAAAAGCTCATCTTCTGGGGTACACGGATCACAATGTCCTTTTGGTTCAGTACCAGCTGGCATGTCTTCCCGCTCTCTGCCTTCAATTAATTTCCTGTATCCGTTTCCTGTACTGTGCCGTACTGTATATTAAATCCATGTACAAACTGCCTAAAACAAACCTGTTCTGTTATCCCAGGAGGAGCAGGAGGCAGGATGTGAAGCACGGTGATCCACTGCGGCAGTGCAGAGGGTACAACGCCAAAGGTTTGCCTGTTTTTTCTGGTATTTTCACCACATGGGATGCCATCATTATATGCAAACATTATGTCAAAATAGCCGACGTGGGGGCCAAGTATACATCCCTAGGGGACACTGGGAATTGAAGTTTAAGTGGTTAATAAGGGCCCCACTGTGTGTTTTATTATCTTAAAATAAGAACAACATGATGCCTGTTTTAATGCATGTTTTCTCAGTTTTCTCTCTCGCTCCTTCCTGTATGTTCCCAGTCCTACAGTATATTAATAAAACAAAAACCTTAAATAAAAATAATAGATAGCTATATCAGTTGATCCTATCTCTCATTTATTCCTGTACCCCCCAACATGTTCAGTAGAAAAACGTCTGACAGAAACGGTGCAGTTTGGTGTTGAGGGCAGCAGTACGTTCCTGGAGTGTCAGCCTCGTTCCCCTCAGGCCACAGTCAAGTGGCTCTTCCAGAGAGATGGCAGGAGGAAAGTGGTGAGTACTAAGAGTGGATCTATTCAAAAGACACAGTGGTTTTCAACCTTTTTTGATCCCAGGGCCCACTATTTATTCAGCATTTGAGCCATTTGTCACCCCACAAACCCAAAAGTAAAGATTTCTTTTGTCCACAATTTCAGGATGGATTTTTGCAAACAAAAGAGGCAAATACAGTATAGAGATCAAAATTACCATTCTTCTACATTCTGTAATTATATAGACTTCTTAATGAAGTGGTGCTAATTTAGATGGTGAATATTATAACTATAAACAAACCAAATGGACCGCAAGGGTACATTTGGTTTCATTTTTACGCTCTCAAGAGTTATATCTACAGTAGCTAACCAACTTTTCATCTGGTGAACCAGAGGTTCCATGTGGGGACCACTGGTGGAAAACCACTGACATAATGTCAGTGGTTTTCCACATGGAACCACATGGACCACATGGAACCTTCTCAACGACCACTGGTGGCCCCCGGACCACTGGCTGAAAACCACTGACATAATGTAATCCTACGTGCAGAAGAACCCACACCCTGAACCTGAAATCCCCTCAATATGCCGTTGCTTTGTCCTTTTCCTTTGCCGCCAAGCTCAACCGCGAGGGCGGCGTGGTGAAGACCCACCACGGCGTCCTGCTGAAGAGCCTCAACCGGTCGGACGCGGGTCTCTACCACTGCCTGGCCACGGAGAACAACTTCAAACACACCATGGCGCGCGTGTCGCTGCGCATCCTCGACCGAGACATCGTGGTGGCGCTCACCTCGCCGGACGAGGAGGAGCAGGAGGCCGGCAAAGTTGGTGGCGGTCCCCCACCTCCGGGAGGACGCAGCATCCACAACCACCAGCACCACGGGGTCCCCCGTCAACCTCAAACGCTGGCGTCCCCCGTCCCCACTCCCTTCCCACCAGAGATTAGACTGATTAACCAGTACTGCCAGTCCTACTGGGAACAGCTCAGCCCCAAACAACGACAGCTGCGTAAGCGCACCAGCCGCAGGCACACAGAGAGTCAGGAAGAGGGTCTCGGATAGAGACAACAGCGACTGGTACTGGACACTATCCAGGGTGGACTTCCATATTAGACACCCCCCCCCTCCCTCCACACACAAACTCATCCCTCCGACTAAAGCTTAATTTATGCATGGCCGTACGGGAGTGTCACGTGTTGAAAACAGCCGACCTACAAGCGTTGCAGACAACAAGGTGAGCTTATAGTTCAGCTGTTTCCGACACGCGACACTACTGCACGGCGATGCATAAATCGGGGCTTAGGTCGGGCGATGCTCTCATGTCATTCACATGTACCTGTATCTCAAAATAGAGGTGTAATATATTGATTTTGAATATAATATATGGTCATGATTCATTGAGTCATTATTGTATTATATGATAATAATTAAATAAGGATGTAATTGGAAAATATTCTGCATGCTCAGTTGTTCGGTAAGTTGTTCGCTGTTTGGTTTTCAATGATTCTAATGTACGGTCAGGTGTAGTAGTGTATTTTAGCAAACTAATTCCATCGGATGTTGTCATGTGTTGTTGCTGTCCCACGTCGACCCGGCGGCCTGTGTATGTATTGAAGATATGATGACGGGCCGCTATGACATACAGTATTCTTCCAGTTATGCACTTTGATGGTGGTGGTTTTAGAGGGAAACGAGGGCTCTTTCTTTGCACACTGACTATATCGGACATTTTTATATACAAGCCTTTTCAAAAATGGGAATGAAACTGGCACAGGTTTGGCATTTTCTACATACTATACTTGCTCTTTTTTTGCTGGAGGGACATGTAAGGGTAAATAATTCAGAACCACCATAAATTTTAATGCGAGTGAAGCGTTGAGTGCAGTCAATCCTACACTGGAAATCTTTGACCAAATACTGTACATATTAATGACTTTAAAATTATCGAATTGGCCCGCATCCAGTCTTAGGTTATTTATTTTACATATTTACTCAGTCAGTTTTTATTACTGTGATAAAGCCACCAGTGACTATTTTGCGGTTGAAAAATACATAATTGATGGTTTTGTGTCAAGCAACAGCTGCTTCCAATCGTAATGATTTCAAAATAAAAGCCCCAACAATAACCTGTGTATTCAATTTGGTCTGAAAGTTGCAAGTTGCAACATCCATTGGTGTACTTGTGTGTTTGTTTAATATTATTTTCTACCATAATCTATGGTGCCCTCATGTGGTAGATTACACTGGCTTGAACTTCTAATAGTCTAGGGGTAAATGGTGCATTTATATACAGTAGCACCTTTATCCAAGGCACTTTGCATCGCATGTGCAACCCATTCACACACCAATGGCAGCGGAAACCATGCAAGGTACTACCGACCAGCACATTGGGAGCAATTAGGGATTAAGGGACACATCGACACCAACGCTGGGGGAGACTGGGTTCGAACTATCAACCTCAAAGTTAGCATCCAGCCACCCCTGAGCCACTGCCCCTAAACATTAACAAGTCAGTCTAAACATTAACACATCAAAAAGAAGGAATAATTGTAAACTCCTGATTTGGCCACCTGGGCTCAACGACAAACACATCACAATCCAGTGTGTAATGAATAAAGCTTTATTCACATTCCAACAGCAATCTGGTGTTTTTAAATTAACAGTTAAGAACAAAAAATAAACATTAAATCCCTACAGTGTTCTGTAAAGTTTGATGAATCAAGAACATGAAAAGGAAATTGTAATTACATCAGTCCCACTCGTCGTCATCAAACTCATCCTCCTCCTCCTCTTCATCATCTGAAAGAGAACAAGAGAACAACCGCTAGAGGTCAGGTCTTTACTGAGGGCAGATGTGTCTCATCATCAGGTTGTGTGTAATGTTTTCTCATTGGCCTGTGTTAATTTTTGGATTGCTGTTTGATATTTTGCGGTTCTTTGTACTCGCCTACTGTATCTTTGTCCTGACAACACATCTGCCCTGTGTGTGTGTGTGTGTGTGTGTGTGTGTGTGTCTGTCTGTCCTACGGACTGTGCACACGTGTGCTGCAGCTGGGTCCTTTATTTGGTTTTTATTACTTTCTATCACCCAATGATAGACTGTTGTACTGTACTAAAAAAAGAACATGACTTTATTTTCATTCCTACTGACAATCTATATTTTCCCTACTTTATTTACCTTGATGGTTGAGATTAACATCATAAAATAACAAATTATGCGTTGTACATTAGAATGTAATATGATTATGATTATGACGGGCACAGTGACCACATATTAATGTATCAATAGTTCTAATCAAAGTAGTATTATAAAATGGAAAACTGGAGTACTTTCACCTTTTGGCGCTTTAAGCATATTTTTTATCCTTAATTGTATATTTTTAATACAGTGGTTGTTCATTCTGGTTTTCACTCAAAAATCAAGCAATTAAATAAAGTTAAATATTGTGAGGGATTAGAATCCAACAACATTTGCACATTTTTTTGTTTTGTATTGTTTTTTAAAGATATACATGTATATACATGTATATATTTTATAATACACATATAGTTTTACAGTATCTTTTTGGCGTTACAGGGAGAGGCAGGGGGCTCCAAAAACCCTGATACACTGCCTGGCTTATCAACCTAGTTGCCCATATATTAGACAAAACATGTTACAAATGTGTTGAAGAGTGATCGAGTAATAGAGTAATAGTTACCAGAGGAGTGGATGACTTTACTCCTCTGCTGCATCACTTGCAGCAGAGCTCCCAGCATGCCCTCCCCTGGCTCTGGGTTAGCTGCAGGAGCCACTTCAGGACACTCTGACACCTAGAGAGGAGAGGGCAGGACAAACACAACAATGTTGGCACAATGCTCTATGCACACACACACACCATTTTGGAAATCATTTGTGCCCCTTTGCCAGCTACTTCCTTCCTTGTGTTAGACCCGCTACAGACCTTGCTTGTACGCTGTGCGTGTTTTCCACGATCTGTGACGTCACATCCTGCTTTTTTTAATGGTTGCCAATGACACTTGCAGCTTGTTCCGGCTTGCATTTCCGGCAGGGGCAGGCTTTTTCTGCAAGCTGCCCACGGGCCGAAAATGCAAACCGGAACAAGCCGGAAGTGCCCATTGACACCCATTCAAAAAAAAGCAGGACGTGACGTCACAGCTCTGCCGAGAACACACGCAGTGCACAAGCAAGGTGGAGAGTCGCCCTTATGGAACAAACTTCCCTTTGCACAATCTCAGTGTTATGGGAGTCCTCGAAATGAAAACGTTTGAGAACCACTGCACACTAAATGGAACAAAGCATTAATTATCATTGGTAGTGACGTGGCCTGGAAATACAGTAGAAAGAGTTTCTGTGTACTGTATATAGATATGAGGGGGGAAAAAAAACAATAGGTGTGTTTACGTTTCGGAGCTTCCTCCCCAGGCGGATCTGATCCAGCAGGGCACCTCTGCCTCCTCCACCGTCTCCTACATCACCACCTCCACCCCCACCTGTAGGCTTAGCAGTAGAAGGAGGAGGAGGCGGCGCCGCAGGGAAACCAGGGGCAGGTGCCGGCGGAGGGGGTGGCGGCGGCGGAGGAGGAGCAGGCCCGGGTGCGAACGCAGGAGGCGGAGGGGGAGGTCCGCCTCTGTTTGGTGCGTGTGCAGCTGGAGGAGGAGGAGGAGGGGGAGGTCCGCTTCTATTTGGTGCGTGTGCAGCAGGAGGTGGAGGGGGACGTGGTCCACCTCTGTTTGGTGCATGTGTGGAAGGAGGAGGGGGAGGTGGTCCACCTCTGTTTGGTGCATGTGTGGAAGGAGGAGGGGGAGGTGGTCCACCTCTGCCCGGTGTCGGCAGAGGAGGAGGTGGTCCACCTCTGTTGTGCGCTGGCGGGAGAGGAGGAAGCGTGGAGTGATGATTGGGAGCAGAGTGAGGCGGCGGGCGAGGAGAGGAGTGGGGCGGCGGGCGCGGGAAGCGGTCGTCTGGCAGGGGTGGGGGTGGGAAGCGGTCGTCTGGCAGAGGTGGGGGCGGGAAGCGGTCATCTGGCAGAGGTGGGGGTGGGAAGCGGTCATCTGGCGGCGGGGGCATGGAGTGTGCTGGAGGAAATCCACCTCCAGGTGGAGGCGGAGGCGGGAGCCCACCCCGAGGCGGCACGGCAGAGGAGGGGGGAGGAGGAGGCAACCCTCCCCGCGAGGAGGGAGGACGCGGGGAGGACTGACGCCGGTGGGGATGGCCGCCTGGGAGAGGAGGTGGCAGGGATCCTCCTCCCCGTGGTGAGGAGGAGGTGGGCGATGATGACGCTTGGCCAGGCAGCGGAGGGAGGGGTCCGTGTCTGGGCGGTAGAGCCCGGGGCGGGGGGTCTGACAGGACAAACAGAAGAGCAACCAACAGAAACATATTAGGACAGGGGTTTTCAACAGGTCGTCCGGAGACCATCAGTGGTTCCTGTGAGAGGATTCCAGGTGGTCCCCAGCTAAATGATGGACAGTTGGTAACCAAATGTTTTCTCCTAAATAGTGGACACAAACTCGAAAATCCTTGGTTTTGGATCCGGGGGACTAAAGTCAACATAACGTGGTGGTGTGTGGCTAAAATGCAGAATAAATAGTGGACGAAAATGTTTAAAAACCACTGTTACAGTAGGAGATGGTGTTTTATCACTAGTGCATGTTTAAAGCAACACATTTTTTATGTCCTCTATTGTAGATGAAAGGTAATCACAACCATATCCAAACTGCAATAAAAATCTAATGTCCACTGAGGTACACCATCCACTTCAAATAACGTAATAACCCTCTCCACCAACCAATTCAGATGTGCTGGTTTTATAGTAGGGTGTAAAGCGATCATGATCTCGTAGCCACAACACAAAAGAGTTTAATTGAAATAATATGGATGTTGTGGCGTTTTGTGACAGTTGCATTTTATGTGGCTGTCTTTCTTCATAGGCCTTGGTATATGCAGCACATTCTGCAATATTCTGTTGTAAGAGTGAAGTTATAGGGCTCCATTTTCGTTACATGCTATTCCAAACCCCTTATTCCTTTTTTACTATTTTTAAAAACTTTTGGGAATAGCTGAAGTGCCAATCTATTGACACATTGTGAGCATGTAGACTGGCCATTTGAACTATTGAAAATCTAGGCCATAATGTACTGGAGTTGGACTAATTGCAATCTACATGGTGATGCTGAAGTCTGACCTCTGCTGGCCTCTCTTTTCACAGCCTCTAGGCCTCCATACTCGTTGATGATCTCTATGACCTGCTTGGAGGTCTCTTCGTCCTTCATCATGGCTTCGTCGATGCCGGCACTTTGCAGCACCTTAATTACATCAGGGTCCGGGTTGTTGGGGTCCCAACCAAAGTGAGACACATGTCTGAGAGAGAGAGAGGGAGACAGAGAGAGAGGGAGAGAGAGAGGGAGAGAGGGGAAATTAGCGACAAGGAGAGACAGTGAAAAGTGTTTCTGGACAGGGGCGGATAAATGCCCTGACTGCCCCACCAAACATGATGGCTTGCAAAACAACCCAAATTCACAATACTACTGCTACTAACCAACTACAATTGTCGTACCACTAAACCAACAGCATTTCCTCATTGAAAAAAGAAAACTCATACACCTATGCCATTTTCTCCTACCCCCCCAATTGGGAAATGTTACATCCGCCCCTGTTTCTGGAAGGAACATAATCCAAAAGTAGCCATTTGTACACTCAGAAATACATTAATGTTCACTCATATTAATTACTCTGTAGGAGATTGTTCATCAGACAACAATAAAAATGAATCAAGAATAGAGTGAACTTAAACATACTGAAACCCACTGGGTCCTGAAATGTCTGCCTTTGACAGCTTAGAACCCTTTTTCTTGCTTTTCTTCTTGTCTTTCTTCTTGTCTTTTTTGCTGGTCACAGGCGAAGGAACCATCTGGTGGTATGAGGTTGGTGTCTGTGGGATCTCCACCATGGTGACGGAAGGAGCTGTCAGCAGCAGATAAATGACATTTAAATCAGCCCACGGATACCAGCTGAGAGAAAATGTGACCATATTTTGATCCAATTTTGAAAGCATGACTTAAAATACAGAGTAAGAAAGAAATCTGAGTTTAGGTTGTTTACCATTAACCAAATTCACATTTATGAATTTGCTCAGTGCATAAGGGTTATTATGGGGAATGAGAGAGTGCAAGCAGGGTGGAAAATATTGGGGAAAATTTCTGCCGTGATTTTCAACAGAAAGGTACCAGCAAGAGTCAAAGGAATGCTTGAAAATAAGTGTTAAAATCTTTCTTAAGACTTATTTTAAACAAAGAAAATCACTGTTCCTTGGCCACTGGCCCAGAATTGTTTTCAGTTCTACCCATAGGTTCTACCCAGCTCCCATTGGTCTGTTAGGGCTAATCAGCAAAGTAAGTGAATACACCTGTATGAGTGATGAGATTAAAATACACCATGTTGCTCAGAGCTTTAGGAATACCCTACAATGTTTTAAAGTAAACAATATATATGCTTTGTGCATTCTGAAGCAACAAATCCCTATAGGCTATATTGACTTTTACTGGTGGTAAAAAAACAAACAAACAAACAAAAACAATAACGTTGTTAGAAACAAAATAGCGTATGGAATGGATTGGGCAGAATGGGCGGAACAGGTACGGTGCGAAGTTCCACACACAGCTAACTGTCCTCAAGCCACCAACAGTTCATGAATCAATTAACCCCGATGTTATTATGCTTTCTGGGTGCTTTTAGCCATCAGATCAAACCATCAATTGTCTTACCTTTAGATGACGGATGGTGTCGCTGCTTCCTCTCTGCAACTGCTATGGAATGGAAAAAACAAGGTAGGATTATCAGACTACTCCCCATGAGTGGGGAGTTGCTGTAAACTGGCTAACTATAGACATTATTATTTATTACTTAATCGACGGAGATTAGCTGTACAGTGGCCCGTGGTAGTAACTAAGAACAGAGTTAATTACTCAAGCACTGAACTCAAGCTTTACTTTATAGTATTTCCAATTTACAGTATTAGGCCTACTGCTTACTTTCTCGTGAATGCATTAGTCCATTTGTAGTGTACTAGTGTTTTTGAGTGGTGCAACCACTCCAATTAAGGAACAGCAATGTTAACCCTGGACCTATTTAGAGGGCGCTGTTTCACCATTTAGAGGGCGCTGTTTTTAAAATAGAAAATGCCCCCTCATCCTTAACCCAAAACCTAAAGTTTTATGGCACACCTGGGTATTATGCAGCCTGGGGGCCCATTTAGCCCCTTTGGGAAAATAATTGCCCACCCTGTTTTATGGGGTGGGAAAAAAGAAAGGAAAACAAACAAACCAGCAAACAAAAACATCAGCAGTACTGAATGGTGTAATTTTAATAGCTGCCACCTCCCTAAAAATGTTTGGGCATACGTAAGGAGCCTGTACGGCACCTGAATATAAACCAGTGTGATGTGAATATCAAAGGACATAAAAAATAAAACATGCTGGTTAAAGTGTATAGTGTATGTAGGCCTAGTAATGTAATATGGTAGACATAAACCTTAAAGATGCTGATCTAAAGTCCATACCGATATACTTACTATGGCGATTAATTCTAAGGTTTATCTTCTCTTCAACAACATTTTGAAAATGTTGACCTTCTTGTGAATCTGCAAAGTTCAGTCCCACTTGACAGTCCTACATGGTGTTAGAATCAACAATATCACACACAATTTTATTTATATTAAACACACAATAAACAGAATAGCCTGCCATATTATTTGTTGCGTAGAAATTCTGCATGCTATAGATTTCATGATGAACAGGACAGAATACCAACCAGGTCACATGTAAAAGGTTATTTGGTTGCTAACAAAATTACTAAAAAGGTCGATATGAGTGTTTGCTTACGTCTGCTGCAAAGGTGTGAAAATATGAGTGGGGACAGTGGTAGGTGATTTCATTGTAGAGTTCCTGTTCCCATAACTGCTTTCCTGCCTGGAAAAAAAGAGAGAGTATTCATATTTTAACCTTTCCGCTGTGGGATCAATAAAGGTCAGTCAGTCCTTCTGTCCGTCCATCCTCTGTCTCTGTTTGGTTTCATTTTAGGCTCTCAAGAGTTAAAATAGTCATCATCTGAATTAGCCTAAGTCTACACAACTAGAGAATGTAGAAGATGTTTGACTGTTTTGTCCCAAATCAGGCCTAGAATTGTGGACAAAACAGCAGAATAATTGTTTAGTTTTGGATCTGGTCCGAGTCTAGGGAGTAGTAGGGACAGAGGTGTGCTTAGCATTACCTTCACGTCAAACAGTCGTATGAAGTAGGAGCGCTGGTGGTTGTCCTTGACGAAACATGCCACTGCAGTGTACTGGAGACTCCAACTGGATGGACTGTGGGGCAACGCCATGTACAGCTGTACCACTGATGTGGCTAGAGACTACACACACACACACACACACACACACACACACACACACACACACACACACACACACACACACACACACACACACACACACACACACACACACACACACACACACATAAAGGTACAGTAGAGTTACACATTCATGACATTGTGTTGTTGTTGTAGAGGGGCAGACAGTAGGCTGACTGGAAAGGGAGGAGGATTGGGAGTCGAACTTGCGGACACTGCCAATGCTGGATTACCAGCCAGGGTGCCGACCACTGAGTCATGGCCCAGTCCACTCATGCCATGTGTTTTTTAATGGTACAATAGGTACATGTCGCTCAGGAACTATCTGAGTATATGTAGCCACGTTCCTACCATTTAGAGCACAGAAACTATGATACATTGCCAGCCCCTTTGCCACCTTTTGGGGTACCGAAGTTGTTGGAACCCTCTAACAGCCAGTCTGTGGGTATGGCTTAGGCTGCCAAATCTAAAAAACAATTAGTTTGAACCTATATCAAAGCTCTGAGAATGTATTTAGAAGTGGTTGGTATTTAATGACCATGGCCATAATAACTTCCTATAAGCTCTGTTCAAAGGTGCAGATGGACATTACCCTGTACTCTAAATCAACCACAACATCAGGTGTATTAGCTGTCAAAGATGTAATTATGTCTGGGTTTTCCCAGAGTTGAAACATGTATGGTAGGACACAGGAATATGTGTACATTCTTTCTTAGGAGGCATGATATTTTGATGTAATTTGCTATGAGTTCCACTATTCATCATTGTGTGCTATGTACATCCCTTTGTATGCGTAACTGTTCTGTAGTGTGTTGCATGCAATGAGGGAACTGACTGGCATGGAACCAGATGGAAAGATTGAGTCTGGTAGGAAGGACTCATAGTCTGGCTTTAACTGTGAATGATTGTGAGACTACAGAGTGATAAGCATAGGAAGTTTCCCTTGGAGTTGTGGTCCAGTTTAGTGTTGTTGTTTATGATGGTGTGCATCCTCCATGCACCTGCAGATGTTAGCATGAGACATCCTGCTATATGAATGTGTGTGTGTGTGTGTGTAGCCCTGACCAAGATCACAGGGTCAGTTTTAATGTCCCAAGACCCTCAGAGTCCCTAAGTGAGACCACTTCAGGGACACGCTGTCAGGCGAGAGCCCATATTATGTGGCATGCACCTGGACCACTAGGCCAGTGGGCACCCCAACATAATGTTTGTTTAACGAACATTTGCTAATGGTTGTTAAAATAACAAACATCAACCATTAAAAGTGCACCTTTGGAGATGACTAGTGTGTCAAGGAGATTGTTGTCTTCAACACCTGACTTGGAGGAAGTTAAACGTCACAATTTGACACTCTCCTGTGGCTCTGTTCGTATTAAAGCTCCATCTCTGATAAGGGCTGGGCTTTTGGCATGGCCAACCAGCGCTACTTTAACTGGCAACATACAGTAACTGTCTGTCAGACAGTGTATCGCATGTCGGGTGCTCTCAGTGCCTGAAATGTTTATAATTATTTGGCATATTGTCAGAATGTATTGCTACAGCCAGGGAGCCACTAGAGGTGTGTTCTAAAACCGTATGCGGCTCCAGAGCCACGGGTTGCCAACCCCCAGCCTGATTATACTTCTCTATAGCTTCTCTATATATATTTTTTTACTTCCACATACTTTGTGGTAGAAATCTAGTTAAACTTTAAACAGATATTTATGTTTGTATAGGTCTGCAAATAACCAATCGTAGCAAAACAATGTGTGTGTGTGTGTGTACAAAATAAATATGAACTAAATTAGTTAATTTTATGTGGGACTAGCACCCCGACCAAACTGTTTGGCGTTTTTACGAAGGTAACAAAGGTATCAAGTTTTATTTTCTTGCATGATACTTTCACAGCATGACATCATAGCATGATATCATGCTGTGAACATTTACCGGAAATACAGTTAGTCAGTCAGTCACTCACGCATCCCCCCAGCTAGAGAATATCTCAAACTAGAATCTTACAGCACTATCCTTAAGTTTTAAGGATTTACGTGACGATTCACAATCCAAACCAGTGCCGCCCTTCACTATACCGTAGCCGGGTGTTAGAACATGCATATTGATTTGTCATTTTACAGGGTTTTCACAACAGAATTAAGGTATGGGTGTTTGCCTTAAACTCAACAACGTCTAGGCAGTAAACAGGAAGGCAAGTTCTGCTGAAATGTGTGAGCTCAACGTCATGCTAATTCTCAACAGAGGAAGAATTGTTTAACCACTGTTTCCTGCCAGAGCTGCCCTGCCTGCTATTTGGATTACCTAATATTGATAAAAATATACTTTTATATGCAGCAAGCAACTCTAAGTAGTACAGAAGGAAGGTGCAATAAGCTCACTCTCACCTTTAGGCCTACTCATGGGAATTGTAGAGATTGGTTACCACCACCCAGAACCCAAATAATTTGAGGCAGGTGAAAATATTCAAATACTATAGGCCTATATTGTATTTTACTTAAGTTATAACGTACATGTAACAACTTGCATACCGATAGGTTATAAAATGGAGAATTGCTAAACAATTTAGTTCATAATGTAAACAAATGAATAGAATTGTTTTTGTTTTTATACTATTCATATATATTTTAAATATTTTTTAAATATGGACTAATTGTCTAACTATTTGACTAATCAGAAAAGTAATCGATAACATGGTTATCCATGACTAAGAAAAAAACTATAGTTAAAGGCCTACAGTTTACAGCCTGGATGTCATTTCCACAAGTCAGAACAGTCGTTCTCAAAATGAGTCAATGGACCCTTTTGGTTTCTTGAGAGGTTTCCAAAAGGGCCTTAACGCGTCCAAAACTAAGAAATTAAAAAAGTTTGAGAACCACTGAGATAGATACTGGTAGGTATTAGACTGCATGAATGACGGGTCCATATAACGCATCCTGCATTATAGTATAGTTACACCCTCTCCTTCCACTCTCCAGAACTTACAGCACACCTTCTGCCTAGAAGGTCCACCACCGTGTCGTTCTCCTGTGCGTTCAGCAGGTTGCTGGGGACGCTGTCAGCCTTAGTTTTGGATCGCCGGTTCATGGTTCTCTTGAGACGTTGTCCCTCAGCTCAGCGGTAGTCTTTATGAAGGAGGGAGCGGGGTGCAGAGAGCCGTGAGAGCATCTGGCCTCTCTTCTGGGTGTCGTTCGTCTTCAGCAGCTCAGCCTGTGTTGCACACAACTGCAGAAAGCAGGAAATGGACACAACCGCATTATTCAACCCCCTACTTTTCTTCTCTTCTTTTCTCTCGGGGGCTGATACTTCCAGTTTCTAGTTGAGCTGCTTTTATAATTGGCTGTCAGTTGTTGTTGTGCTTCCTCTTTTTGGCTTCACAATTGTGCTGAGAGATAGCTGGAGAGGAATGATAAGAGGTTCGTGGTGTATTCTTTTTTTTCCCCCTCTAACCACTGTTTCTTCTTTCGGTACACAATAAATAGATGGAATGAAATAAAAAGACACGATCAAAAACACATTTGGTACAGATGTCAAACACTTTATTGACGGGTCACAATACTGAGCTTAATTTACAAATGTACAGGACAAATCCTAAATATATTTTAAGTTGCACATTTTAAGGGCATTCTATATAGAGCAGTGGTTCTCAAAGTGGGTTCCTTGAGGGGACTGCAATCAAAGGGATCACACTCCCCAGGCAAATGAGGCACAGTTTACATATTTATTTTCCTTTCAAAGCTATTTTAGAAAAAATCTTCACAAAAATAATGATCTGTGGCCATATACTGCACATTAGTTTTAAATAAGTGGGTACTTTGAGAACCACTGGTATCAGATGTCCTCAATGTCCTCATTCTCTCTCTCTTTTTCTTTTTTTTTTTTTTTTAGATATGTACACAAGAGTCCTCAATAGTATTCTGAAACAGTTCTTTCAGAATCACCGACATACTGTACCACAGTCTGGTCTGCGTATTCAAGTATTCCGAGGTCGAGTTCATTACGAGTGACATCTGCAAAACGGCATGATTCATACGTCACATTCATCGTAACAGACTTCACTAGTTAAGTGAATAATAGTTAAGTGTAGAATAATATAAAAAATAAGAATAACATATTCAACACAATAAAAGCCTCTCCTTGAAAAATGTAATTCTTTGGTAAATTGGATTTGGTAGTGTCTAGTATGGTAATATACACAATATACTGTCATTACACAGAATCACTGACTTCAGTGCCAACGCATGACAGTAAGTCAATTTCACAGGACTATCACAAAGTACAAAAGGATGGACGGAGTGAAATGTACAAAAGACAGAAAATCATATGGTGCCACAATATCAGATCAATTTAAAAGTAATCACACTTTTAAATCAGGTGATTAGACCACTTCTCGAAATTGTGTGGGCATGTACTGAACTACAGACCTTGACTGACTCATATTTACTGCTGTGTTCAGCTGCCAGACCAAATCAGATTTAGCCTTTCTAGATTTGTAATAAGATTGTTGTTTTTATCAAGTCTGAACAGTATGATAAAAAGGAGGAAACATTTGTACGTAGCAGGGTAAATATCTCCTTTGGGGTTTCCTACATTTTGTTTTTAATTATTCGTATGTAAAAAGTTAAAAAACAAAACAAAAACAAAATGCATTTTGTTCATAATTTTTCATGACAACAAATTCACATTTTTCTAAACAATTTCATGAGTACAAAAGTACAAAACAATCTAATACATTTTATAAATTAGGGAAGTAGGGAAATGAAGGGAGTATCGAAAATAGCTGATCTAGTAGATCATCTATTTTCCTTTATATACCGTAGTTTGGGTTCTGGGGAGACTTTCTCTTTCGGGTCTTGGGGCAAAACGTTTGGGAACCGCCGCAGTCTTAACCGCTCATACGTGACATAAATGGCATACAGTAAAGCATTATTATTATTATTGGAGAGAAATGTGGGAATGAATAGCGTGACTGCAGTGCAGAAAATGCATTGCCTTAAATATCCACTTGCTCCATGGAGCACCGTCACTAGGAGGAGCTGAGAAGAGCTCTACTAATCAGCCTGCATCTGGACTGTGGAGCTCCACGGGTGTCTTGAACGCCATGACCCTATTCTGCGGTGAACATTTGCTGAAAATATCCAATCTACAAATTCACAGTGATTTTTTTTTTCCCCCAAAGATGTTTGTTTGGAATGGAAATGGGTGGCAATAGGAACCCGTGGGGGACTCTGGTCAACTAGTATGTTGGTTGTAAAGGGATAGGTTTTAAGTGGTTGAAGTCATGCTGTGTAACATTATTTTTTGGCAACATGTATATACTGTATGTATGGAAACTCTGGCTTCAGGCCTTCAGCATCTGTCTATAGTCTGAAAAGTGATTCCAGAATTCAGAAGTACAACTGAAGTACAGCACTAAAGCGAATGCGGAGGATATTGGAAAGGAAAAGCATTGACAGGAATCATACGTATTATTAACGTAAAAAGTGAATAAATAAATACTTGGAACTTGTTGATTTGGAAAAAGTTAGTACACAGCACGACTTTTTGACAATAACATTTTGACTGGCAGTGATGGAGCTATTCAATGGAAAGCGTCACTGTCTCTCTGCATCTTTCTTGTCAAGTAATTCCACCTTTCTTTCCTGCCATTACAATGTCTCCAAAGTCTCCAACTTTGACTCTTTCCTCTCAACTTCATTAGGCCCCTATCTCGCTTATTGTTGTTCATAATGTGAGCCCACAGTATTTTTTTTAATGGAACACAATTTGCTTTGTGTTCTGCTCTGACATACACTCACCTCCTCCCACTGAATGTCAAAACTCAAAATGTTCTTGTAGGGGAAGGATCATCACATCGTTGCTCCTCTGGTGAAGCCAAATGTGCCTTCTTTGGCTTCCGTTCTTTGGCTTTGGTTGAGTACAAGGGCAGAGGGTGGGGTAATTTAATAACTGAGAGGGCTTTTGGTTTGGCATGCTGTTCATGGGTCACTTCAGTCTCAGCGGTTATGGTTAGTGACCGCCTACACTTCGAGACTCCCCTGTCGCCCAGTCGATGATGATGAAGGACAGACTCATCACCATGAATATGACTCCCAGTCCAGCGAAGAGAGCAGCCTGTTGACGAGATCAAAAGTTAATTCCTGCATTCCTGCTACTACTAATCAGTACTAATCATAACAGTACTCATGATGCAGAGTGGCTGATTTCCCAATCATATTATAGGATTACCCAGATAGGGCTACTGGCTCCCATAATATTGATATTGTTATGGAAACAGCCAGACACTATTATCTGACTTGGAGCACAAACAATACGGGTTGTGAGATAGATCATATACAAGTAATATATTTTTAGACCCTGGCGCAAAACTGTGCAAACTATCATAGTGCAAGGACCTGAAACAAGAACAAAATAATTGACCTTCAAAGATTTATTTTCCAAACTCCCAAGCAAGAAGAATGAGCCAAATCTATGACAAAAGCACCTTCAGTTCGAACACATCCTTTTCCCCTATATTCATAATTCACATGTAGGGTGTGACGTCACTATAGCTAAAATAATAATCGAAAAACATATGCAATGAGCAAATTACCTGGATTTTGGGTCTGGAAAGCAAAGGTTCCTGCTCTTCCGGAACGATCCTGATGTAGAAAACTCCCGGGAGGATGAAGATGAGGCTCGGGGCAGACGTGGCTCCTGAATGTCCAAGGGATGGAAAACAGAAAAATTAACGAGACCCAACATTGGATATTATTACTGCAGACATTTTGCTATACGGCAAAGAGAACGGGGATGATATCCCATTCTTTGCCTTTACCTATGAGGCCAAAGATGTCGCGTATGGAGGGCACGAAGATGACGAGCAGGTTGACGATGAAGAGCAGGGAGATGGCGATGCCAATGTGCCTGGCCCAGTGGAAGGGCTTATCTGGGAACAGGATCTGCAGCAGCGCCCGACGGATCTGAGGGAAGACAGAGAGAGAGAGAGAGAGACGGTAATTATGACATCCCCATAGTAATGGGAGGAAAATGTTGTCTTGTAACCCATTAAGGAACTTTTTGACATATAATGTATTTGCCCACCAACACTGTCTAAAAAACATATTTAGCCTTTCAACAAAAGTAAGCAATAAAGATCAACAAATGCAAAAAAGAAAAAAACAACATAAAAACAACCTGCACGGTCCTTTCAACCTCAAAGTGACGAGGGAAAAACCCTTGACAAGGGAAAAGCCCCTGACAGGACGAAACCTTGTATGTATTGTAAAATAAGGTAGTGAAAGCAATATACAGTAAATAAGAAATACAGCACTGTGGTTGTATGCCGCTAACTACTTCCATTGTAAATCAATGTCTGGCCAGACTTGCAGTGACATAGTGCCCATCATCTTTGACAGTCAAATCTTGATTTCATTGTTACACCCTATTAGATATACAGGTGAAATTGCGTTATTTAAAAATGATGACACACTTGCACTCTAGTATTTTATTTCAAAACACATACTGGCCCATATCCATTCAGCTATGACCACAGTCTCAACATCAGGGTCAGACAGTGTCAGACAGTGACGTCGGTCCTTCTGTTTGTGTGTGTGTATGTGTGTGTGTGTGTGGGGTTAGGGGGGTTGGGTCTCTTGACACATTATTCCAAGAGAAATCATCTGACTCTGGACTGATTAACTAGTTGTAACACACTGTTTTCATTTACAACAACATTAACTACTACTTCAAAACAATGCCTCAGTCTGAAAAAACGTTACTGAATGAATGTGTGAATGAGAGGGGATTAGACATTAGGTATTTTCAATGACGGCCGGCTCAAACTGTGCACACCGCGGTTTGAATTTAACTAAGAGAGGAGCTATAGTCAACAAACAATACAGCAGGGTCATAGTAGGGTATGATCATAGTGGGTAGGAGCCAATTCAAAGAGCTCCCAGTAGAATTTTATGGTCATTCTGATAAGATCGCAGTTATCAAGTTGTCATCAGCAGGACTTTTTCGTCTCAGAATGGCCACGCTCTGCTGACTGCCATTGTTCCGAGACGCAAAACCCTAGCCCCCTCCAACCGTAACCCTAATCCTAAAATCCCGACCGAAAAAATCTGTTTTTCCAAAGATTTGAGTTGAAATTTGTGTGCTGGGTTAGGTGCAGATGTGTCTCACCGGGAAGAGCACCACAGGGACGGTCAGAGTGACGGCCACCAGCACGGCCAGACGCACGCACAGGATCAGCGTGTCCAGTGGGTCCACTTTGCTGTAGGTCGCCAACAGCTCCGACTCCACTCCGGCTGCACATAGCAAAGTTGGATTACATTTTTAGCTGACTGAAATGTTGTATGATAATTTTATCAACTACAATGTATGTTGGCGCCGGTCTTGATGGCATCATAATGGCTGATTTTGCAATTTGGTTGTATGCTGCAAATATATGATCTACAAGCTCACAAGTCACAGCACGTTGTGAGTTCTACAAGCTCACAACAAGCCGTGACTTACACCGGGTCCCACCGCTTTGTATTGTGAGCTTGTGATCTAAGATATTATCATATGAAAAATTATAAACAAGGCCTGAGGAGGCAAATAACAACTTACCAAAGAAAGTGAGATAGCCAAAGAGAGCGGTCAGCAGGTACATGACGAACATGGCCAGGATGGAGACATTAGCGACGGTCTGCATGCGTTTCTTGGTAGCACTGCAGTGAGAGGGGATTACAGGAATTGGATCAGTTTACAGTTTTCAAACCTTTTAAGGCCCAATATTTATTCAGCAAAACGTAGAGTAGAACATAAAAAGCGTAGAATATATTGATTGTTGGATAAGATTTTGTCCACAATTCCATGTATGTATGTATTGATGTTGGTAACTTGGTGCCATAGGAGTAAAATGTTGATCAAAATAACTAATTCTTCTAGACTCTATAATTGTGCATTACTTTGTAAATTAAGTAACAGATACTAACAATAATTTAACCCATCTGGTTTCACTTTACAGGAAAAGCCTTTCCTGTTAGGCGTGTAACAAAATGTGCGATATGTTTTGCAATACGGTATTGTTTCTCAGACACTTATTTTTTTCTTTGGCTGATATAGGTAAACGTTAATACATTTGCTCAGCTTGCACAAGAAATGCTGTATACCAGTTTCCTCTATTGTGAAGGATATAGGCTAAGATTTTTGCCAATAAACGTTATTTGTACAGCAGAGGGCGCACTTGAGACACATTTATTTCCTTTTTGGGGAGCTCTCAGACAGGGGGTCTCAAATGTTTTACAGCTCCAGAGACACAGAAAAATGACCTCAACTTGGGATTTACTAAATAGTAAAAGGCAACAAAAAGGTGTTTATGTGACTATTTTCACAATTTCCTGATGTTTGGAGGGGAGAGAAGCATGTGAAAGTCATTTAAAAAAAAAAAAAAAAATCTAAAATAAACAATCTGGACATTTAGTCGCGACTCATGAAAATAGGTTGACGTCACAACCCATGTTTTGGACACAGTGCGGCGTGTGGTGTATAGATAGTGGTGGGTGAACTCACTTTCTGAGTTCTGTGTAGATAGGGAGGACCTCAGGATGACAGACGAAGGCAAAGGCCAGGATGGGGACGGTGTACGCTGTCTGGAAAATACAAAAACAAACAAAGCGCGTGAGGAACAGCAAACTGAGAAGCCGCATTTCAAGTCTAACAGGTAGTAGGGAAAATGTATTATTTATTGCAGTCAATGGGTAACTAACCAATGTAATGCAGCCAGTACTGGTGTAATGTGTGACCTGCTCCGGATACAGGATCACCTGACATGTGATTTAGTGCAATGACCTTTCTCTACTAGAAGCTTGTTTTTATTTTACAGTAGATATAGTCCCTGCCCTGGCACAAAATATTTTCAAATGAGAGTCCACTCTGTGGCTGAACAATTAATATGGGGGGTCCTTGACATGGAAAAGGTTTGAATTAGTACTGATGATAACCTGGGAGTTCATGGTGAACATTTTGGCCTCGCAGGAGTCGTCGATCATTGTGTCTGTCCCGTTGCCATGAGAGTGGTTCTCGTCTGTCCACAAGGTTGTGTTGGTGTCGCTGCCCAATGGACATGGGATGTTGAACTTCTTATAGATCACCTGGTGGGACACGGTCACACAATCTCAATGAATGTACACTTTCAAGAAACCTAACTAAATCTCAGCGGTGTAACACAACTAAGAACATTTACTTAACCATTCTGTACTGTAGTTGTGGTGTTTTAATTTCCTTGAAAACTAGCAGGCGTTCACCGCTCATAGCGGGCCACAGAGTGCGCGCTATATGAGCTATTTTTGAGGAGAATGCAGGACAAATCTTTCAGTATGTTCTTTCAGAGCGAATGTTTTATAGAATCTACAGTGTCGGGTCGAAATGGGTTTTAAGGACGGTACAATTTTGAGGTACTTTAGTTTACTTGAGAATTTCCAATACTTTTACTTGTTCTCCACTACATTTCAGAGGCATTGTAAACATGGCAGTGTGGACTCACCGAGATGAGGAAGAACACCATGCAGGAGAGAGAGAAACCGCTGGTGTATCCCAGGTAACCTGCAACGATACACATTCACCATGATCATATAGGACTGTCACCATTAAACATTCAAGCTGACCATTCATTGTCAGACGAATAATTGTCATTAACGATTTAATGTGTTTTTTTTTAACTGAATGTTGGAACGTTACAATTTGTATTCCTTTTAGGCTTCGTGTTCACAAACTGCAGAGGTCAGATTTGAAGTACGCTGTACAAAGTATACAAAGAAATCACTGGTACATTCATTTAGTATTTCAAAATTTCTTTACAAAATACAAGAAATAGTTGATCTACAACAGTGGACCAGGGACCACCAGTGGTCCTAGAGAAGGTTTCAGGTGGTCCCCAGGATAAATGAGGAAGAGTGGGTAATAAAGTGCACCCTAATATGGTAGATGTTTTACGGGTCCATTTGGATTCCTTTCACGCTCTCAAGAGATATATTATTGTTAAACATTTGAATTACGTAATTTACAAGACGTTCTCAAACGATATGAAAATTGACATTATCATAATTCTGATGTAAAAAAAAAAAATCAGATATTAATAAAGAATCAGGCAAGTTCATGTGGAGAAGGTTCCAAACAGTAAGCAAGTGTAGATGATGGTGATGGTGACAGACAGTAACACCTGCATGGAGTTGTGTGGATGGGAGGACATACCAAGCTGCTTCATGAGAGCCAGTGGCAGGATGATGGCTGTGCTACAAATGATGATCAGATAGTTCCCATTCAAGAACCACTCTCTAAGAGACACAAGGATGGACAGATGGACAGACAGATGGACAAACGGTCAGAATGCAACATGTCATGGTGAATGTTATGGGGGGGGGGGGGTTAGCAGGGGGTAAAAAAGAAAAAAATCAAAGTACTATGAACGATGGAAAGTGATTAGTGAACGTGCCAATTTTCACCATTTTTCTCATTACCGGTAAATTCTTATTCTTAAACCCATTTAACAACACGTCTGGTTCAGAACCAGATTCTATAGTTATTTGGAGGAGTTCCTTGATATGGAAAGGTGTGCGATGTCTTTGGCTTCACCCACAAAATGGGGTAAAGACAATACATATGAATGACAGCAATAATAGGGAACAATATGTCAATAGCGCTCAATAGCAAGGATGCAAAGGTGAAGTGCGTTATGGAGCAGGTGGCGACTGACGCGTGACAATTAGAGATGGATGGGTAGTAATGTGTGCCAACATAGCAATGCAAAGTGGAACGTGAGGGCAGTGATATCGGTATTGCGATAACCCCACTTCCACCACTTATGCCTTGTAAGATAAGATGTGGTGTATTGTACATGAATGGGTGCCGAATGTGAGCTCTCACCCTGTGTTCTCAGTTTTACCAAGGAAAGCCTGGATGACCAGCGGAAGCTCAGACTTAACAATGAACAGGTAGCTGGACATCGCTGGAAGAAAGGGGGGAAAAAAAACAAGTTTTCACAATGCACAGTGGTGGGGAAAAAGTGCCCCAAAGTTTTACTTAAGTAAAACTATCAATACTTCACTATTCTCTGTCACAAGTAAAAGTCCAGAATTCAGAATGCACTTGAGTAAAAGTACAAAGGCATGAAATTATTCTTAAAGTAGTACTCATTGTGCATAATGGCCCATTTCAAGTTTTCAAATATATGCAAATCTTTTGAAAATAGATGTTCTACAAGCTCATAATGTAAGGTATCGTGACACATTGTGAGCTTGTTTTTTTTACTGTTTAAAGTATAATCATCAAAGTCAACAAAGTAACTAAGTAGTAGAAGCACTGCATACACACACAATTACTTAAGACAAAGACTGCCACGTTTAGGACTGTGAGCTAACCATTGCCTGCCGTGCCCCCTGTAGTGTAAAACATCATGATTTGGAAGCTATCTTGCTAATGTCCATGCTAGCGAGCTCAAACCAACCCGTCCTTGGTCCAGAAAACAGTAATGTTCCCATCAGCACCACCGGATAATCAGCGGGGACCCCCAAACATAATACCTTATTGATACCACAGAGAGTTCCCTAGATCTTGCGTTATTCAGCATTTTTGTCCACCGTCAAAGTGGGGCTTATTTGGATTATGATGACGGTATGGACTGTCACATAAGCAAGGGAAGCAGCCTTTGTTTTAAATAAATGTGCTTAGTTTCTTTCCACCACAGTAATGTTCCAGTACCTCCAATGTTGTGTACTGTTATGATGCAGGCAGCCACAATTTTGCCTGGGTGTCCAAATGCCCGATTTCCAAGCTGCTCATAGGCCCGAATGCCTAAAAACACATAGACAACACAAGATAGTAAGAACAGCAACAAAGGAAGTTTTGTTTTATTTTTGCATGACCGAAATAGCTGGAGCAGAAGTAGTTATATGCTATTCCAATAATGCTTTCACTACTGTGTAGTGCCCTGGCCCTAATGACACTCCTTAGATGGTAGATCATTTTCAGCACGATATTATGAATGGTAGAATTAATTCAAAATCCAGGAGAAGGACATCTGAGATGCAGTTAGCAACTTAATAGTAAAACTCAGTTTTGCTATTAATGGAGATTATTTTGAATAGCTTAGACTAACTGGCATTAATACAGGTAGGCTCGCCACCTTATACTGTAATTATTAATGAATCAGATTATACATAGTTGTAGCCCGTTTTTCAACACTACGGAGGCAGAGATTCCTCTTTCCCCATACTCACTCCGCGTGGGCTCTGATACGGTTGGACTGTGCAGTGCATGTTTGAAAACATAACCTTTTGTTCTTTAGTGTGTTATGTATATACTGTAGGTACATGCAAACATAGACATCATACATACCCGGAAACAGGCAGCAAACTGCCTGTTTACAAACTCTCCTGAACTTGAACGCAAGTTACACAACGTCTACGCCACGTCTTCGGACAGTAGCTAATGAGTGCAGGTTTTCACCTCGAAAATAGATGACCTACAAGCTTGAGCTTGTAGATCCACTATATTCTGCTAACATTCTATGCGCATGTCTCCTGTTATGTTCTATAACTTTATTATAGTTAAACCATAGTTATTATGCTCAGTGGTAGTGGAGGTTTTTCGATATGTCGATGTATATTGATAACTCACCGACAACTCCGGCACTCCTCAGGAGCAGATGAATGGAATAGCCTGACAGAATAGCGATGCACACCAACAGAATTCTGCAACACATAATCAGACCATTAAATGAGCCTCAAAGCAAAAACAATGGATCAGCCATTCACATTTGTTTAGGGCATTAAGCCGATTCTACAATTGTCTTCACAATCAAATCAAAAACAGTTTGAGAAAAAAAAAAAAAGATTGCTAAATTTGCTATATCAGTGGTTCTTTTTCATGTCAAGGACCCCAGGGAGAAAGAAAAAGAAAAACAATCTACATAAATTGTGACAAAATGAATGAATCATTTGGTTTTGACAACACACATTCTCTTTCCATTAGAAGGGGCTAATTGCATGTAAATTTGGGAATCTTATTGAGAACCACCGGTTTAGGAGAGCTAAACCTTCATGTTTATTTACGGTTGGCTTCAAGATGGCAACATCAATCGGTTAATTCACCTGAGATATTAAGTGCTGAAGATTAGTTGATGACGCATCTGACTGGTCAGCCAGCCAGCCAGCCAGCCTCACTCCCCCTCCACCCCCCTTGCCAGGGCTGATCCAGGCCGGTGTGTGTGTGTGTGTTTGATCTGATCACTATGGGTGAGCTATATATAACCCGTACTAAACCTCAGAGCATATGTGAGAGCTAATATACGCGCTGATAGATCAGGCAGTTGTTATTGTATGACTGACTGATACCCACACACACGCACGCACGTACGAGCACACGACCGCTTGCTCGCTACTCGCTTGCTCTCTCACTCACTCACTCTAGCCCCCCCCCACTCCCTCTCTCTCTGTTTCTCTCTCTCAGATAAACACATCACCAAGCTGTTGTTTCAGGTGATGGATGGACTTGCGAGCAGAGGCTAAATCACGTTATGGTCTGGACTTTCTCCTGAGCTGGTGCATCATCGTCACCACACAGAATATACTGTATACAGCTCAACATTTCTAAATCAACATCATGTTTGGCTGCAAGAGGAAGAGTTGAGGAGAACCTGGACTGGACTTATTTTTTATTTTTATATTTATAGATGTAAGGATGATGTGCCAGTTTAACTACTTTCAACCCGGTGTCCCCATCTTGGGCACAGTTCCAGAGTCTGCGGCTATGTGGGGCTTGGAAAAAAACCCAACTATGCAGACGACACAAAACACATACACTTAACAGTATAGGCCTGTGTGGGATGCGAGGTTTGGCTTGCATACTCACAAAAACAGAATGATTCCGGTGTTGGACATCGCATAAGCCAGTCCCAGGATTCCACTGCCCATTATGGCGTTGCTGAGGTTAAATATGGACATGCCGAATGACGTCTTCCCCTCAAACTGCAGAGGTTACAGAGTTTAGAACAATACATTCATCTCAAGATCCACGTCGATGTATACAGAGCCTGACGAATATATGATCAGTTTGGCCAGTGTGTGCTCGACCACTAAGAAAGTTGACTTTCTTTTTTGGTACGACAATTGGTATTGTGTTATGTCATCTCAGTGTGTAAAGCTAAGAAAAAGTGAACGTGTTTAGCGTACAACTGTATCATGGATTAATACCTTTTATGTAATTAATATTTATTTACTTGTTTGCTTATTCATTGCTTTATGATATTTAATTTAAATATACATTTATAAACATATACATATTAACATTCTTAGGCCTAGATTTTCGTCACCGCTAAACCCCTTATCCCTTAACTTCTTTGCCTTTTTAAACTATTTAAAAATATATTTTTCAGTAGTTCAAATGGCCAGTCTACATGCTCACAACGTGTCAATAGATTGGCACATTGAACTATTCCCAAAGGTTTTTAAAAATAGTAAAAAAGGGATAAGGGGGTTTGGGATAAGGGGTTTAGCATGTAACGAAAATGGAGCCCTTTGTCTTTTTTTTGTTTAGTTTTAACTTTTAACATCAGTGGTATAGGCAGGTAGGACTCGGGGCCATATGGCATCACAGTCAGGCATTGTTGCTGATGTGGATGAATAATAGTAGCACATCAAAGACTTGCCAGGGGTTGACACTAAGGTCTCCGAGGCACTTGCCCATCGGGCAAGTGCAAGTCAGTTTCTACTTGCCCTCAGGTCATGGTCACTTGCCCCCCAAAAAATATATTGTAAATTTTGCATTTAAGTTTACTTCCTACTTGGGTGCTTTAAACCAGGGGTTTTCAACACGTGGTCCCTGAGAGGGTTCCAGGTGGTCCCCAGCTAAGTTGGTTAACCAGATGTAACTCTTGAGAACGTAAAAATGAAACCAAATGGACCCTTGCGGGTCCATTTGGTTTCATTTTTACACTCTCAAGAGTTAAAATTGATCTTAATTAGCCCAGGTCTACACAACTAGAGAATGTAAAAGATTAATGGTCATTTTTATCTGTATGTTAATTTGCCTGTTTTGTGTCCCAAGTCCAGCCTGGAATTGTGGACAAAAGCGCAATAAGTTGCGGCAACCAGGTAGCAGTCTTCACTTGCCCCACCATTTTTTTTACTTGCCCCGGGAAGGCGGGCAAGTGTTAGTGTCAAGCCCTGCTTGCCCTTCTCACCTGTCAAGCTAAACTACAAAACAAGTGCCAAATTACTCACATCTGTGAAGTGCATTTCTTTCTTCTCGCCATTTTTACTCGGAAGAAATTCATCACGCTCAGCCATATGTTCCAGCCCGTCAAATCTGTAAAGAAAATGAGTATGTACAAAAAGCACATATAGTCTCGCATTGCCAGACTGTTGCCTCTCGCTGTTTTCAAATGCTTCTATATAGCATTCAGGGATTGTGGAATAGTTGCCTGGCTAGGCAAGACTAAAACACATTTCACAAAGACTGCTGTATAGAAACAACCTTTATATCCGGTGACAAACCTCCCAGGCCAGTTTTACGATTTTATCTATTTGGTATTTGTTGTGATAATATCTACTTATACGTCATTACTGCTCAGACTGATAGCCGTAACAGTAAGTCTGGCCATCAGTAAACAATAAGGAAAGGTATTTAAAGGAATTATACCCATTATTATATCAGGGAATAAAGATTAAAGCATTTTTGATAAAGTCCTCCATATGTTAACACTTAACACTGAATTCTAACATACTGTTATTGAATGCCAAGTTCATTCATATAGGTATATAATGTCCCTCTCAAATAAAGTAAGTATTTAAAGTATGTATAAGTATAAGTACTTACCCATCGTCCTTGCTGTGCCCATTCATTTTCTGTAGCTCCATTGATGGTCTCTTAAATCTGGATGATTTGGAAGACTTTTACGTGATTGAGAGGACTGGGACCTTGAAGGAAAGGAGGAGGAGTTCTCATTAAAATACAGGTACATTATGTGTGTGAGTGGAGTGAACTTCTGACATTCGGTCACAATGACCAATCCAATAACCAACTTCTCCTTCTCTGCTAGGTTAAAGCTAAATTTTGTGACAGAAACGGATAGAAACAGATAAAGTATGTAGTTAATGTAATTGATTATACAAGATAATTATAAATACCAGATCAAGCGAAATGTGAGCTTATAGATCTAATATTTTCACAATAAATGGACCATAGGTGGTTAACCGGTAAGATCAATTGAGTCAGCTTGTTGAGATATTAAAATAAATAATACAAATGAGATTAAAAAACGCTTCTTGATTGTTTGATTAATCAGAAGATAATCACAAAGAAAAAAATGTTGACAATTGCAGCTCTAGTAAAGTAATTAGATACTGTACTTCCTGACACAGGAGTAAAACACTCGGCAACAGCACGTCTAAACCCATTAAACTGAACACAAGATCTCCTCAGGGCTGTGTTCTGAGACCCTTATTGTTCACTCTATACGCACGATCGCTCGGCCAGGGTTAAAAGCAACCACATAATAAAGTTTGCTGATGACACCACCATGGTCGGCCTCATCAGTGATGAGGGTGCCTAAAGGAGGTGGAGTAGCTGTCAATTTAGTGCAAAATGCACCATCTTGCAGTAAGAAAGAAAGAAATGGTTGTCAACTTTGGGGGGTGGCCAAAACACCATCAAATTATGACTATCAATAGCAGAGCTGTGTATAGAGTAAAGTACAACATTATTTACTGAGTAAATACTGTATTTAGTAATTGAATATATTGAATAAATATATAGTAATTGAGTAGTGTGTAAATATTTATGCAGTACTCAATAATATATGTACTGCCGACAGACAACCTGGCCCCAAGCAAACACCACCACTGCCATCAAGCCTCATTCTCACCCACAGCTTCATGTCCTATGGGCTACGGTACACACTGTACGACTTTTAAAGGCGTCTGAGTCACATGCTGAGGAGGAGAGAAAGCGACTGAGCAGGGCCGTGAGAACAACCAGAAAGGTCATTGCTTTTTTGCAGGTTTTCATAGTACAACCAAAAAACGATTTACGAGGAGAGTGACTAACATTATCAAGGATACCACCAAAGCTCTCACAGCCTGATCTCCTTTACGTCATCAAGGAAACCATACAGGAGCACCCCTCCGATGGAAAGGAGCCGGGCCTATGCATTCATATGAATTAATTAGAACTGTATAGATGAGATTAGTTTAATTCAGGTTTTATACTGTTTTTATCAGATTATTCTTTTTCATTAAATTCATTCTCCTAGTGTTTTGGATTTTAGGAGTTTTTCTTTGCACTTTTTTGTGTTGCTGTCTTTAACTAGGTCTTTTCCTGGAGCTGGATGCATATGGAAAACAAATGGCAAATAAAGCAATCTTGATCTTGATCTCCTAGCCCAACATTTAATATACTGTATATTCTTCCACATGCTACATCCCAGGACTGTTGCACTTATCTTGCACATTTTCCAGTGTTTGCTATTAGATTCCAGCCCTAAACTCACAGGGTGGTAGCTAGGCTAGTACCACACCGCTCTTTTTTTTTTTGCTAAGAATGGTTGAACACAGGTGTTCACATTTAGACCTGCCCAAACACTCCTGGTCTAGACAGTCATGTATGGCACATCCTGTATATGAGTCAACAGATTTTCTGAATGGTCCTTTTCTGCCAAGCTGACAAGAAATAAGAAAATCCCCCAGTTTGATACTCCCCTGAAATGAATACTATAATTGTGTTCTGGCCAAGTCTAATGACACAAATCAAGTTGTGATGATACAGATGAGACCAACTGCCTTCTTAAATCGCTTCGGTCTCAGACCATTTTTTTTTTATCTTACAAGGTTACTGATAATTGAAGTGAACAAAAAAACATTTAAAGATGGATTGGTGTACAAAGGTTTCGAATTCTGACCCTTCCAGTGGAAAAACAGGGTTATTTAGTAGCATTGATGAATGTTTTGCTATCGGTTTTCTTGCCTGGCAGGAGTGACAGGAATGCTTTTTCCCTGAAATGTTATTCACAACACTGCCATTGTGCTTTCACTGGCAACTTTCAAAGTGATACCTTTCTTTTAAGCCTCTTACATTAGATGGACAGATGACAAAGCGCCAAGTTAACAGTTGCGTTTCCACAAAAACAGTGAGAAAATGTTGTCTCCAAATCTCCACTAAGGGGTGAACAATCAATTTGAAAATGAACGTTCATGCGTTCATGGTTCAAGGTGTCTTCATTGTAAGGTCATTGTATGGTTCAAGGTGTCTTCATTATACAAGGACACGAGTTCTGGTTCCTCATACTTGTGTGTGTGTGTGTGTTGTTTGCGTGTACATGCGCGTGTGTGTACCATATGTCTGTGCATGTGAGTGTGCATGTGTTTCTAGTACACAACAGTTCTTCTTCAAGCAGCAGTATTAATTAAGGAAGAGAAGAACAGTTCATGTCCATTTGCAACCTGCCCTGGGCAGCAGAGAGCTCCCATGGAGAGACTCTGGGGAATGATGGGTCACCTCCCTACTCTCTGGGTCAGGCAGAGCTCAGGGGGTCATCGAGGTCCGAACCCCTAGGGCCACGCTCACGCCACCATGTGTCATTCCTGAGGAGCTTTCACATGAAACTGGAATTTGTATTATTCCCACGCCGATCATTGAACAGACACTGCAATTTATTCGGACAATGTGGTCGCACAGAGCATTGGGCCTTGGCGATATAAACAATGGACTCGCGGCCTGTAAGGTAGTCGTTAGTCTGAGCGCTGGGTTATCTTGACCCCTGCATCCTGGGCTGAGGTCAGGTTGGTCAGTGTGACTTTACATAGCTATCTGCACGTCCGACCCAGTTCCCATGACCCTCAGCCAACAAACACAGCCCACAGAGAAGAAAAGTCTTTGCATGTGACGAGTTGCGTGGAACAGCACGTTCCAATCAAACTCAAAAGTTGTTCTCTCAGGGTCTATCCTGCTGGCTGTCTTTCTACAGGAAAACACTGGAGATGCTGCTCATATTATCTATGGTTAACGTGATCATGATCATTACAGTCACATCACAGTAAACCGAGGGCATGCATTTAGGACGTTTTTTATATCTTGGAAAAAGTATATCCCTATCCTTAACACATTTTATTACAAAAAAAGAATACAGACTCCATAGTGAAAATGTATATACATGTGTATATACACATGTATATACACATGTGTAACTGCGTGTGTGTGTAACCATGCTGTATAATCTAGTAACTACAACAATGAACATCCATCAACATACAACACACTAGCAACCACTCTGTGTGTCTATGTGTGCACGCATGCATGTCTATGTGTGCACGCATGTATGTCTATGTGTGCACGCATGTATGTGTATGTGTGTAGCACATGGAGCCTGTCTGATGCAAGACCGGCTCACTATGACAGTTAGCCCTTCCCTTTCCTCTAGTAAAGGACACATCATGTAGAACTCATTCATAAGAGTCAACTTACCCTGTTGATCAGCAGCAGTTTCCTGTCCACGGTGGGATGCCTCCTTGCCCAGTCAGTACCCACACACACACACACCGAAGATTAACTCCTCAGGGACACCGTAATAATTGCCTCTCCTCCCCCGGTGTTTGTGTCCAGTTCCCAGTGAGGAGTTTCTCTAAAGCAAAGCTCCTTGGTAGAGGGAGAGAGAGAGGGGAAGGGAGGAGAGAGTGAGGGAGCTTAAGGTCTAGGAGGGAGGGCTGAAGGGAAAAGGAACACCCACTTAACCCTTTGTTCAACCAGTTTGCAGGTAGTTCGGTTTCACAGGAGGCACGTTTGTTTTATTACAAAGGGAATGGGGGGGGATTGTGCCCCGGGTGAGAGATCACTCATATTCAGGAGGAGGTGGCGATACTGGCACAAGGAGAAGCCAGAGAGAGTCTATCTTGGGTTTGCAGCTGTCTGTGTTTATTTCCCTGAGACACTGTTGTGATGTTAATGATGTGTCCAGTAGTAATTAACATTCCATTACGTAGTGGTGCATGGCAGAAGGAGGGAATGGGATTCACCGGGGGTCAGCTCAGGCGGGCTTTGTTTACAAGCAGTGATTCTCCCAACATTTCCACCTCCGGCTGGACCCCCAAGGTGATACATGTTAGGCTGTGGAGACCCATTTGAAAATATATTGTGACATTGGCTGGTGTAAAAGATAACTTTTTCTTTTGGTTAGACCAGTAATTCTGAAAGTGGTGGGGAGGGATTAGGAATAATCTCCCAAATTGTTCCCTGCGTAAACTAATCCCACCCCTCCTCACCCCTGCCCTCCTCCCCATCCTCTGCAACTATGAGGGCACCCAGAGCCCACTTTAAGTAGCACTTAAAGCACTGCTGGATGCTGCTGGTGATGTGAAATTCTACCGTGCTGGGCTGGAAGTCGCTGTCCCAAGTTAATTAGCTTAGGAGATCAGTTCTTTTTAAAGGTGGCTTGTCGTCGTTGCATGTGATTCTGCTGCATTTAGCATGCTAACACGTTATCATGTGCCTCCACGTTAATCAGGCATGTCTAGTTAAAGACAAGCTGTATTAACCACAGCATTCTCTCAATTAAGAAAATCCTAAAACTTTAGTCCGCACAGTACCAGATGCCCTTGGTGTCCCCTGGGGGTCAATACTTGGTCCCCTACTCTTTTCCTCGTTGCAGAAAATAGAGGCTCATGATTATTTTTTTTAAAGAATACTGTGGCCCTAGAATACTGCATTTAGTGCAGTTAATTCATAATAAAATACCGCAGGGACTTATAATAGTGTAGTATATACTGTAACAGTGTTTCATATGCAAAGTATTATGCTGTAGGGGGCACAATACATTTTAAACACAAAGAAATACAGTACACTACCCACAAATCATGCCAACAGTTTGGCTGAAATAAAAACAACCCAGGATAAAACCACAATGGAATAAGGTTTTCCCATTGTGTTCGACAGAACTAACGGCTACTAAGATCAACAATCCCCTTTGTGATAAAGTTTAACTTAAAGATATGGTTGACTGTGCACACACCCAAGAAACACCCACATTTTGTTTATCTCATCAGAACACAAACTCCTTAAATTTCATTCATACTTTCAAGTTTGCTGTAGGGGCACAACATTTAATTTAATTGAAACAATTGGTTTAATTGATTACCATAATTTTAAAACAAAACAATTTCATTTTATAAAATGTTTTTTTTTTTACACAACACCACTACTGTTATGCTGTATCTCATGCCAAATGGCCATTAAAAAAAAAAAAAAAAAAAACATCTGCTTTTGTATTATTCAAACAAGACATTAACAAAATAATCAATTTCTGGCTCTACTTTGCAGTTAAATGTCCAAATGCTCACAGTACAATTTCACTGGCTTCTGGCAATTCTCAATTTCTTTCCTAGTAAAATAAAAATGTTTTAACGCCACAAGAAAAAAAAATCCTCAATGTAGGCTACTGACTGTAATGGTAGAGACGTTGCAGGCAGGTATTCAAATAAAGTGGTTTGGAAAATCCAACATCTGATTGCTTTGGCTTGATATAATTAGACATCTTCATTACACAAAATGGACACGTTTGGAAATGAAAACGTGGGAACTGTAACTGAAATGACTCATAACAAAGCTATGTACCAGCATGTCCTTAGGGATGTAAATAAAGACATTTACTGAGAAGAAGTACAAGTAGTTGTCCATGATGGACTGTATTTTTTCTTAGTATTGATCATGTTTAACTGTCAAACAGAAACACACATGAATGGAGGAGCTTGTTTCATGGTCCACATGATGAAACACTGTCTGTCACGTTATTTTACAATAGTAGTCAGGAAGACATTTGTGGTACTCACGTCTTGAGACAGATGCCTTCAGTACGCAGAAGTGCCCAGTCAGTGTACTGTACAGTATGGCCAAAAAATGCACCTCAAAACCCCTTTTATTTAGGGTTCATGTAAATTCTGGCGAAAGTAGAAAAACTAGTATGAAGAAAGGCTGAGGAAGGGTAGGTATGGGTGGTGGGGGAAGTGTGGGGGTTGTATTAGCGCGGGGTTTACAAGTATCCCTATGTCACGATCTTAGGCCACTCCTTTTTCCTCCAGCGGCAGATAAGGCCACGTGTGGAGCTGTTATAGTTTATGAAAGAATCTTATTGTAAATATTGAGTCAGAATGTTTCCACGTGAGGCACTAATGCAGCGGGATACCCTGGAGTTAAATGTCTAACAGACCATAGATAGACCCGGGGCTGGATCAGTTGTTTGGAATGGAATGGGGAGGGATTAATCCATGATGCCTCTTCTTTTGACATGGCGGGTCCGTGGGGAAATATGTCTAACTTTTAGCCCTGATCTGGTGGTTATTCCTTCAGGGAAATTGTAGCCTCTCTCTGATAGTTCAACATTTTTTTTTCCAAAATAGCTGTTTATTTTATCTTGTACCAATCAAACTATAAAACTAACAATGCCCTCATTAATCATGTACGCCTGGAATAAACAATTTCTCAAAACTATTACATTACGTCTCTTGAGTATTCTGACATCCAGAACTCTTAACTAGTAAGTAACAAAGTGGGTCATTTTTATGATTTCCATTTAAACCACTATGGTCTGTTGGCTGTGGGTTATTTGGGGCTACTTTCTGTCATCATCAGCATCATTCTCCATTACTGCCATCTAGTGGACGTAACACTAGACCTTATTAACATTTTAGACATTTTTTTTCTCAACGTTCATCATTTTCCCATTGTCATATAAAATAATATGGTAATTGTGTTCCTTGGTTTACCAAAACCAATTAATCATTTCTGAGTTCTTGAGTAGCCTGTTTAAATAAATTACTATGTCATTAGTGATATTATTTCATTCTTTACTTTGAAGAGTGATAATAAGTAAAATTAATACTACGAAAAACATTATATTCTTTATTCTGAGGCTAAAAACATTATGTACATGTTAAGAAAATACAAATGAGGTTTAGCTGTGAGTTTTCCCCAAGTCCAAGTTTTAGGAGAAATATGTACAGTAGGTATAGGGTGTAGAGAGCATCATTTCCCCTTGTCGACCCATGTGAAAAAGTTGCAGCGGGCCTCAGGGTTAGAGGCGTGGCCCTGAGGACGGCAGCACACAAAGAACTGCCTGCCCATGTTAGGCCCTTCCTTCTTTACAGTGCGGAGGACGCAGGGTTCTCCGTGAACCTTACAGGGGGGCGGCTGGGGTGGTCCGTGAAGCACCGACTTCCAAAACGTCAACGACGTCCCCTTCTTGGGACCGGTGGCGGTCGACACGGAGGTCGAACCCTCCGTCTGAGCCTTGTTTTTTCCGTCACATTCCCTTTCTGCGCTGTTGTCTGGCGACAAGCGCTCAGTGAGTTTAATGTCCTCGCCTGCGACTGAGGGTACGTCTGGTTTGTCGTGCGCTGTTGGCAGCTTCTGTGACGGGGTCACTCGTTCCGTGCCGGCCACGTTGGTGGGCTTGGGCTTGAAGAAGGCCAGCAGGCTGCCCTGTGGCTTGGAGGGAGGTTTTACCGTTTTGCTTTTCTTTCCCTTCGTTGCGGCAGAATCCACTGTTAACGGTCTTTTCTTTCCATTAAGGGTGCTCCCTGCGGCTCCGAGCGGGTTCAGGTTCTCTCTCTTCTCCTGTGCCTCTTGTGATCCAGGTAGCGGTTGCATGGGATTGGTTTTAGCTGTTTGCTGCTCCACCTTCACCAGAAAGCGGGAGAGCTTCTGTTGTTTTCCTACACACCAGGGATGGAAATAAGAACCAACATAGTTAGAGACAATCAACATCCCTCTACAAGCTCTATGTGTTGTGGTGCAAGATTTACAAAATTACAGTAGGCAAAACAAAACCATATATAATATTAGTCACTATTTCCAATATTCGATTTCTGGAAAGAATTTCCTATGAATCCAACCCAAAAACGCAGCTCCTACCTGCAAACTCTGGCAGGTGTTGCGTGCAGAGAGGAGGCGTCTTAGAGCTGGGCAGAAGCTTGCAGCTGAGCTCCCCCCAGACAGGACAGTGGTCCGAGCCCTCCATCTCCGGCATGATGTCTGCCATCACAAACTGGTCCATGGCCAGCGGGCGGTCGGCGAAGATGTAGTCGATGCGCGTTCCATAGTTGGTCTGCCGTGCTCCGGTCATGGTGTTCCAGCATGTGAATGCATGCGAGCGGGTCGGGTGGAAATGGCGAAAGGTGTCCACAAAATTTCCACCGTGGCCTGAATTCAATGTAGTCTCCTCCCCAGAGTGTTCATCCTCCTCACTTAAGTTCTGTTGACAGTCGTTGTGTAAAAAGCTACTCAGCCATTTTCTGCCAGGGTTCTCCTCAAAATCACCCTGGGTTATAATGGCACAAAGAAAATGACCAAAGTGATTATTATTATTTGGAGTTGCATCACACCATATCAGATGTAAAAGACTGGTCTTTGTGCAAGCTCTCAAACGAAAGATGAGAAACAAAGAACAAGTCCAACGAATAAACAACTCCATGGTTGATTAATAAAAATACTGTACAAAAGGCAAATTGCATGTTTAAGTCAGGTGCAACTGCTTTTGAAAAACACTCGCTGCACATTTATTTCATGTTCTGTCTTGAGACATGTTAGAGATAGAATTTAAAATGTAGAAGTAATACTTGGCCAAATTGTTAACTTACAATGTCATCGGGGTCACAGTGGTCTATCGGTCGGTGAGAGGTGTTAACATCTCCTAAAACAATCACATGGCTGAAACAAAGAAACAAAGAAAACAAAGAAAAATACTGAATGTACAGTTTTCATTAGATTATCTGCAGCTCAAATGTCAGTTCAGTGCTGGTAGACTCTCACCTTCCAGACTTCAGCAGCGCTTCAGCACGACACTGAAGCAACTTGTAGAAACGCAATTTGAACAGTTTCCGCTCTGGCTTCTCGGGGTCTGCTCTCGGACAGTACACGTTCACTACGGTCATAGTTTGCGTTTGTTCTTGATACCTGTGGAAGAATTTAGAAGGGAAGCACATTAAGATAAATGCTCTCTACATCACCACTCCACAAACCTTTTTTCAGTTCATCTTGATGCTAACATCAAAGCAGACCGGTTTCCTTGCAGATGGTTTTGTGATGACGGCTGTCTTATATCATTGGTTCTCAAAGTGGGGCTTCGGGACCACTGCAGGGACTTTCCAGCGGGGAGTACATATAGTTTGGAACCAAATGGACCCTTATGGCTTTGTGTGGAGACCCATGGAGTTACATTAAATACGATTTGACAATAGAACTGCCATTAAATAGGGTCCACTGCTTGACGTTAAAATGATTGAATCATTGCAAGAGATTCTCTTATGGGGTACCTGGCACATCTTTTCAAATGGCCTCTACAGACTAATAGGGTCAATATCAAATTGCGGGACTTTTTGGGTTTGAAAATTTCAGAAAAAAAAGTTTATTTTTTCCTATATATTATTATTTTTTCCTCCCAAGTATTCCTTACAGATTATGTTTCCATTAATTGCCAAGCTCAGGCATAAGTGATTTCATTTATTTATTTAAAAAACTGAGTTGTTGGGTCCTTATTTGGTCAACTATGTTACGGACAAAAAGTGTACATTTTTAGCATTAAATAAATGTAAAGTATTTAAACAAATCACTGTTCTTGGAAGAATATCTGTCCTATTACCTACATTTGTGATTACAATCCCCAATTAATAAAGACATTTTTCTTTTTTCCCCATTGAAACACCCACATTTGCAGAATGCAATTCCAAGTCTAGATATTTTCTCCACAAACTGCTGGAATTAATGATATTTTCTCGATCAAATTATATGAGCTACATAGTTCACAGCTATTTAATTGTTTTAGTCCTTTACTTTGTTTTGGGAACAATTACATACATATTTTTAAAAGAAAAACTTTACAGTAACTTAGTTGACAGCATGGTATTAACATGGCACAAGTGTCAACTATGTTACCCAAGTGTCAACTATTATTTACTATTTACTGTTTTCAGGTATAAAATCAACAGTCATCTTTTTTTTCTTCTCTCTTGCTGAGCTTCTTCTCCAGTACTTTCTCTTTGACCATTTCTCACTCAAATCAGAAACAGTCAGACAGAACATGGCAAAAGTGTCAAACTATGTCAACTAAGTTACCTTTTACAGGGTAACATAGTTGACATAACATAGTTGACATATTTACTGTTTTCAGGTATAAAATCAACATGGCTGGCTATCAGCCTACACCACATGGCATTTTTACAGAAAGATACTTCTAAATATTCAATATACAATTGATTTCTTTTTAAATTTAATGTTATTTATTATGAAACTGTAGTAACACTGTTGACATCTTAAAAGTTTACACCTGACTTTCACCCTACTTTATGTTAAATAACTAAAAAAGAGAAGATAACTCATGCCTGTGGCTTTCCCAAACTTTTCATCAGGATGAAATGACATCAGGTGGAGCAGGTCATGTGATTTGGAAATAACACACCTCCTTGGGAGGGGGTTTTGTGATGGGTAACTTAGTTGACAGTGATTTCTCGGACACAGACAAAATGTGTTATTTTTCAGGTTATATTTTATATATTCCAAAAAATAATCATATCTAAAGGGATTAGCTTAACTTCATTATGATAAAATGATTAAAAAATTATTTGATTCAATTCATTTAATTATTGTTTTACTAAATAGAAGGTGGTTGTTGTTACATTCGGACAGTTATTTAGTTGACATTTTAGTGATATTCAGCCATTTTGTATTAATAAATGACTGTTTTCATATTAAATGACTATGGTATTTGAAAAGACATGATCATAATGAACATAAAAAGCTTTATTTTTTTTTACTTTTAATGCAAACACATGCTAGATATATCCCTTGGACATGAAAAGTCCCGCAATTTGATATTGACCCAATACGTGCCAATTTGGTGGTCCTTGACATGAGAAGATCATTTAAAAAAAAGAGTCTTACATAGTTTTGTGCTGGGTAATGACAGCACGTCCTTCATTGTCCAGTTCCTGGAGCTCCTCGGTGGTGAAGTCGTGATGGTCTCCGTAGGAACCCACAGAACCATGGCGCTGGTTGGTCAACAAGCCGCTGAGGCCTTCTTCAGCAGCGAAAGGTGTGGCGCGGTCCCTGCAGTAAGTAGCCACACCTGTGTGTGATGGACAGGACATGTGTCCACTTACTGTGGCTGTACTGGTGACATGGTCAACATGTCTATTTGGCTGCCACAATTGTTTTGATTCGCTATTATTTTGAAGTTTTGTTTTCTACTCAGCTATTTTTGGGAAAAAATGTATGTCGATATCCCGATTACTAATGCCATGATATCAATATCGAATCACCAGGCTCAGAATAGTTTTTTTTATCTGGCTGCATTAAGTATGCTTGAACTTTTCATGGTCCATATTGTTTAGAATTGTTTTAAAAGGTTCTAATATAATAAAAGCAAAGTAGTGTGGCAAGGTAATAATAGGTCATCATAATATAGGCGGCTAGTGTTTGTTACTATAGGCCTGTTATTACACATGTTATGAACCTGCCAACCTGAATATCCACTGCGTCCACGACTGAAGCTGAAATAGGAACTGTATCCATCAACAATAGCACATCTCTCATCCAGTAGGTCTCCTGTTGTGAGATCAGAGTAGACATTTACATGTCAAACAGTAAAGACACTGTTGTGAATCAGAGTAAGCATTGATAGATTTTGATATGTTGTTACTAGACACGTTTTATAGGAGCTTGGCACTTCTTAAACCGTTATGATTCAATGATGTTTTGCACTCACTTGTCACCTTGGTCTCTTGTAAACAGACAATATCCGCATCCAGTGAATCCAGAGCTCGTTTAATCCCTCCTTTAAACGTCCTGATGCCGTTGATGTTCCAGGTGACCACCTTCATTGTGCACCTTACTGTAATAGGATGTATTAATGCAGAAATGTTAATGCATGGACTGCAGCCTGCAGAAGCAAAATAACGTGCCAGACAAGGAAGTAAAACGGAAGGGGTTGGGATTTAAAGCGGAAGTCTTCCAGTCTTTCATCCTCGCAGAGTAACGCAAACTCCGTTCACTCTATGGGTCCAGTACAATGGCGGCGTTTCTACATAGACTTCTATTGAAAATAGGGACAAACTAGGAACGGAATACATTGGAGTCTATGGGCTTACGCGAGAACGTAAACCACGTGACCGGGCTGTTTTCTGCCCCTCATTGATTGCATTGCAACTCTACTAGATACCTGTGCTACTGGATTAGACGGTTGCCTGGTAAACTTGTTCACAGCCTGGCCGCTAGATGGAGTCGTGTCTCTGCATACCGCTTTCGGCGAGTAGCCCCTGACTGCGGGCTGCATACGGCTTTCGGCGCGCTTTTGACAGTGAATCAGATCAGTGATGGAACAGTCTTGCATGACTGATTACGTTTAGTTTCTTCAGGCTTCCTCCTGGCCTCCACTACTTCCAACATGATGCGATGAACGCACATAACATCGATAATGAAAGGCTGTATAGTCAAGCAAAATATGACTTAAAAGCTTTGAACTGATTTTCTACTGATTTAAAAAGGAGATATCATATCTTGGCCCGTGTTTTTTTTTAGCTGACCGTGACGTGCCCCCCATTGACTGACCCCCATTCTCAAGGGTGTGTGTGTGTGTGTGTGTGTGTGTGTGTGTGTGTGTGTGTGTGTGTGTGTGTGTGTGTGTGCGTGTGCGCGCGCGCGCGCAAGTGCTGTAGGCCAGTATGATTTTCCACACTTTATTGTTGCAACAGCGCCCCCTGCTGGACAATAGCTAGACGCAATGGTTGAGTCACTTCCGCATGTCGCGCTGGGAATGAATGCAGAGAGCAGCTCGTTGTGTTGAACAGCAACAGTACGCACACACACACACAACACTGGCTCAGCTCAGTCGCCGGGGAGAGAAACGAGAGAAGCGCGGAGGGAAGGAGCAGAAAGAAACGGGATCATTTCTCTGTGTAACACTACCGGACCACCGTATACCCGGCTGTCACCTCACCGCGCGCACACATCCTCACGTCCTGGTGAGTGGCTAGCTTACATTTGGACTAAATAATGATACTAATAGCGTTTAGTCGGATTACTAATAAACTGCCTGGTATCCGGATTCCGTCGGTACAGTAGGTTGGTGTAGTAGATAACGAAATGTAACGTTATTGAGTTAGTGTGAGGCTACTGAGGTAATGTTGGCTTTTTACAACGGCTTGATATGGTTGTGTGCCCGGTGTGGGGGTGTTTTGTGCTATAACGCGCTGTGTCGGGACAGCCGCCGGGCCGAACATCCATCCATCATGTGTTGTCCGGTTAATGCCACAGTAATGCTAGCAATGCTGCTGCTGTGCGATGGATATGGAGCCCGGCGTCGCCCTGGCGAGCGGCCGCTCCTTCCTCCTCGGCTGAACGACAGAAGTTGTGCGCATGTGATCGTCCGAGTGTATCTGTGAATCTGGGCTTCTAGGGCTGGTCAAATCAAGCGTACCCTTGTCTCTATGCGTGGTTTACAGCCCGTAGTGCGGCGGTGTCTCCTCACCTGCTCCCCCACAATAAAAAAAGAACCGATCTACCGTTAGATCTGTTCCTTTTTGTTGTTGGCAACTGACCAAAACATGGATTTAGTTTCCATTTTAAATAATTCACATTAAACGGGTAATTCAGATGGTGTAAACGATAACTTGTTTAAAACGTGCTTGGTTTAGAATAGATTGCATCATTCTGATGGAGTTAATGATGCTCATTTGTAAAATTGTGATGTTTTATTCTAGATGTATTTATTTTGTAATTGTGATGTCATAAATGCCTTAATACTCCACTTTTCGCACCAGTGCACAGATGGTTTAATGTTAACTAAGGGGCTAATATGTAGTGAGCTAATTAGCTATCTCTATGGTCAGTATAAGCTAGCCGCCTGCTATCATCATGGATGATATATATGGACGCGCGCAGTGCGGGCGGAGAGTGGACACAGCGACAGACACACATGGTTACACCATAGCATAGAGGGTTACACACACGGGCAGTATTTGGATCGCCTGCGATCCAGGATCCTTGGGAGGAAATTTCTCTTGAAGGACCACTTCAACACTTTTTGTTTTCAACTTATCACACATAACAGTGGTTTTCAACCTTTTTGACATCATGGCACACTATTTATTCAGCATTTGAGGCACGGACCACCATTTGAGGACTTTGTAGCCCCAAAGACCCCCCAAACTAAAGATCTCTTTTGCTTTTGTCCACAATACCAGGCGGGATTTTGTAAACAACACAGGCAAACATACAGATTAAAAACGATCAAATCTCCTTAATTTCTCGTTATGTAGACTTGGGCTAATTCAGATGATGAATATTTTAACTCTAGAGAGTATAAACATTATTTTTTCTTTTTACGCTCTCAAGAGTTACATCTGGTTAACAAACTTTCCATCTGGTTAACCAACTTAGCTGGGGACCACCTGGAACCCTCTCAAGGACCACTAGTTGAAAACCACTGACATAATTTGCCCCTCACTAATGTTCATGATGCATTCGGCTGCCTCCCACCTAATCTGTTTCTATTCGGTGTGTGTCTCAGTAACGCAGTGAGCCATACTGAATCCTGTCCACCAAATTAGGCAGATTGATTGTTTTGTTTGTATATTTTATATTTGGGTTATTGTGATTTTTCACATTGCATCTTTACAGGAATAGAAAGCCTGGGCTTTTTATTTAGTAATTCATTTTTTTTAATCCAATGTTCTCATTTAACAATTCATTTTGTGCTGTTAGTCTCTGTTTGTTTACCCAGTTTCCAGTACCACACAGTTTTGCCCGAACGAGTAAAAATGGTGCTGTTTCATCATTAGGAGGACCAATTATATGAAAATAGCATGAAATATGGACCTTTAAATGCTCTTAGTTGTGGTACATATGGCCCTATCTAGTCTTGTGGCGGAAAAGGACAGCTGATCCACCATGACGCTCACATAAGCATAATTGTGTGTTAACCTACAGTATTTTCACCAAATGTTCACCAAGCCTAAGTAATCACCAATCAATGATTTGACAAATTGACACAAAGTGAAAGTCCAGGAGTTATTTGGTCCTATTACACTTGCATGCGTGCATGTCATAACACAAACATAACGCAGACAACAGCCATTGCCATTAAAACTCAGAAAGCCTTTGTGTCATTTTAGGTTTGAGCTAAAAAGCATGTCCCTGGAACAAAATGTATTGAGTCATATAATTTTGCAAGTCCTTGACGTTGTGAGCACCACTGATGTACTGTAGCAACACAGTTTTATTTTCAGGAAACCAAATACATTTGTACAATCGGCCCTGAGGCCTTAATGGTTTTTCCACCCAGATTATATTTCATAACACTGAGCTTTGTGTTTTTTGCGCAGCGTGGAGTGATGCGGTCAGCGTGAGGATTAAAAGAAAACAAGGCGGCGGGCGCCACCGTGGAGCTTTCGTGCTGGAATACGACAGAGGCTAGACGTCGAGGAGGAGGAGGATGCTGGAGGCCGAGGCAGACCCCCCGGGCAACCAGGAGGAGGGGGAGGCGGAGGAGGAGGACGAGGGCGTAGGGATGGGGGGCAGGGATCTGAGGAGCGAGGTGCTGCGGCTGACGCTGGAGCTCCAGGAGGCCACGGAGGAGAAGCACCAAGCTGCCCGCTACGGCCTGGTGGTGCTGGAGGAGAGCGCCGCCCTCAAGAGCAAACACAGCCAGCTGGAGGAGGAACATGAGATCCTCAAACATGAGCTCCAACAGATCAAAGAGGTAGGATACTACTACTACTACTACTACCACTATCTGTTTGTTTATTGATCCATGATTCTCAAACATTTTCATTCCAAGGAGACTCAAAGAGCTTGCAAATGGAACCAGTTGGACCTAGCCTGTTCTTAGTCTGAATTGTCATCTCGTTTCACTTCATTATTCAAACTGAAGTCCCTCTCCACCACAGCAGTTTCTGGGATGGGCGTTATCAAATGGCAGTCTTTGCAGTGATTGGTTCATACAAACCCATACAAATATTGCGAAATATTGTGATGCTGTTGTCATTAATGTGGCTAATGTGCTAGCCCGGTTGATAAACAAACACAGCCGACGAGTGTTACTAGCATGTGAACAAAAGCAGTAAAATATGAGATGAGACCTACTTCATTATTCCCCAAGGCGAAATTGAAGAAATTTGATGATGTTTACAAAACCTGACGCTTCTTTAAAGAAGCATTGGAGGAGCCGACACTGTTGAGTGACAGGGCTGTCGGCCAATTAGCTGCTGTAGTTGGATTTGGAGCCAGGCTAAGTTGGAATTGTATCCATCAATTAGCAGGGGACCCCCTGGAATCCCCCTCAAGGACCCACTTTTAGTGCTACTGCTATATACTGTACCTACATGTAACTCACTCAGACATGTCTAATCAGCAGTAGAAGTCATATGTTAATCCAATGTTCTCATTTAACAATTCAATTTGTCCTGTTAGTCACTATTTGTTTACACAGTTTCCAGTGGCACACAGATTTGCCAATTTACAATTTCTGTTCTTCTGTTTTATGGTGCCTTACAGACCAGTTCTGTAAGTATGAATGTTGCCCAAATCCCCACACGTCTGCCCGTTGTGGGTTAAGATGATTGGCCCAGGGCCCGGACAGGGTTAATCTGTCCCTGATTAGTCTCTGTCTTGTTATAAATAATTAGCTTGTTTGTCTTCATGTCTAACAGTGTACTGTACAAGTCTTGTACCATGTGGTCTGTAAATCAAACATGAATTTTCTAGAACAGAACTGATGTAGCTGTTTATATCAGTGATGTAAGAAGTTATTTTTATTATCTATGGTTCTGTTATATTCTACCATGAATAGTGTCATTCTCTGTCTGTCTGTATATCGCTGACTACTGACTAAACTGTCAATGTCCCACACTTAGCTTGTAGATCAGAAATGATATGTAAAGGGGCTGTTTTTGGACCATGATCTAGTGGGACTAGTATTTTGCATCTAATATGGGTGTGTGAAGTGGTCTATGGTAGTTAATATTAATGACAGTACTATGAATATACAGTTTCTTCATATTCATCTTTCATTATCTAGCATCAGGGTTACACAAACTATATACTAACACTCCATTGAGCTAGCTCATTTGTTTTACCATGTATGAGTAGTACCATGCGTGGTTCTTCCAGTAGATGACAGAAAATTCTTAATTTATTCAGTGACTTTACAGAGTGGCTTTGATTCGGCGAGTTTTTGTGATTTCAGATAAACTGTTCTGATTTTGTCCTCGAGTTTCTTATGAATCTTGACTCGTGACCCTTACATAATCAGTTGATTCGTAAATGTGTTAAGGAGTCAGTGATGAGTCAGGCCCTGGTTTGAAATGTCATACCATAATGAATCCAGTGTTTTGTGTTTAGCTGCAGTCAAACTGTTAGTCAGCATCACAGTCAGTGTTTTCAGTGTTTTTAAATTGTTGTTCCTGCTGAGGGCAAACACAGTGTCAGGGCATACAATATTACTGGGCAAAAGATACGAAGCCTGGCAATAAACTGCAAAACAAAAGAAAAAAAAAATCACACATTTTTTATATTAGTCGTTTCGAGAAATCCCATCTCATTCCTTGGTATGGTAGATTAGGAAGGAAGACAAAAGTAAAATGTCATTGATTTGGCACCCAGCTGATGGTCGGGTGCATGGGAGGAGACCAGTTAAATGTCTTGGATTATAGTTTCGCCACGCTTGAGTTGTGAAATTTTGTTTAGCTTGTGTCCATCTGTCCACGTGTCTTGAACAGGGTCATAAGAGTCTATTCACACTCCAGTATTAGGTGACCTAAGTGACCACCAACGCTGTGGGTAGTAAATCAGAGAGTTGTGTTTGGGACACGTCACGTGAGTGGTGAATCGCTTACCACTGTGGCGTGATGTCATGTAGTTTTTAGTGTCAGTGGTCACCGTATCTATACTATACTTAGACTTATATAGCGCCTTTCAAGATACCCAAAGCGCTTTACAGACTATCCCATTCACACCCTATCACCCATACATACCGGTGATGGTAACTACGTTGTAGCCACAGCTGCCCTGGGGCAGACTGACAGAAGCGTGGCAACCAATCTGTGCGCAACGGCCCCTCCGACCAACACCAAGCATTCACGCACAATCATAACTCATTTACACTGCATGTTTCATTCAGGTGGGAGGAAACCGGAGTGCCCGGAGGAAACCCACGCGGTCACGGGGAGAACATGCAAACTCCCACAGGTCGTACTGGGAATCGAACCCAGCACCTTCCGAGACCGGGAATCGAACCCAGTACCCTCTTACTGTGAGGCAGTGATCTTAACCACTCTGCCACCGTGCCGCCCGATAAACCGTATCACCCGAAACTGAAATATGAATGGATGTACAGTGTACTGGAGGAGCCTGGGGTGAACCTGTGACCTTCTTTTGTGATTACACGGCCAGCAGCCCCTGGACTGTACTCATCAGCTACAGCTGCCCAGGCGGGAAGCGTATAAGGATCATTATTGTGAAAGAAATTGGTGACACAGAATGTTATAGTTTTGAAATATGATCTAGTACTCTAAAGGTTTTACGGTCACTGAAGCTCTCTGGGGAATAGTCATTTCAATGGGATGGAAGGAGTACCCTATATTCCACGTGTCTTAAAGGTCTATCATACATAGTCAGCATTTTGGCTTAATTAATGTGACAGATGTAGAAGGAGATCAAACATCCGCCTTCAGCAAGCTCCAAAATTCATACTTTTATTTCTGACTCAACGTTTCCCCATCTTTAGGGCTTTGTCGGGCAATTATACAGTGTGCAGATGGACAGGAAATTGGGAAGCTTGTGATTATGGGATAGACACAGTGCCAGCCAGCCTGATATCTGTGCTCCCTGTGTTTCAGCAGGATACAATCACAAATACATGATTACACAAATCCATTTGGTTTCCAAACACATTTTACCCATTAGATCATGTCCTGTACAGATGTTTTCATGTTGATCATCCACTGAATAGACTTTACTATACCTTAATAACACTATGTTTAATATCATAACAAAACTGCATCACATTCCTTTTATATCTGTAAACATATTGAAACATTACATTTGCTTTTCTTTTGTAGGTCAGTACACATTGCCCTTCAAAAGATATGTCATTATTTGGTCATAAAGTAAATGTAGCATAATATTTTAATGTCTCGTAGCAGTATCTATTATTAAACAGAATTCAGTCATCACATCAGATACTATCATGTAAACAGATAAAAGGTAAACTAGCCTCCCTAGTCTGGGTAGTTTGTGATGCAAACATTTGCAGAAAGTAGCTGAACCACAAGCTCGATAAGATCTGCAAATGTTTTGGTGAAACGCGGCATAGCATAGACCCCTGAGGAACCTTTTCAGTGCATATATGGTTTAAGTGGATTAGAATGCTGCTTATGTGGAAATGCACCTTGAGTTATGAACAGCTGCCACAATTTGACTGAAATTGGCAGTTTTCAGCAATGCTGTGCAAAGCTGAAGAGAATTAGTGGTAACAGACTTTGAGCTATTTCACTTAATCTGCCAGGAAGCTAATTTCTTGCCAGTTCAGCAGCCGACAGAGTCCCAAGCACACACAGATATATACAGTATATAACAAAGCACAGTACAGTTAACATGTGTAGTAAATCTGCATAATTAATTATATAACCTCAATATGGTGTTCAGTTGAGTGCATTTAATGTCGTGTTCATTTCACTGAGTTCCTCATATGGGCATGTGGCCATATTTGCAACGGTTGAGTTACTGATGGATGTTGATAAAAATGGCAGTGTTGCGGAAACATTGAAGACAGCAAATTCATGCATATTACACAGTAAATCATTATTGCTAATCTACAAATAGACCGTTAAGTGGTGTATTTGCTTCCACGTAAATCATATAACACTCAGGATTATACTCTACAAAAAATGCAAACAACATCACATAAAACCTGAGGGAAAATGTCTGAGTTTTCACATGTGAATGGGAAATTGGGGGGAAGGTACATGTGTGCAAGTGGAGTGTCAATGTTTGTGTTTACACAAACACTCAAAGGACATGGTGGGAGGGAGGATAATAATAGTTTAAATAACACCTTTAAATAATAAATGACATAATTATCTCAAAGGGTAGTGGCAAACCGATCTTTATCTTTGATTGCAGACCTGTCCCAGATGACCTGTAATGACCTTAAACATTGCTGTGCTTCGATTCCAAGGCGTTCTGTTCCACAAATGAAAAGACTGACTGGACTGATTTATTAATTGATTTAGATGCATTGAGGAACTTTGTCCGTGTTTCATGCAGTATATTGTGGCATATATTATATTAGTGATGTACATTACCATATATTATATTGCACATCACTTCATAATGGAGCACAAAAGTCAAATAATGTTTCCCTCTGTGATGGCAAAATGTGAAGGATATGGTATTAATTAATGCACATACATTAACATTCACAAATGGAGAGTGCTCACATTATGTGAAAATGTTTCAGGTAATTTTTAGTAACTTCTCTGACCTCCTGGTAGTGTGCACAAAATAATTGGTGGTGGTTGGTCGTCTAGTGGATTAAGCACAGAGAGACAGACCCTCTTCAACGCGACTCGTGTCGTGTCCCATGAGCCATGGCGTAACAAGAGCAGCAAGAATGCTGGATAATCAGGTTCCAGCTCATACTGGTCAAGGTCAAATCCTATATACATATGATCCTGTTGTATACACTACAATATGTATATTGTTGAAACCTTGTATCTCCATGACAAAAACATATTATTTTTGTATTTACATTTCCTGAAAAGGGACAGTTCTGGACATACAATTTTTCCTCGCAAACAACGGCAAAAATAAGCACAGAGAGACAGTGGGTGGTTGTGTAACAGGGAGTGGTTGTGTCTTTGAGCATGAACGGTTCACAAGCCATTTCCTCCTCTTAAAAGCAGATGGTAGTTTTTGAGTGACGGGTGATTGTTCTGTCCCGTAGGCGTTTGCAGACACGGTGAGCAGTCAGAAGCGGGCGGCCGCAGATGGAGAGTGCCGCGAGGAGAGTCTGCTGCAGGAGACCGCCTCCAAGGAGGCTGCCATGGCGACGCGCCTGGAGGAAGTGCAGACCGAACTGAAGCAGTCCCGCCTCTCCCTGGGAAACGCCCACGCAGAGATCGAGAGGCTCGGCTCGGTCTCCACCCAGCTGAAGAAGGTACTGTACGGTGGTTCCGACCAGCGTTCGTTTATTATAACTCGGGAGTGAATGTACAGACGTTTTGCACACACTGTTGAGTCTCTTGAGTTAGATTTGTACACTCTGATTGACTATACTGAGGATTTTATTGTGCATCTAACTGACATACTCTATACATAAATGAGCGCCAAATCAATTATTTCACACATCTTTTTAATGGCATGCGCCTGATAGCCAATAATCATGGTGGGTCGCAGAACAGCGTTTGAGAACCACTGTTTTTTAATATTTGCCTCACTAAGCCCGGAGACGCAAAGACCAAAGCTTTACATATCGATGTTCCACACAGGAGTGCGAGTGTCTGGAGGCGGAGAAGGGCCACATGAGGGACGAGATGAAGGAGTTCAAGGTCCGAGAGCTCCGTCAGCTGCAGGACAACAGCGAGCTGGAGGAGGAGAACACCTCGCTGCAGAAACAGGTGTCTGTGCTCAAGGAGAACCAGGTCAGTCAAACCCTCCCCCTGAGTCTCCATCTTACTACAAAAATGACTGATAAATCCCAGCATGTTTCTGAAAAAAAAATCTATGTTTCTGTGTCAGTGGGGCTCAAACCTTTTCATGTCAAGGACCCCCAGAATGATATGGATTCTGTGGGTCGATATTTAGTCCAGGGACCTCCCAGAAGCAAGTATTTGTTTATAGTGAGAGACTTAATAACGTCATGCTGTGGGAAGAAGTATACCTTCAAAGATTTCTGTCACATTTTCACATTTTATTCCAATACTAATGAACTACAAGCTCTGTATATCTGCTATTATTCTATGGCTAAAGTTTAATATACCTAATGGTTAAAGGGTGGTGAAATGCTAAGGTGACACAGATGCGTTACAGGTTTGGGTAAAAAAAAACACAACTGACAACACATACAACAACACCTCATTGTTAGTGTAACTAGTAGGAGTGTTAAAATGAACCCTGGACCCTCAGTGCTACATTGTGTTCCATTTGAACATATTTGAGCACATCAACACAGAGGATTTACTGTGAATGGAGCCTAAAAACTGCATTCTCACTGTGGCATCCTAATCTTTATGTATTGGGATGCCCTAATCATAATTAATCACAAATTAATGGCTTTAGAGGCACATGAAAGAATAAGATAAACTATGCACAATGCAAGACATAGACAAGCCAACATCATTTTGTTAATACTTTTCTTGGCAATTACATTGTTGAGCTTTATGACTGAGTCTTGTCTCAGTCATAAAGCTTGAATTTATTCAGCATTGATCCTACTGTTTTTTAAATTGCAATCAAAAAGTCCCTCTGTACAGAGTCCTGAGTGGCTTAATAATTAAGGTGACACCATTCAAGCTGGCACTGTTGCGAGTTGTTTTTCTTTCTCACTCACAGACGGGAGGAAGAAGAATGTGTGTCAGTGAGAATCTTGTGTCTTTGTGTGTGAGGGGGATGCTGGTGAATGCTGATGTGTTTCACGTAGTGGCTGTCAGTGTGTTGCGCCTAGGTTATATTCTAAACACTGGGTAATTAAAAAACGTTGTAATGTGGTATGAATGTCTTTAAATTACTTGTGAAGCGTGTTAAAGGTACTTTGATTTTCTTTTTACTAGAGTTATGCTGAGATAAAAAAAACATATACCTTAAAGTGTCTGTTACTTGCCTCATTGCTTCCAATTACACGTGTTTATCCTGAGTTCTCTCCTGATTAGCAACAATGGTATACTGACCTGAACATTCATTTTCATTTAGTTTTCTCGAGCCTTGGAGCTTACACCGCTTTAACTAGGGAATTCTCCACCATGAAAAATTGACACCTTCAAATATCATGTCAGAAAATCCATGTTTATTATCCATTGGCACCATCGAAGAGACATCCATCAGCTTTGTGAGCCTGCGAGTGTGTGAGTGAATCTGTGTTTGTGTCAGCCTGAAAGATGTGACCTTTCCTTGGAGGGTGAGAGCGAGCTTTGTCTGTACCCAACACCATGTGTCCATGCAGTAACCCAACAGCAGCGTAAACTGTTTACAACGGAACAAGTAGTTCCAGCACATATTTCACTAAGTATGTGTTCCGCCACTTTCAAGCTGTTGGCCACAGTTACATTATGAGCAGCAGGCCTGTTTGTTTGAAGCTCATGTGTACATTGACTGTACATGCCATGACTACTGCAAAGTTTCCTTATAGATATGCTGTAGCTGTAGCTTAACCACGAAAATAGGCAGTCTGTAAACGCATGAGTTGTACATGCTTGTAGATTCTATCCATCCATAAAATGGAAATAATAATAAATGCTATCCTTTATTTATAATGGTAACTATTTGGACAAAATCACAACTTTTAGTTTAGAGATCCCAAACCAAGCAATGTAGAATAATACTTAAATTTGAACATGCACTAGTGTATGGCCAACTTGAACCTCAGGGCAAGGCATTTCAAATCTAATGTGTAAAGATTCTTAATTATTTAACAAATATTTGATCATTTTGAAGAAAAGCTGCTGAACAGATCAACAGATCATTACAATACAATGTTGCCAATGATGTGGAAGAAGTCATTTATTATTAAATACTTGAACATAAAACATTAATCCTAAAGCATGCGAGATTAGTAGTACTAATACATCTATTTTCTTAATTTGGCCTGGTGTTCATAGACAATGACATGGACATCAAGCCTTATGGAGCTCAAACTCCTGCACACCTTTGATGTTGACTGTGTTGTCTGTCGTACTGGAATCTGATTAATGTTGTATATGTCCGTATTTATATTCAGTCAACTCATGGAAAGTTGATATGGGTCTCAAGCCTTCCTTGTTAACTTGATAGCCTTTAGCCGTCTCCTTGAGTAAGGAGACCAACGGCAAGGTACTTGATTTACATGTACAGGATTTCTGCTAAGTGGAAAGACGTGAGTCTAAATGACAAACTATTCAAAATGGGCAATACTGGGCCGGTGCCCTTGGTGAAACTAGCCTACTTGGGTTCCACGCAAGTCAGAAATATAATGGCAACTCATTTGAGCAGTACTTCTTTACCTGATGTAATTGTCTGACATGTTGGAGTTTCAGGCCCAACTCACATGTTCATATGCCACCTGCCGCTTAAATTACTTGGTCAGTGCTGCTACAGGTTTTTAAAATGTATTTACGGTAATTATCATAGAGCAGTGGTTTTCAACCAGTGGTCCGGGGACCACCAGTGGTCCTTGAGAGGGTTCCTGGTGGTCCCCAAATGATGGAAAGTTGGCTAACCAGATGTAACTCTTCTCTGCGTAAAAATTAAACCAAATGGACGCCCTTGCAGATCCATTTTGTTTCATGTTTACACTCTCAAGAGCAAAAATATTGATCATCTGATTTAGCACCACTTAATTAAGAAGTCAGACAATTAGAGGTGGTCATTTTGAGCTATGTTTTTGCCTGTTTTATTTGCAAAATCCAGCTTGGAATTGTGGAAACCTTTGTTTTTGGGTCTCTGGGGTGAAAATGTCCTCAAATGGTCCGTGGCTGAAATGCTGGATAAATAGTGGCCCTGGGATCAAAATGGTTGAAAACCACTGTCATAGAGTCTAGGGACTGGCAGGAAAAAACCCTGCTAAATCCAAAACACTCTTCCAGAGTGTACAAACAGTGTGGATCCCTGACATTACCATTTTTGAGCTATTCACTGACCTAATAAAAATAGATTTTATTCACAGTGCATTAGGTATTTGTAACAAAAATACTTGCAAAACAAATACGTACAACACACTTCTAAAAAGAAAAACGCAATAAACAAAATAATCAACAGGGTTCCCCTTGGGGAATGAGTAAAGCATCCATGAACCGTGATGCGTGCTGCTCTGTTTCCAGGTGGAGTTCGAGACGCTGAAGCTGGAGGTGAACCAGAAGTCGGAGGAGCAGGAGGAGCTGCGGGCGCAGCTGGACGAGGCGGCGCGTCTCCGCCAGATCGCCGAGCGTCAGCTGGATGAGGCCCTGGAAGCCCTGAAGGAGGAGCGCGAGCAGAAGAACAGCCTGCGGCGCGAGCTCTCCGCCCTGTCCCTCAACCCCTTCGACTCGGTGGGGAACCTGGAGCTCCACCTAGACCAGCTGGACGACAGCCAGGAGGAGGGTCCGGGCGGAGAGGGAGGCGAGGGAGGGGAGGACCAGGACAGCGGCTATAACAACGGCCCTGGCTCCGCTCCCGGTTCTGGTCGGCCTCCTCACTCGGGCGGCTCCAAGTCCAACGGCCTCATCCAGCAGCGCTTCTCCACGCCGCGGAACAGCGACGTGTTCCTGCGCCAGCCCACCTCCGGACTGGTGTCGGACCTGCTGAGCGAGCTGCACTTCTCAGACAGTCAGAAGCTCAAACAGCAGCTCATGCAAATAGTTTGTCCTCCTTTGGGGCAGTTCGCCTTCTTTTATATGAATGTCACAACAGCAGGCGTCCTTGTTGAGCCCACTATCGAGCATTAATTGCTATTTCTTTTGGTTGAGAGACAGTACATTCAGAACAGAACCATGATGTTATTGGCCAGTTAAGAGTTTGTATGCCAATAAACAGTTCAAGGTTTATATACTATATGTACACATACAAACATCATGGCCGAAAGTACTTCAACTTCCAACTAGGATAAGAGAATACAAATAAAACCACAGCTTTAAGTGTTTCTCTATAGAAAGATGATGCATGTCTGCCTTTCTTGTTGTTGGCCACTATGAGAACACTAGGTTTTATTGCATTTAAATTCACTTTCATTACTTGCATGGTTCCAGGTCATTGACCTCCCCAACCCCCTCTCCACTGAGTGGAGCACTTCCTCAGGCATTGTGTTTTCAACCTGCTGTTTTCCCGGTTGACAGAGCTGTTCCAGGGGGTGGGGGCGGGCGGACGGATGGGGGGTGTCATCTAATGACTAGTCATTAGATGACACGAGCTGTTGTTAAGCTGTGTGTGCAGGGGCTCTGCTGACTGGTGAGGAACGTAGTGGTGGGAAGGATCCTTCATTTCAGAAATGGCAGAAAGAAGCATTCATTGGGTCTGTCAGGCTATTATTTATGTCAGTGGTTTTCAACCTTTTTGATACCAGCGCCCACTATATATTCAGCATTTGAGCCACGGACCACCATTAGATGACCTCTTGGCCCCGCAGACCCCAAACTAGATTTATTTTGCTTTTTCCACAATTCCAGGCTGGATTTCAGAAACGAAACAGGCATACAGATCAAAATGCCCATTAATCTTCTACATTCTCTATAAGCTAATTCAGATGATGAATATTTTAACTGAGAGTGTAAACATGAAAGGTTTCATTTTTACACTCTCAAAGAGTTACATCTGGTTAACCAACTTTCCATCATTTAGCTGGGGACCACCTGGAACCCTCTCAAGGACCACTGGTGGTCCCCAGACCTCTGGTTGAAAACCACTGATTTATGTATCTATAAGTTCTCTCCCAGTCTCCCTTTCCTAAATAAAGAGAAAGAGGAACATAATAATTGTTTACAATGTGGGCTAGATGTGCATGTCATTTATGACTTTTTTTTTTTTACAATGTTAGCATAACCCACAGGCAGAACACCACATCCACGGCTCACCGGGTTATGCTTTTGCTGTGTACAGTGATCATTATTGACAAGGCAGCCGAGTAAAGCTGTATTTGTGGTACACGCCCTTATCCAACGGAGTTGCTGCTGACAAAACAGATCTATAATCTCACAATGTGATGTCTTGTTGGCCTGTAGATCGGTAATTGTCAGGTAACGGGGTTGTGTGGTGGAATACACACAGACAGGGCATACTGTACATTAAGTGCGTTGAGGATGCCAGACGGGTTATTCCTGCTTGACCGCCCCCCTGTCTCAAAACAAGGATGATGACTAATATATGCAGCTTGACTTCCTGTTCCAGACTACATCCTGTGTCAGGACGACGATGGAAGCGGACTACGTCTTTTGTTCAAAACACCACCACGGTGACCCAGCCAGCAGCATCATCGCGCCCGCCCCTTACCATCTAGTGTTGCTCTCCCACCTCTTAATTATGCTCCAGCGATAAAGCGTACTTTAGAAAATTAAGAATGTTATTGACCTTTTTAGCACAGATCCTTTTTCTCAATGAAATGTATAATTCATATTGTACTCAGAGAAAAGGGGGTTGGGTATGTGTGAGCGTCTGCCCAGCAGATGTTGCGACTGGTGTGGGAGGAGCGGGGCTGAGTGCAGTGCAGTGCAGTGCAGTCCACCTCGCGTGCTCCTTTTTACATCAATAATGCAAGCAGATGAAAGGCAGCGGACGGTGAAATATATAGTTTTAAAGGCCTCTGAGCAGCTGTCGCTCAGGAGGTTGAGCAATGTCAGTGGGTTCGAATTCCGGCTCCTGTCTACATACCGAAGTGTCCTTGGGCAAACAGTGAACTCTAAGTTGCCTCCATTGGTTGTAACCATTGGTGTGTGAATGTGGGAAGTGAGGACGCTGGCATTGACTGTTTGCCACTTTATCTTCGCATGTATGAATGAATGGACCATTTTAAAGAGCGTTGAGTATACACACAGTGAATAGAAAATGCTATAAAATGCAGTCTATTATTATTATTTGAGATATCATTATGTATCCTTGATAATAATGATAGTAAATAGGCCTGCCATGTGCTCATCCTGAAGATTATTACCCCATTTAGGCCTGACCTAAGTTTAAAAAAAAAAAGAAAAAGAAAACAAGAAATATAAAAAATTGGAATGTTTGAATACTGTACATACTGTACAAAATTCAAAAATGGATTCCTGGGTGGGTCAAGTGGAAATGGAATCAAAAGTACACTTCTTCTTGCCTTGAAGTGAGAACCAAAGTGGGCATGACACTTTGCACATGATGCAAATAAACCATCATAAAACATAAAGAATGGAACCCGTTCTAAAAAGTTATTTGGTGGAAAAGGGGCCTGAACAGTAGAGGATGAGTGGATAGCATGAACAACATATATTTACAAACGCCCCCAGTTTGATTCCCACAGCAGACCCAGTACTATCACTATCATTAGTAACATTATCATTATCCCACTCTGCTCTGCCTCTCTACACTCTTCACGTCTACAAAGCAAAACCTGCCTTCAATCTTTAAAACATAGAGGTTTGTTAAAATGTTTCAAGAATGATTAAAAAGCTCACAATATGTTTTGAATAGCCAACAAATAGAAGCAATATTGATGGGTTGATAATAATAATAATACCGGTAACCCAAAACATTTCCAGAGGTTTTATATTGGCGTCTTTTCTGTTGCATTAGGCGGAGCGGGAGAAGTCCACCCTGACCTCCACAGTGGAGGAGCTTCAGCTGCAGCTGGTGAAGACCAAGCAGCTCCTGGGCCAGCAGGAGGACAAGGTGGGCTCTCTGACGCAACAACTGGAGGCGGCGCAGGGACGGCAGAAGGCGGCGGCGGAGCGCGAGAACAACGGAGACAACAACGGCGGCGACGACAACGGCAACAACAACAACGACTTCGACTACGAGCTGGACGCCAAGAGCACGGAGGTGCTGGAGGCGCGCATGCGCGCCGCCAGCGACGAGCTGCTGCAGCTGCGCGAGGAGCTCTCGCAGGCAGGCGCACGCTACAGCAACCTGGAGCAGCGCTGCAAGCAGGAGAAGGAGCGCTGGCGGTCGGAGGCGCAGGAGCTGGCCGACAAGATCCGCCAGTGCATCAAGTCCAGCAAGCAGGACCAGGACCGCATCGGTGAGCTGGAGAAGGAGATCGGCACCACGCGGCAGGTGGCCACCGACCAGGAGGGACACCTGAGTGTGGCCCAGGAGGAGCTGCTGGCCTTCTCCGAGGAGCTGTCCAACCTCTACCACCACATCTGCGTGTGCAACAACCTGACGCCCAAGCGGGTCACCCTGGACTATTACAGGGACGGGGCACGAGCTGGCGGGTCGGGCACGCCGGGCAGTGGGAGGCGCTCGCATCACCTCAACCCACAGGTAGGTTGAGGATAATGTGTTGCGACGATCGCAAAAGGTGTAACTGTCGTGCAAATTATCGAGATTTAATTGTGTCGTTGGCATCGAGCTGTTGGAGTCTGTTTGGCTTTTAGGATTTCCAAAATAAAATTTGCACAGGGCAGTTAACAAATATAATTATAGACCATCACCGATAATAAAAACAAATACTGTATTGGTCAAATTAATAATGATCTATAGCAGTGGTTTTCAACCTTTTTCGTATGTAATTGTGTAGATTCTTGAACATTAAGTAATTCAGAAGTTTAAATATAATTTAACTCTTGATGAGAATGGACTCGTAAGGGTCCATTTGGTTCCATTTAACACTCCCAAGAGTTACAGATCTACAGTATAAGGGTCCATTTGGTTATCAACTGTCCATCATTTAGCTGGGGACAACCTACAATCCTCTCTGGACCACCTGTTGAAAACCCCTGATCTATAGTGGAAATAGCTGATCTATGACCTCCAATATGTTGCTGATGATCTTGCAGATCAACTTTTAAACGATTACAGCGGTTATGCAAAAAGGAGAGTGAATTAGGTAGTAATTGTTGTCATACCAACTGTGCCGGTCCTCCTGCCTGCCCACAGGCGCGGGGGAAGCAGCCGCGTGCCAGTGAGCTGCTGATCTCCAAGGTGACAGCGCTGCAGTTCATGGGTGAGGCGGACGGCGCTGGACACAACGGCAGCGGCGACCCGCCCAGCTGTCCAGGGTCTCCCACCCTGGACTTCAGGGACCCTTCCAACGTCCGCAACCTGGTGGCAGTCATCCGCTGTCAGATCAAACATCTCCAGGTACAGTAGGACGTCAGTCCCATCTCTTATCAGTTCTTATCGGATATTATCAACTCTTATCAGTTGTTATCAGTTCTTATCATGTTCAGCACATTGAGGGTTTATGCTGAGGGTTTACCAGAGCACAACAGTAGCACTGTTCTATTGTGTTCCTATAAAACAAAATGATTTCCTGTAAATGTAGTACATTTACAGTTTTACTACTCTGAAACTGTTTGACCACAGAAAAAAACATCCATTGTAAGGATATAAAAGTGAAAAGCAAATGGAAAAAGGACATAATAACATTGTACACACTACACAATACGCAGTTTATTGACATTCAAAACTGTAAAATTGCCATTATTCTCCTTCACTCGTACACTGCCCTGGTCTCTGGTTTCCCCCATCGTTGCTCTGAATCAGTATGCATCCTGCCATTGTAGAGTGGGAGGGAAGGATGGTAGAGGGAGAGAGAGCTGCATGAAGTAATGCAGGATAGCAGCTGCACCAGGGCACCCGTTTGCTCTCATTTCCCATATGATGCTCAAAATGTGCATACTGATGAATAAATAAATAGTTTGTTTGTCATCCACACGTTTTGTCTTAATCCAACCAAAGTATATTGTACCTCCTAAGAATTGAAAATCAAATCAAATTGAGAGCTAAAAACGAAATGTGCATTAAATGTGTCGTATGTAATATGCATGTTATGGTTCCACAGCCAGGACCAGAGAGTCGGTAGACATAATGCCTCCAAAGCCAGACAGTTTGATATGGTTGAGGCTCTGTAGGGACGGCCCCAGACTGGTCTTAACCTTCTTATAACAGTGCAGGTCTGACTGGCTTACTTCATTAGAGAGTCCAAGTTGAGCTGCACCACTCAGTATCACTTAGATACATGTTCTTTCTCAATTTATTATCTAAAGCATTTAAAACATCCATTCATTTTTCCCATAGAGACAACTCACATCATAATAATATATTTGTGTTGAATGTTGCTGTAATGTTTGATATACACAGTATATATGTTTTGTTTTGTATATTTTTCCACTGACTGCATAACACTGCTTTTAAGCAGATTGGGTGGCGTATTCTTATGATTGGCGAACCAACAATTGGACACGGTTGGAGTGAAATACTATAGGAAGATTATGCCCAGATTTCTCAGAGATGATTATTGTCTCAGTCAGCTAATTGATGCCCAAGAGCAGTTGTGCCAGTGAAACAGATTTTTCTATTGTTGGCACTAATGTCTCTTTGTGTCTCTTTCTGCTCCCTAAGGTGGCGGTGGACCTGTGTCGGCAGAGGGGCGCTCTGCCGTGCTCGGCGCTGTGCAGCGGCATCGAAGCCGACCGGGATCCCGAGACCCTCCTGGAGGAAGTCCTGAAACTGAAGTCCCTCCTCAGCACCAAGAGAGAACAGATCGCCACACTCAGGACTGTCCTCAAGGCTAACAAACAGGTAGGATACTTATACAGAACGTCGACGCCATGTACAGACTCTCTTGTCCAGGGTGACTTGGGCAAGAAAGATACAAGGAGAGAGGAACGCTATAGGTTGGGGGTGGGGTTGAGTCTGAAGAGGTGCCTTTTCAGACTGTAAATTGGGTAGTGAGTCTGCATTTTTGACTGAAGGGGAAGGTCATTGTACAGCTTGGGACTCAGCCAGGCGGGAGAAGATTCTAGTATGTGTGGAGCGTTGTCCTTGGTGTTTTTTTGAGAAGTCTCCAACAGCCTTCCCGTGTTGGATGATCTAAGTAAGAGGGAGGGAGGGTGTGTGTGTTTTGTGGTGTGCGTGTTTAGATCATGTCCTGAAGGTTAAAATTATTCTTGGAGCATTGTGAAAACATTTTAATACATTTACCTATCACCATCTCACGTCCACAAGGACTTCTGCATATCGCCCATGGATTAATTGTTGCACTCTTTATCACTAGTGTTTAGACCTGTGAAGAGAGTGCAAAAGCGGGGAGACATGCTGTTTGCCTACGCTCGGCAGCTGATACACAGGCTAACCACACAGAAAGGCATCAGCATGTCAGCCATATCATGTCTGAGGCCAGGCCACATTTGGTGTTTTGGACTGCTATTTTCAAAAATGTTAGAATGGGACATGGTTTTAACTTATTTCCAACCTTTATTTATCCAGGGTAAGTTGAGGTTTGCAAATGTTCTTTTCAGCAACGCCCTTCTTCAAAATCACTCACACTCAAAACTGAGAGCAGCCCATTACAACCACAGTCCTATTATTACTGTTGCCCACTGTGCTGCTGCTCCACCGGAGCAGTTGGGGGTTCAGTGCGCCTTGCTCAAGGGTAATTCAACAGCTGTGAGGGAGGGTCCTTTAATTCCCCACCCAGACTTCCCCAGGGGATCAACCTGGGAATATTTCAACCACATAGAGTAATGCTCACTCACACCATTAGGCCACTGCTGCCCCTCTGTTGTTTTTCCCCATGATGCTGCTGTCAGTCAGTTTGACCAGTCAGTGACCTGACCTCCACACACTGTAATCCTTAGGGTGGATCAAAGGTCAACATCTAGTGTTTTCTTTGTGTCATGGAGGAACTGGGAGACCGAGAAAGACACTGGCATAGCTCTTTGATCTGATTCTGACCGCTAAAACAATTAGTTAAATAATGTAATGATTTACTTTTTTGATTAATCAAATCATCAAGATCTTTATTATTTTTATTAAAATATCAAATTGAGTCTGTCTGCCTATATTAGATGTGTTTTATACTTGATTGTACAGCACACAAATAGTGGAAAGTGCTGACCTGCTATGAGTTGTATAGTGTGTGATATGTGATCTGCTCTTTGAAAGAAATTCACGCTTATGCTTGCAAGAGGTAAAACAAGATTTCACCAGCCAAATGTATTTCATTTAAATCATATTTTGTCTTTTTAAATCAATTAAAAATGTTTAAACTCCAGCGGAGTTCAGTGGTTCAATCATTTCCCATCTGTAATATGACCTAAATGCTAAATTTAGCCTCAGAACTGTTGTGTTTCTGGTGGTTTAAATTGACTGTCTAGACTAGATAATACAAAACCATGGGGAAGTCTTTGATTGAATGAATAAACATATGTTGACGTAAGCAGTGTCCTATTTACTGTCATAGACAGTCCCGCAGTGTCCTGATGTGAAGGATGTATGTATATAGGTTATATTTCCATGTCCGTGTATGACCTGCTTTTGTTGTGATTTTTCAGAAGCGCTCCCTTTTATACACACAGACACACTGGTCTGTTTGCTCCGTATCCACTAAGGATTCAGGCTATAATTAATTTAAATGCTTTCAACCCGGCATTGTGTTTTGTGATCCTGTTATTTTGTCCAAATTTAAAGGAGAAAAAATGTCAGATTTACAAGCTTGTATTTCACTATTCATACTAGTAGTACGTTGGAGTATACTGTATAGGGCTTAACCTTCAGATGGGATATGCTAAATAATTAAACATAAAATGTATGAATTGTTCAAGTAACTAGACGTACAAATCGTTAACTGAGATGTAATGGATTTCATTTCCCCTGTATATTTAGCTTGAACATACACAGACTTGTTATCTGTCTGGCAGGGTTGTAGGCTCTTGAACTCAGACTGGGCATTCTGTACTGGACTCAATATATCCTTTTAATTGTTTCAGACAGCAGAGTTGGCTCTTGCCAACCTGAAAACCAAGTACGAGACGGAGAAGTGCATGGTGTCGGAGACCATGCTGAAACTGAGGAACGAGCTCAAAGCGCTGAAGGAGGACGCCGCCACCTTCTCTTCGCTGCGCGTCATGTTCGCCAGCCGGTAAGCCTTCGTCAGTGCTCGGTTACACTTGTATGTGTACTGATCACTCTTAGTACATCCAGCAAATTAATCCAAAGCCATGAATATTATAGGAAAAATGCTGAAAACCTCAGGGTAGAAAACCTTTATTTATACTTCATTGGGCACTGATGTCACACAGTGGAAAATAGCTGGGCTATAATCTCACAACATGCTAGTTGTTTGCATATTTTGATATGCCCAGAATAGGGATGCTAGGGTTAATGCACGGGGGGAACCTCTTAAATTACCAGTACACTCAGTGGCCATTTTGCTCTTACATCACTCTCTTGAGTGTATTATGATGTAAGAGCAAAATGGACCGTATGCGAGTATGACCTCTAGGATAAGGAATGCATCCCCTTGGAGTCTGGTCATTTGGTAAAACCATGGCACGAGGCTGTGTCTTGGAAAAGCAAAATTAATATACAAGCTAAAGCGATGCAGCACATTCTTAGCTTGTGGATAGATCTATCTAGGTGGCCTGCATCGTACTATGGTGTATAAATTAGCTTTAATGCCCTTGTAATCCTAATTTAAGAGTTTTCACTCTTGCCGTCCAGTGACAGTACGCACTCTTGTTTGTTCTTCTGACCAACTGTTTGACCCTCAAACAGGTTTATTGACCCTCAAACAGGTTTATTGACCCTGTCTGCTGTCTGTCAGGTACCGCTGGTATTCTTCGCGCTCGGTATCGGTGCTTTGTTGTCACAGCGGGACAGGTTTTCACTGCTGCTAGTTAGTGACACCTAATGAGCTTATCTGGCCTTCTTAGGGCCTCTGGTAGTCCGGGACACTGCGCAGGCTCACGTGACGATTAGGAAGCACATGCCTGGGCCTGTGGTAACAACAGACCAACTCAGGAACACTGTCGCCTCACTCAGAGGAGCAGATTAATGACAAGAGGCAGTGAGAGCGAACCAGAGACCTGGCTTTGGCTCTCGTGGTGTGTGCGTGTGCGTGTGTGTGTGCGTGTCCAGGTTTAGACTTACTGTTCACAGCATACAGTACTTGGCTTCATTAAGTTCCACTCACGTGGGCTCTAGCGTGTCTTGAGAGAAAATCTAGATGTGTGTGTGTCCGCATCTTGAAATGTTTGAAATTGATTAATACTTTAGAATGTTGTCATTTTGTTCTTGGTTATGGTCCTGCAATGTCTTCTTGGTTAAGTTACTGTATGGTTTAGTTCAGTGGTTTTCAACCAGTGGTCCAGGGACCACCAATGGTCCTTGAGAGGGTTCCAGGTGGTCCCCAGCTAAATGATAGAAAGTTGATTAACCAGATGTAACTCATGAGAGTGTAAAAATGAAAACAAATCATGTTTACACTCTCAAGAGTTAAAATATTCATCATCTGAAATAGCCCAAGTGTACGCAACTAGAGAATATAGAAGATTAATGGTCATTTTGATCTGTATGTTTGACCGTTTTGTTTCTGAAATGCAGCCTGGTATTTTGGACAAAAGCAAAATAAATCTTTAGCTTTGGTTCTGTCGGGTGAAAAATGGTGGTCCGTGGCTCAAATGAATATATTTGGGTCAAAATGGTTGAAACCCACTGGTGTAGTTGGTTGGTCAGGGAGTGCTCATCTAGGAACTGCATTAGACTGGTCTGGTCTGTCTCCAGACTCTTATGAGCTGTCATTTGATTATCCATAAGAAGGATTGCTGTGCAGACAGAAAAGAGGTCATGTACCGGTGAAAGCTTTATGATGCCACCTTGTGGGCATTTAGAGTCATTGCGACTAGACCAAATGTCTTACTTCAGTTCAATGTTTTTACAGCAAGAACCACCTCACAAAACATTTGGCTCTCCATGTACCAACATCATACACATACAGTAGTAGCATACACCTAATATGTAGGGCATCTCTTTTACCTCACTACATCAACCCCTATGCACACCACCAGTGTTTTGTCGGCGCCAACTCAGTTTGAGAATCCCTGTGATTTACTTGAAAATCAGTGATCTAGAGCCCATATTTATGTTTGATTGTTTTTAGTAGAACATGTGGATTGATTGATTTTAGTTTGATTAATTTTTGCACCCCCAAACAGGACTATTAGAAAACGACTCTGTTTGCCACGGAGAGGAAACGGCACTAAGTAAGGAATAGACGATGATCAATTTGGGTGCATTGTAATGGTCTTTCAAATTGTTTGTTTTGTCATGCATGGAGGTTGGGGTTTTTAAAGCAACCAGATCAACAACGCTTGAAAGTGTGATTAATCCGACTTCTCACACTAACCTGTTTATTTGGTGTGCATGTAAACATCCACGTGTGTGTTTTTTTTATGCTTCTAACATGTTCCGTTTGTCTGTATGTGTGTGTGTGTTCTGTGCATGTGGTGTGATGATGCACGGCGTGTGCTTTCTGTGCATGTCCCAGGTGTGACCAATACGTCACCCAGCTGGACGAGATGCAGCGCCAGCTGGCTGCGGCCGAGGACGAGAAGAAGACCCTGAACTCCCTGCTGCGCATGGCCATCCAGCAGAAGCTGGCGCTCACCCAGCGCCTGGAGGACCTGGAGGCCCCCGTGTCGCCCCACCACAGCCACAGCAACAGCCCCCGCCGCTCCCGGGCCAAGGAGCTCGGCACCAAGTCCGGACGGGGCCCCCGGAGCCCCCGCAGCAGCCCGGCGCGGCCCCCGCCGCTACGGGGCAGCCCTCGCGCCAGCCCGGTCTTCGGCAGCAGCGGCGGCGTCCCTGCCATGGCCACCCAACACCTCCGAGCCCTGACGCGAAGCCTCCACACGAGCCCCGTAAGAACCCCCCTCCTCTCCAGTCGCCCCCCCGACGCCCCCGGACCGCCGGGCGCCCGGTCTCGCCGTGGCGATGGCCTCTCCCGGGATGCCACCTTTGTTAGGAGCCGTAGCGTCGGCGATGTCTTTAGCGCAGCGGCGTCAGATCCCGGAGAGCTCGGCACCGGCGCGGGGTCGGCCGAATCTCTGGACAGAGGTTTTCTGGTCAAGACGTACGTCAGGGATACGAGAAAGGGTGCCACATCACGGAGGGGTTCTACTCCCGCACGTCAGGACACGTTTATTTCAACCCACGTCGCTCACTCTTCTGGCTCCACAAGCCAGTCTTCTTTGTATTCCTCATCGATAGAGAAACTAACCTCTTCTACTAAACCTAAACCCTTGTCTGTCTATCCTACTAATACGTTTGAAGCACAGGGCACCGCTAAACGAGACCCATACCCTCCGTCAAAAGGAAACGTAGATGTTTCTGTGCGAAGAAAACAGCCCATAGCCAATAAGCCTAATTCTGCACAAGCGGCATCTGCGAGCCGTTATGCATCCGACAGAGATGCCGCGTGTTCTCAGCTCCACAATAGGTCTCTGGGAGCTCCCCCTCACTCTGCCCCTGTGTCGGCTGGTAAGGGTACATATGGGGTCAGTAGGGAGACCAGACGCGGTACAGCCGAGGCGGCCCACAGCAATACCAATAAGAGCGGTGGAGGTCGGGCTCAGTCTAAACCATCCCGGGGCCAGAACTCACGATCCAAATCAAATCGCAGGCGATGAAATGCCTAACTGATATATTGTATATTGATACTATTATTGGACATTTCTGACAAATAGGTTTCTTGATATTGGCAATTTATAATGCAAGCGATGTGGCCTGATTAATTAACCCTTTAAATTTTTCTATCAGGCTCTGGAACTATACAGTGTTAATGTATAATACAAGTTTTGCTTTTGTGTTTTCTTTCTAAAACTCAATATGACATTCTAATATTTAATTAAGGCTTACATTACACAGTTTAAGAAGTACTGCTGAAGTAACTCTCTAAATAACACTAATAAGCACCCTTAAAACATTACTACAATATTTGAAGTTTGATCATGCACACTGTTTAAAAAGATTCCATAATACCAAGGTAAACAAATGCGTGTCAACTCCTTTTTTGTTCCATGCCTTCTTTTGTCCCATATTGGTGCTTTGTTTTGTGGTTTATATGCATGTTTTTTCTATCCTTTTCCATTTCATCGAATTGAGAACTAAACGTTTTTTTTCCCATTTGTCTCTGTCTCACCCTGTCTCTCTAGCGCTGACATGGTGCCGCCGTCGCCGCCGTCACTCCAGCCCCTCTCTCCTCCATAAGGACATGTCTTCCTGTCGACCAACCCTCCTCCCCTTCCCTCCGTCTTTCCTGAACCTGAGACATCTTTCCTGTCCATCCCAGAACCCGACGCCCACATTCCAACACCGCATCCACCACAGCAACGGATTAACACGCCTAAACTCAACCCATGTCATCTCTGTCACCTCTGTCCTCTCTGCGGGGAGCGGGGAAGGTGTGTGTGTAGGCAGTCTGGAGATGATGGTTGGTTGGGTAGGAGGTTGAACTGGCTGCTCGTTGCTCCCTTTGTGTCATTGACTTGGTTGTCTTGCTCCCCGGATGTGCTTCTCCAACTCCCACCTCCATTGTCTTCTTCCTCAAGGCGTGTGTGTTATAAAAAAAGCATTTTGACAGTATTTATTCCACTCGGATGAAGGACATTTCATGTACAGTATTTCCCTCGTTTTTTGTTATTTTCTCGACCTCTAGATTTACAGATTTTCTCCTTCCGGCCATGCTGCGTTTTGCGAGGCTGCGATCCGTTTCCGTGCTGTTACGTATATCTTCACTCTTTTGCCTTTAGCCTGGTCACCTCCTGACATAGCCTTTCTGGCATGTTGTAGTATTAGCATTAGCCCCCATAGACCAACGATAGTCCAAATTTATACTCTTATTATGACGATGTCACTTGCTGATAAGAACTGATCTTCAAGATAACGGCAAGTGAAGAACATGCCACATTGCGACATGTTAGTTTGTTTCTAACTTGAAGATCAGCCCTTGATGGCAAATGATGCCGCTATGTGATGAGATATAAATTAAGCTATAACCCTGTAAAGTAGTGACGTGTTCTAGAACACTTGCAGCCTTACTAACGATTGATTTCCTGCAAGCACTCAGAGCTTTTGCTGATGTGTTGAACTTTATCCCTTCCCATTACTGGTGGTACCTTTTTTAAAGCCACCCTTTTTTTATTATTAATTTCTGCGATCCATCTGACACTTTGGGTTTGGCCGACCAGCCACAACCTTTTAACCGTAGGTCAGTGAAGACTTCCTCTTCATTGGTGGAACTATAGCTCTGCCATAACAACACCAACTCAGGTCAAAACTCCCCGTCATCAGCTAACAGGCTCTGTTGGATGGTTGACGGGCATAGCCTCATTTATGCACCGTTGCAAGTCGGAATTAAAGGACTCAACTAAAATTGCATTCTGCAGTGATGACACCAACAACTTCATAGAAAAATATACTGCACCACTCCCGTACTGCAAAGCATAAATGAGGCTTTATTCGGCCAATTGCAGGGCTGTAATAACACTGTAGATATCTTAGGGCCTACTGTAACTGTACCCAAAACATCTAATATTAAGAAAGATGATAATTTGAAGTTGGTCTGTTGTATAGGAAGTGTCATAATCTGATTGTGATGTTTCATGTTCTCATTAACAGCAGATGGTCAGCAGATGTAGTACATCGTAGTTAAGCTTTATTCACACCATACCATGGAATACTTTGACACTTATATACATTTTTTATTTATTTAATCTGCTTGTCTTGAATAGACATTGGTGCCTGCCATTAACAAAAGCGTTTTGATACTTTGCAGGTCCTTTTACATTAACAAAAGCAAAGACGAAGTTACTTAATAAAATCTTTTAAATCATGTAAATCATCCCATAAATCATGGTTGCATCACGCTAGAAGGTTAAGTGAATTTGAAAACTATAATGTATAATAAATGTCACTGTATTCCTGTTCAATATTTCATAATGGGCTCATTGGCACCTCATCAGACACACTCCTGTGGAACAAGGTTAAAAGGTTTAAAGCTATTCTTTTAAATTCTGATGGGGGCAGTCTATAAACATGGCAAATTAAACAAAACAAAAAAGCTCATTGCAAAGAGAAATTATACTATTGTTTAACATGTCTTTTACGTCCTTTGTTTAATATTTTAGTGCCTTGTTTTACCTCATGGTCACAACTCACCACTGTATGAGATAACTTTGGTAGTGTCATTTCTGAATGGGGTTTGGAAGGTATGTTTTTGCTTTTGAGGAAACTCGTTGACTTGTTTTAGCACTGATTTCAAACAATATTCTATTCTGTTATGGTAGAATATTGTACATCATTTCACTGGCATGCTTCATATGAGTTCATTAACATTCAGCTTCCAACATGAATCCATGATCACCCATCTACTCCTGTTGATAATCACAAACTGACAAAATTAGCTAGAAATGGATTTTGAAAATGATAATAAATCCAAATTAAGTTAGTCTCTAGAAAATGCATTATTTTACGGTGAGTTACACCATTGTGTGGCAAAATATCCCAAAACACCTTGAATTTAGTGTCCCTGTTTTGGGTGTCACTATTACAGGCGAATAACTGACAACAGTAGAGATCTACAAGCTCGTGTCACATTGCAATGTGACACATAATGAGCATGTAGATGGACTGTTTTCAGTATTTCTTACGGAAAATGTATAGAGCTTAACCGTTTAGGATCATAGTATGGACAAATGAAGGTTGCTTTTATTGATGGGTCATTGTTGACGAACTCGTGTGGAGGCAAAGGATGCTCAAAAATGTGAATAAATACTGTACGTTGTACCATAAGGAAGAAAAATGCTGATTGAAAGTTGTAAATTAATTTGATCCACTCTCAGATGTGTATAATTTAATTGTTGATGTATGATGATTTTAATTGACAACTATTTATGTGGTCGGCTTTTTGTGTAAATTGTTGTAGAAAAAAAGAAGACAACTTGTTTAGTGGCCCCTGGCTGTTGAAGTGTATGCGAGTGTTCCTTCCATTGACCTGTGAACTACTTTTGTCATGAAGAATAAAGCAAATTGTACATGTAAGATCAGATGCTATTAGTCCTGTTCATATCCTCACATCCTATTCAATAGAGTTGTAGTTCTCGACACATTGTCTCGTCTCGGAACCAGTCTCAAGACAAATTTTCGTCGTCTTCGTCTTGTTTTTGTCTCTCCCCCAATTGCCTTGGTCTTGTCTCGGACTCGCCGCTCTGCACTTCATTTGTCTCGTAGTCTTGTCTTGGTCTCATCCTCAATTTGTCTTGGTTTTGTCATAATTTCGGTGGAAATGTCTCGGGTCTCTTTTGTCACCGAGACCACTTGAGACGAGACAATGCAAAGGCAATGTTCTGTATCCATTGTGCGGACCGAGGAGCCCGTTTCTTAAAGACGGCTGTCTTATACAGAGCGCAGCACTGGATGACGCGCATATCGCTAGCAGTACGCAAACAGACAGTATTGTACAGTAACAACTAAAGTCTCTGTAATGTTGTGCTGTTACTACAGAACAGTCAAAAATTGGCGTTTTGGCCTCAACCTCTCTAGTTCTTGGCCTCTGCCTCCGTCTTAACCCCTCTAGGTCTTGGTCTCGACTACTCTAGTTGCTAGTCTTGTCTTGACCAAGAATCATCTTCATAAATACATCATAATCCGATCTGCCGGTTATTCATAACTGTATCCAAAGTCAAATGAGCGCACTTTAAAATGCAATTATAAAATGTCTTTTAAAATGGAAATTTAAAAATGCTTACATTTCCCCTCATATGCCACAAAAAAAACAATGAACCCAGTAGGGTACAGCAAGTTCCCGGGACCCAAATGGAGCTTCACGCATTGCCCCCATACTCTAACGGTTTAATGCCCATATTAGACGGATCAGAGCCATAATATATACTCGAAGATCAGAACAGGTAAGCTCTGACAGCGACTGTCGTACGACACAATCAATTAAAAAGCGCATAATGTTTTGATTGGTTCTCAGAATAACCCTCAGCCCCGCCCCGCACAGTGTTCAGGACACCGAGAGGGGGCGGGGCTCCTCCTCATACCCGTGAGAAAATCAGGACAGGACAAAACCGAGGTTTGAAAATACTTTTGCTTCAGCGTGTTGCAGAAATGCCCTTCAAGAGAGTTGGCAGAATAGGCCGTGCATTGTCGAACAACAGTGACAGAACTGTGTCGAGGTGTCTCAACGTTAACGGATTTGACGAGGCGGATGAAAGTGGAAGAAGAAGCAAATTGGGGGAGAGGAGTTTTGGATCAGTGAAATGTGGTACCGGTGGGTTGAGCTTCAGGCTCAGCAGCAGGACCGGAGTTCATTCAGCTTCACCTGCCGACCAGAGTCACCGGTTAGCGGCCAAGACGCCACCCGAGGAACCGCAACAAGGTCCTGCTGCTCCATGCGTGGATCAGAAGAGCCAGATGCTGTGGGCTCATTATAACGACACGAAACGCCTGGTGCATGGTGAGCCCACTTTTTACACCACTGTGGCAGTGTTGGCCTGTAACTAATTAAAGGGGAACTCCACCCATTTTCAACATTTTAATATGCCATGATTAATATACCCTAAGGTATAAAAAAAAGTTCCCCCAATTGCGTATTTCCTAAAAATTGAGGTATGAAAAAAAATCATTAACATGATGAAATACATCTGATGACATCATCAAGATCTATTTCACCATTTTTCTTTCAGACCCCTTTTTTGAAAATTTTGAAAATGGGTGGAATTCCCCTTTAAACATTATTACTTTATTACTCTTTCCAGCAAAAATAAAGTAAAGATATTACTCTGCCAAAATGTGTAATAATTAAGTAATATGTTACTCTGCTAAAACATGCCTTGTTGCCTATTGGGCTACTTTTGAGTTTGTTGCATGTGAAAATAGAAAACAATCTACAGTCAAGCTATCAACACATAACAACAGAGATGCACTGTAGTTTGTAGATCCTAATCCACCACAGCATTCTGCACACAGGGCACACACTACAAGTTATCGCAATTGTCGCAAATTGTCACTAAACAGATTGTGTTGTACATCTCTATTCCTTTGTGGGTGGGAGGGGGAGTTAAGAAAGTAATATAGGCCTATTAATATGTAATATATTATTCTTTGATTCAAGCAATAAGTAAAGTCCAACGTAATATTATTACTTTTATAAGGGGTCATAAGTAAAGTAAAGATATTATTGTAAAGGTATTATTTTTTTTATTTTTTTATTTCACAGATTTGTAAATCTCTGCCCTTCTCTGGATATAATATGTACCGGTATATTGTATACTGTTTAAATTGACCTGTCTCTTGAATGGTTTCACACACACACACACACCACTCTGGTCCAGAGCTGATCCCGCCAGGTGCGTGCAAACTGCTCAACTCCAGATCCACCATCTACACCAACAACGAGGTCAGTCTGGACGAGGTGGACATCTACGGCTTCGACTACGACTACACCCTGGCCCTGTACTCCAACGCACTCAATACTAGGATCTACTACGCTGCCAGAGACTTCCTCGTCCAACATTTCAAGGTGCTTTTGGCTGGTTTGACTCTGCTATACTATGACTACTACTATAAGATTTTCAAAAGGATAAGGGCGAGAGGGCAGGGAGGATAAGGACTGAATCAGGACAGAATTTGACCATCAATCTCTGTGCTATTTTAGATTCTCAGTCTCAATAAAAAGCATTTTTCTTTAGAATATTTTGAGTTTTTTTTAGTCCTTTGAATAACACTCATCTGGTATTTAGTCTTCTCAAATTATTTTTTGTTATTCTAGTCTTATTTGACAAAATATCAAAATGTTTTAGTAGTCTAGTCTTGGTCTTTCAGTCTTTGTCTCAGTTGTTTAGTCTTAGTCTTTTAGTCTTAGTCTTTAGATCTTTTAGTGTTAGTCAAATACATTTTGGGTTTGAATATGCAATACAGACATAGATAAATAGTTTTAATTAGAAACATGTCCTGTTTTATTTTTTTATTTTAGTATGAAATGACTGAAATAGTAGTAACTAATGACCTGCTTTCCTGAAAAGGTACACAGTGCATACTGCAGATATGACATTCATTCAAGGCAAGCTGATCTACAATGTGATCTGTGTGTGTGTCTCTGTGTGTTCTCGATAGATAGTTCCACTGAACACATTACTCTGAAGTCTGAACAAGTGAACAAGTTATTGTCTTCTGCTGCACATTATACTCATGCACTGTGTTCAATTAAATGAATAAGAAAATACAATGTTATTACTTTTGTTTATGAATATATTATGATTAGTCTTAGTCTTTTGAAAACACATTTTAGCGTTTTAGTCCCTTTTAGCCTCATGAAATTATTTTTGTTAGTCTAGTTTGCTAGTCTAACCGATTAAATACCACAAACCTTATTCAACTTAGTATTTAGTCTTAGTCAACAACACATAATAAAATGATTTTTCTTTTTCTTTCTTGACAGTATCCTGAAGCCATTCGTAAATATGACTACATTCCTAACTTCGCTGTCCGAGGCCTGCACTATGACATTCAAAAGGTAAACACCAGGTCTGAGCCTCTCTGTGGGAATAGGCTGCAACATGCAGGGTGAAAAATCATTACAGGTGCAATCTGAGATTCAAACCAAGCCAAACATGTAAAGAATGTACTGTATGAGCTTGTGGCAGTACTACTGTACTTGTAGACCTGGTGTTCTAGTCCTATCGTATTTTTAACGATAGAACTAGAACTTTTTTTGTTTGTTTTTTGTTTTTTTAATAACTGAATGTAAGTTATGGTTGTAGCATTGCAATTTCCTTGGTAGTTATATTTGTACTTGGTAGTTATATCTGCCACCCCACTTAGGGTCTTCTGATGAAGATAGATGCATTCCATTACATTCAACCAGGAACTGTATATCGGTGAGATTCTGTCTATTTTGTTAAAAGAGCAGATACAATTAGGTGTCTGATAAAGATCAAATATTAATTTGAAAAAAAAAGAAAAAAAAAGAAGCATGCATTTGACCACCATACATTTGTATATAGTGGACACACATGAATTAGACATGTTAGAAATAATTATCAAATCACAGTAGAATATACTACTGTGGGAGGAATTTATCAATTTGTAACTCTGAGAGGGTATAAATGGATAAGGGGTATAAAGATAAACCGGTACATATTCTTTATTCAATCAACATAAGCATGCTGATAGATTAATTGGAAACTTACTGTATATAGCACCTTTATCCTAGCCACATTGCATAGATGTGCATCACATTTACCCATTCACGCAATTGATCGCGGCGGAAACCATGCAAGGCACAACCAGCACATCAAGAGCAATGAGATTACTGGTTACCATAATGAGGTTAAAACTGATCAAAACAAGTGGGCTGAAGCTCACTTTCAATACATGGCCATATACTGTAGATCTGGATATTTGTTTTTCATTTCCTGGGAAAAAAAAAAAAACATTTCCTAAAAATTAACATTTTGCAGCTAGGTAGTTTCCACCCGACATGACCAAAATAATCCAGATTATAACGCTTGAATAATGGTTATGTACATAATATATACATAACCATTATTCAAGCATTATAATCTGGATCGTTTTTGGAAATGAAAAACAAAGCAATTTTGGAAATGAAAAACAAAGCAATATTGCCATCAAAATAGGTATTGTGAGCGGAGTTACTGTACATTACTGCCCATCTCTTTTCATTGCTGTGTGTCATTTTTAGGGGCTTGAGCCCAGTGTCACATGAGCAAGTACTTCAACTTTACGGCGGGACCCTCCATGTCCCTCTGCATCTGGACAGTGGCTTCTATGGCAAAGTAAGGTGATAGGCTTCCAGGACAATTTGAAAACAGTGGCATGCACAATGAATGAGATAACGTCTGCCCGTCACACATCGACCAATACTGTAACATGCAATACACACCTTGATAACCAACTTCAAGAGGAGCAACATCATCAAAATCAAAGAAGAGCCATAAGCAGAGCTGGGATCAAATGATCACATTTAATGCAATGGGTTATAATTTATATATTATGGTTATTGTAGGCTATATCCAGTAGGCCAGTAAATGGTACGCAGCTGTGAAAGAACTATTTTCACACTGAATGCACACACACACACACACACACACACACACACACACACACACACACACACACACACACACACACACACACACACACACACACACACACACGTTTGTTAGAAACAAAGCCTTCATTTACTCTGACAAGCACACAGGTAATCCGATGTGACAACTTTCCTATTTGCTATGTTTTGAAGTTGGTGCCTGGAGAGTGAAGCATGGCTCTCCAACTCCTAATCCTCATAACACACAAAAGCACCGCAAAGCAGTTTTGGTCTTGTACCAATCTCAATTAGGGATTAATTCTCATAGCAGGGAAACCTCTCAGTAGAATCAAAATTTGTTCCGGTTCACAGGCAATGTTTTCCTTTTTTTCTGTTCTTTTTCAGGCAGTTAAATGTTCTCTTATTACACAGGCACAGTTAATAAATAAATAAATGTCAACCTTTTTGACATAGGGACCAAAGGTGAAACAGTATATGGACATTTTCTCCCTGCCAGAGATGACCCTGTTGGCTGTGGTGAATGATTTCTTTATCTCCAGTGACATTGAATATGATCCAATTCACCTCTACAAGGACGTGTCTGTAAGTACATTTGCGACCTTCATAATATTTATTTTTATTTTGTGGTACATAATCCTTCAGCTCAACCAGAGAGTGGGTTCATTTGACTGTTTTTGCACTGCATGATTCTTTAACAGGAGAGAGGTATCTGTTGTCTGAACAGCGAACAATAACACCTTGTTCTTGGGATGAGAGATTTTTGTGGAAACTGGAGAGGATACTGTACATTGTGTCTTTTGTTATAGTTCACATCAGTCAGAGGTTAAAGCGCAAGATCAAGTTTTTTAGATATAATGAATGTACGGTCCTTTTATTCCTATTCCTTCCCTCCTGAATCATTTTACTTCAGTGTTTAGAATTACACAGCAAATGGTCCTTCTTCAAAGTGGAACACTGTTGAAACTTGTGTGTATATATTATCTGCACCAAATGGTCCTTCTTGTTCAGACAGTGGAACACTGTTGAAACCTGTATAAATATTAAATTGGATACTGTGTTTGAGCCACTCGTTGATATGTCTTTGTTTTGATTCAACTTCTAGGAAGCTATTGGCATGGTTCATGTGAAAGGCTACATGTATAAATGGATCATGCAAGATCTGGGTAAGAAAGCTGTTATTTACATAAGTGTATAGTGATCAAGCCAGACAACACTTTGCAATTGTCAAATGCTTCTTCTGTAATTCTGCCTTGTGAAAGTTCTGCACTGACAGGATATTCTCATCTGCTCTTCAGCCCCTGAAGAGAAGGGAATAAGGTATAAGGGAGTAATTTGGCATTCTGTCCGTATAGGCAGACTTTGGGCCCCCTACTACCACTTACTCATTTTGAAAGTTGTGTGAGCCAACACATCTGGCTATCTTGAACGACTATTTCTTGTGTTGCCAGTCTAGTTTGTCATATATTTAATATTATAATTCTAATTCTAGGACTCTATGTTGCTTTTGTGAATCCATAGAGAAGTACATTCTGAGAGGAGAGGAGACCCATGCTGTGCTGGATCGACTGGTCAGTCAAGGGAAGAAACTATTCCTAATCACCAACAGTCCTTTCTGCTTTGTGTGAGTGGCTCCTTAGTATTGATTCTCAAACATTAGAATTTCACGGACACTCAATGTGGTTTGGTATGCAATGCATAGACTTCAGATCCCGGTAACGCTCACAGCCCATAAGGGCCCAATTTGTCCAACTCTCTGGCCCAGTCTACAGCATTGATTCGTAACACAACACATTGAACAGAATCCCCCAAAATTAGCTTCAACAGGTGAATACAGACCGATGCAACTGGACTGGTTGCATGTTGCAACTCGTTGCATAGTGTATCAATGTTGTGGACAGAGTTTCAGACCCATAGCGGTCAATTTGGTTCCTAGCTATTAATCTTTTAGCTGGGGAGCCCCTGGAACCATAGCATAGACGGATCTAGAAATTATGGGCCCCAGCCAAATGCCCCCCCTACACCGGAGGATTTTTCTTCCCGACATGGCGCATAGTGTCTGCACACATGCATATCAATTATGACATAATATATAGGTGTGCAATATTCACCTCATTTCAGCAGGATTTACAGCAAGGGATTGCTTGAAAATAGTAAACAGACAAACTAACTAAGCCAAATAAATGCAAAACGTTACTGTCAACACTTGTAGAGTAATGTACCGTATCATGATGGTTTAGCACTTTTGTGGTTATTTTATTGACAAAATGAATAAGCTCCTTGTAAATAAGAGTGAAAAGGACTGTCCCGAGGACTGTCCCGACTACCCCTGTTGGTCCCCAGAACTCACTGCTACAGAGAGATTCATACCTGGAAAATGATGGGTGCATTTCCATCCTTGTCTGCAGGGATAATGGAATGACATACATGGTGGGGAAACACTGGAGAGACTTCTTTGATGTTATCATTGTGCAGGCGGACAAGCCTCACTTCTTCACTGACTGCATGGACAAGTGAGTGGGAAGGAACCAACGTGATGCTTCTGACAGGAGACAAAATGTGTGAATTAAAATGTTTGAGTCAAGCATTAAATAATGAACTGGTTTCAGTTTCTTGCAACTGGACTTTGAATTACTAAATAGATAACTAGGTAGATGGATGGGAAGATCACTGGGTTTACATTATATTAGTACCAGTATATTACTCCTCCTACAAATACTAATACAAGCTGTAAGATCTCAACATTACTTCCCCAGACCTTTCAGACGCTTGGATGGGAACGGTGACCTCAAGTGGGACAAAATAAAGAGTTTGGACAAAGGACAGGTTTACAAGCAGGTATATGTATGCTGTCACTAAAGCTTTGTAGCTCTGTGGAATGTGTTTCACATGACACGGCCGGTGGATGAGTTGTTGCTGACTTTTCAGGGGAACCTGTTTGACTTCCTTCGACTGACAGGATGGAGAGGATCCAGGGTCCTGTACTTTGGCGACCACCTCTACAGTGACTTGGCTGTGAGTTTCAAATGCACACACTAGGGCTTATTCAGTTAGTAACTATTAATCGGTTTGTCAACTAATCACTGAAGCTTTTACCCAAATTCCACCCATTTTCAACATCTTACTGTCATTAATTAATACACCTTAGAGATGTTGTGTTCCCCCATTGTGTACAAATGAAACCAAATGGACATGCTAGGATCCATTTGGTTCACCTTTGTACGCAAAATTGGAATTTGAAAATAGGTGGAATACCTCTTTAAGGTGATACCGGTAGCTAAATAAGAGTCATAATCTGATTAACCGATAAATCAGTTAAATAATGGGCCGATGAATCGATTATGAAAATAATCCTTAGTTGCAGCCTTGGAACACACGCATGTGCACGGACACACATACAAACATAAACACTGTCCTCCTGGCATTTGGTAGGATCTCATGCTGCGTCACGGCTGGCGTACTGGAGCCATCGTACCTGAACTGGAGCTGGAGACTAAGGTGGTGAACACAGAACAATATGTTCTGAAGCTCACCTGGCTACAGGCTCTCACCGGTCTACTGGAGCGCATGCAGGTAACACACTTCACTGTGAAATGATCCTTAAAAAGAGCAGGGGTCTTCAGCAGTTATTACAGGGAAGCTGCCAAAGCTGCCGTATTCTGAAAATAACTTTAGCCAAAATAAGTAGATCTACAAGATCATGTTACTGTAGCTTGGGGATGGGCTATTTTCGGCAAACGGGTTTAGGTTTTTGAGGGGCACCCTTCCACTGTCTGTCTTTCAGACATTACATCCTGTGGTATCCAAGTCTATGGACGTCTTATTTCTTATTTTTAAGCTTGTCCTCCTCCAGTGACATCATCTGGTACCAAAAGACTGAGACAGGGCTGAGACAGGACTTCACAAGTGCAATTCATCTGGGTCTACTTTATTGTTGTATTTCTCCCTCTAAGTCACCATTTTGTTGTTTTTTATGTTTGTTTTTTGCCATAGATCATATTGTATATTGAAAAGAATGAAGCCACTGGAGCAACTGTCCAACAGTTCAAGTTGCTCGAGTGCCTTCATTCGTTTCGCTATGTGTTTTGCTCCTGTGATGCATCCGTCCAACCTGAACCTGGCTTGGAGTGGTTCTCCCTTTGACCACAGCATATATTGTCAGAGTAGCTATATATATAATCTATTCATAATTTTCATTATAGATAATAATGGCGTAGTGGAGTATAGGAATTATAGGTTGGTGTTATATCAATTGGATATAAATATGCCGTCAAGATAATTGTGTATACTGTACTGTATACCTTTGCATTTGCAATTTTCATGTACCCCAGATGCATCGTGACCCAAAGTCAAAGCAGGTTTTGCAGGAATGGCTTAAGGAGAGAGAAGAACTTCGGTGAGTACCTTGATATCTGAACATCTTTTTTTTTTTTCTAATTGTCTGCTCTCTGCTCACATTTTCATGCTACCTCTACCATTTCAAGGTACCACTCCCTCCCCACAAACAAAATAATAATAATCATTGATCAAAACCCAGCCGTCTCATACAGTTTTTGCACAGACCACATGCTCCTTGTGAGCATGAGAACCCAGTTCTGAATTGATCTCCATCTTGCCCACATCTTGTCTCTCCTGTCTTCTGCCCTTGAGTTTCCTCTCTCTCCACTTGCATAACGATTTTAAAAACATCCTACATTACACATTACATTACATCCTAAAATCCTAAAACTATGCATCACTGCTTGGCCTTCCAGAGCGATGACGAAGAACCTGTTTAATCCTCGGTTCGGCAGCATCTTCAGGACGTGTCACAATCCCACCTACTTCTCCAGACGCTTGAGTCGCTTCTCAGACCTCTACATGGCCTCCATCAGCTGCCTTTTGAACTACGACCCCTCGTATACCTTCTACCCTCGCCGCATGCCGCTGCAGCATGAGGCACCTCTGTGGATGGACCAGCTCTGCACAGGGTGCATGAAGTCACCTTTTTTGGAGGAAATGGCTCTCTTACGCTGACACACAGTTCACAATTACAATTTAGGCAATGAGCAGAAGTTCTGAATGCAGATTAATTTTCAGTAAGCGAGAAAAACACATGGTGATACATCACATACATAAAGTAATCATCACGAATCATAGGAAAGCTAAGAACCTATCATCAGCTTGTTACGTCTAGAAAAATTCACATTTGGACAAAAGCACATTTGTTGGGCTTTTGCCTAGCCTATAAGTAGAGTGACCATGTTATTTTAACCATTTTAAAAAATTATCTTGCACAACAGTTGACAATGAAAGAGCTTTACAACAGAAAAACAACTAATATGGGACTTAGGGGCTTATTTTATAAATGTATTAATTATTAATAAAATAATTTAGGCTGGAGCACTTTAACATGTTTATGTCAAGGACCCCAAAATTGATACTGTATTAATGTTATACCACCATTGAGAATATTCACTTATATTAGCGTATTAGATTTTGTGCAGAATTCAGTACAGCAATACATTTTTTAAATAATAGTGAAATTAAACTGGAACACCCTCAAGTTCTGCTTTCTGTGCTTTTACTTACATAATGTGCCCACTAGAGGGCACAGTAAGTTCAGTGATGATAGGGACTAATTTCTCCCAGAGGAATTTTCAACCAAGGTTCATGTTTTAGGTTGTTATTAGAGAAAGTAAGAGATGACCCTACTAGACCCCAGGAAAATTACATCTGGACACAAAAGATCGCAGGATACTGGGCGAGGCCACACTTTGTGTCATGGATCAATCAGTCAGTTTAATGGCACATTCAGTAAATTCTGCAATCACTTGTGTCTAATTGTAATTTCCTGGGGTTTAGTAGGACTAGTAAGTTTTCCTTAAGTCTGAAAGCTCATGTATATTCCTGTACCTGTTTGTTTGCCATTTTGTCTTTTTTTTCTCCATCTGTTGTAAATTCCCTTCTCACGTGTTGTAACGGTACTACTTGTTGGTTGATTTAGTTGATTTTCCTAAATCATCATCATTTCACTGCCATGCCACTGTGCTGCAATCAATAAATATGAACTTTTAATTATGCATCTGTTCCCCAGGTTCTACTCTGACAGGAATCCTGATGCCTTATTATTACCCAGCAAACACATGTTAGCAAGTTCTACGGTCTACTGTTAACTAAGTGCTCAGTGGAATCACTGAGTGAAAGCTTATTATATAATTAAGACTATAATAAATCGCAGCTAAGCCCAGTTTGAATTAAAATATCACAGTTAACTGTCCTGTGAAAAAGATAAAAAGACAAAGTAGGAACTGTGTGTGTGTGTGTGTGTGTGTGTGCGTGTTGGGATGTGGTGGTGTTTATATTTAGTAGTTTTATTTTAGCTTACATACAGCCTATGAGCTTTCTACAAATTCAGGCATTTTAAAAGTAGGTTCAATTCAATGTTATTATTAAAGTGTCAAAAAACACCGCAAGCCGAGAAGACAAATTATCTCGAGAAACACTGGGGGAGTTAATAGGGACCCTCCATCAGTGGGACATCCTATCCTTTGGCTATATATGCTAATACAATGTTTTCATTGGTCGTTTCGTCGCTAGGCAACTCTCAGTACAGCCTCCTCCATTCAACATCACTACACACACGGTACACACACAAACACACCCTCTCTCACATACGACACACACAACACAAACTCGCCCCATGAAGAAGCACCACTGCCTGTACCCGAAGAGAAGACAACACAGCACAGCACTGCTCCTCAACGGTAGGATTCTGTGTGCCACACAGCGTGTCTTTGCCTTTTAACTAGGTTAATATAGTGTACACATTATAAATAAATGACCTGCTGTATGCCTGTCCCTAACATGTTCACGCTAGGGACAGGCAGGGTTGTGTTGTTGTAGGCTCTTTACTGGCCGCGCACCAGCAGGGATCCCACGTACAGGATCGTTTGTCAAGCTTTTTTTCCGGAAATGTTTTGCGAATTGCCAACATTTTTAAATAAAGTAATTTAATTTCTTCATTTTGTTGGGGGATAACCCGCCCTCAATGACCCCGCGGGTATAAACGAGCCAACTTGAGAACAAGTAGGCAGTTAAAACAAACTAAAGTGGATAATTTGACTCTTATGAAAAGTTGATTTTACGCGTGTGCCCACCACGGCGTGGTGCCTAATGGGGCTGTTGATTGACGATGTAGAGCAGAGGCAGGGCCGGATCTAGGCATGGGTATGTGAGGGGGGGGGGCAATACCCCCCTAAATGCCCTGACTGCCCCACCAAACATGATGGCATGCAAAACAACCCACATTTCAAATTTCAAAGATCATTTAAATGAAAGTGCTTATATTTAAAATGATTTGAAACACTACAAACAGAAAATTATGTGAGTCAGACCTTTAGCTTTATGCTAGCCGCATGCGACGTTAGATTCTTTTCTTTTATATTTGGAATTTATGTGAATCTAGCGTCGCATCTCGCTCCATTGACTCGACTGCTGTCTAAATGTCACCAGTGATCTGCTTGTATTCAACAAGTCAAACTCACCAACTTTGCAGCTGTAGAGAAAGCTTGCCACATCCTCTGTCGATCTGCAAGGGTTTTGTGCCATAAAAATCCACCGTAGACATATTATGAGCTATTTTCTGTCCTGGGTATTCCACAACAAACATCACAGCTGCCATTTTGCCAAACAAGAGCCGAGCGGGAGTGCTTGTTTTATACACTGACACACACCAGGTGCACACCTGGTCGGTGCACACGCAGTATCGCCACCTGCTGTTTGTGTGTGTCAGTGTATAAAACAAGCACTCCCGCTCGGCTCTTGTTTGGCAAAATGGCAGCTGTGATGTTTGTTGTGGAATACCCAGGACAGAAAATAGCTCATAATATGTCTACGGTGGATTTTTATGGCACAAAACCCTTGCAGATCGACAGAGGATGTGGCAAGCTTTCTCTACAGCTGCAAAGTTGGTGAGTTTGACTTGTTGAATACAAGCAGATCACTGGTGACATTTAGACAGCAGTCGAGTCAATGGAGCGAGATGCGACGCTAGATTCACATAAATTCCAAATATAAAAGAAAAGAATCTAACGTCGCATGCGGCTAGCTTTATGCATGCTGTCTGCCTGTTGCAACAACCAATCTTATATTGATGCATACACTGTACTTGCCTAATATAAGCCTGTAAAAGATATACATCTTGTGGTTCACAGAACTAAAGAATTTAAATGGAAATGGGGGCGGATTCATTGGCCGATGAAGCCGCCCTCCCGCCCTCATGCTATTTTCGCCTGGTCCCCCAAGTGGTGAATGTTATATCCGGGTTGAAGTACAGTAGTGTAGCCTTTGACGTTGACAGTGACTTGAAGCAGTGAGCGTCGAGCGTGCATATGGATGAATGGGCTTTTTCCTCTGCACGCTACAGCACTGTGCTCTCTGTGGGATTATGCAGGCCTTTGAAAAAAATAATATATACTTTGCATGCAACATGCACTTCTCTAGTGTATTCAAACCAAACATGCAGTATGCATGATGAACCCGAATCTACCCTATACAGTACCACAGGAACCCACTCAACCCAGCTGTTCACTATTTAAACTATACCTCATTTACTGAGGTAGCCCAATTCACTGGCTCCCAAACATTTCTGTAAAATCAAAATCAATTTAACTCTGGGGGTCTTGAGGGTGTCTGCGGACCCCACTTTGGGAACCACTGCCAATACTGTATATACAGTATATATTTTTTTTGTACAAGCAATAGAGGTTTGCAGTGTGGCCCAGCCAAGTGATGAGCTGTATGGCGTTTCCGCTTGTTTCACAAGTAGTGATGATACATTAACTTGGTTTAGTTGGGCACCTCTGGAGACCACCCGAAGACAGCCTTGGACCACACTTTGAGAACCTCTGCCCTGAAACATTAACTGTACAGGCTTTAAGTGTCAGTCAGTGTGTAAGTGCAAGAACGCCTTCGTTGATTAATGCATTTGTCTTTCTTGCATTTGTCTCTCAGGTTATCTCATCTGTTTATCCGATAACAACTTGATTTATGGGTATCCCACACCATTGGCTGTTTTAGACGTTTTACGGTTTTCATGTGACATTCATTATCCTTTCTTTGCTTCTAGTCAAATTATTGTGGAAGAGTTTAAGGATTCATGTGGTTGCGTTGATGATTTATCTCTTTGGCAGAGCATCGCCTTTCTGTCAGGCTGTTGCATATCTTATTATGCTGAGATTTCTTGTGTTTGACCCTCTAGCATATGTAATAAGATGTTCCATTTGGCAACATCCACTCCGTTGACACTGTCCAAGTAGTTTTTTAGTCAGCTACATAATGCAGCTTAACGTCTTTTCTCCTGTGAAGCATCTTAAAAGTCTGATCCGCCAGGCATACTTGGCACCAAGGCACTTGGAACACGTATCTTTGTATTGTTGATGGGGAAAAACTGACCGTGCAGTCAGTGTTTTAAAGTGTTACAAAAAGGATTTTGTACAAGAGAATGTATACAATATATTTATACTGCCCAGTACTTTTAGCAGGCATAGACTACAATAAGATCCCCTTAGTTTGTTTTCATTCATAAACCAACATTTGGCTCTTGATATTGGATAGAATAATGATATGGGATTTAGAATAATACAAAATCCTCTGCTTGATATTTATTCAGGGCCATGGGACTTAAGGAAGGGCCGCCCTTCCACAGGTCCTTGCATTTGCATTAGATTCTAATGTACTGAATTAAATTTACAAACTGAATAAAAAGCTGAATTTAGATGAAGTGAAACCTGGACTATTCATCACTAAGAGTGCTCCTATTCATTAAGCTGTTAAAAGCCTTCGGTATCAACACAACCTGCAGTGTCAAGTTCACACTTTTCAGTGTGATCATGCATGACAGATAGATGTACTGGTCTGTGTCCTGAAACCATGACTTCACAGTTAACACCCACACGTCTCGACCTTTCTCAGAAATGCTGAGAAAGGTCTGGACTGGGGCTGTTTACCTTCTAGGCTGTGTGGTGTTAAAGGTGTTTGCATTTTATTTGCAAGTGCTGACGAGACAACTCAATTTGCTGTTGTGCATTTGGGTCTGCACCCAATATACCGATCCCACGATGCCTTGCCAATGTTCTTATTTTTGGTGAGTCTAGCTGATGTGTAACCTACATTTTGTAAAAAGGGAAAAAAGCATTACTTATTTACCCACATATTTCACCAAAATAATAGACCTGTAAAATAATTCGCCCCCCTATGCCCATCAATAATATAAAAAATGCACCTGCACAATGTTAATCTGAAGTGGGCAACGGTGACATCATCAGTGACTGATACCGCTGCCTCTTGTACCAAGCAGATAAGCAGTGTGCAGGCGCTCAATGTTTATTATCGATGTGCAATGGATGCAAATGTACCTAATCTTCTTCTCTAGGTGTGAAAAAACGTTTCTCTGCCCGTGTTATGGGACGCCCAGGTTGTGATTCAAATACCTGTCCAAATCAATCAGCAAATCAATAACGTTTACTGTAGATTTTTTGCTGTGAACACCTGTTCCCTCCTTCCCTGCTAAAACCAGACCTACAGTATCAGCCTAGCCTTGTATGGATTGAAAATACAATGGAAGGAACTGTGGTTCAGTAAGAGAGAAATAAATGCCCATAGAGAACTTGGAAAATGGGCTTGGATCTACAAAGTGTTTTAACTTGAATGTAGACCAGTTGATCCTGCTACAAATGATTATGAAAGAGCTGGAGGCAATACAGCACATGAATGGTCAATGTTTGTAGATGCCATGCAGGGTTGTAATTGTTTTCACGTTATATCTGCTATGGCTGCTTTTATTTATTCATAGCTTTTACTGTGTTGTTGTTTCTATATAAACTGCACTTCTCTGCAGTATGTGACCCAGATCTCCCTGGGAAAAGAGATCTCAATGTTTTTTTTCCTCCTGGTCAAATGAAGTTTAAGTTAAAAGAGAAAAATGCTTGCACAAAAGGACCACTAGGAAAGCACAATCTGTATTGACCCAATGACACCTTTATATCTGAATTGACTTGCTGTGCCTAAGTTGCATCTGTGGACTGAAATGACTTCAGTTTCAAGTGATAAACAAAAAAAAATAGTACTTTACTTTTGCCCATAAAAAAAGATTGTAAAGAGTAAACCCAACCTAACCTAAGAGTGCTCAGTGGGAGCATCTGTGTAGCTGTGGGGCTCACTGGTGTTTACAAGACCCTTTTCCATGACCCCCTGCCCTCAGGGAACACGCCTATACACCTGAGCTCCACACACACACACACACACACACACACACACACACACACACACACACACACACACACACACACACACACACATACACACACACTGCCAGTGCCAATGCTGAACGGCTTTGATCCTAACTGGCTGCTCTAGGAGCTGTTTGTTTGTTTGTAACCAAGGCCTAAGGCCATGGTTTGATTAAAATAAAAGAGCTTGAACAGCCAGCCACTAGTGAGTGCAGGTGCGCGGTATACTGGTCAATAGTAGGTCAAAATGAATAAAATCCTTAAGGAACTGCAGCAGTATGGAGCTCATTCCAAGCAGATTGGAGCACTGACAGAACGGCTGCCTTGCCAATAGCTCTGCCTGAGCAAAAGGAGCTGTGAAGTCTCTCGGGATTCGGGACTTCCGATCCAACATAGAACAAATATATGGCATTCCTAGACTAGATAGCTTTAGAAATAAGCGGATACCATTTACAAAGTGCTCATCCGCCCAGACCTTACCCCTCATGCTTTCCATTACTATCTCAGTAAAATAAACTAACTGACTACTCAGTTCCTTCAGTCACTTTTAAATACAGGGCATGCGTTACCCTTGAGTGTTGTTGTTCGGTTGAGTAATTGGTGCATCAATCGTGATTCTACACATAGTTGCACACCCATGCTGTGCACCAAGTACAGGACTATAAATTGGCACAATACATCATTCAAGTTAGGCCTAAGATGGCTCTCTGACAGCACCTGTAGTCCTGTTGTTTATTATTTACATCAGGCTATTATCTCTCACTGTAGATCTTCTATACGGTCCATAATTGGAATCAGGGATACTACACAACACATGCCCAGTATGTGTTATGGCAGGTGTTTTCAACCAGTGATCCGGGGACCACCAGTGGTCCTTGAGAGTTCCAGGTCGTCCCCAGGCTAAATGATGGACAATTGGTTAATCAGATGTAACTCTTTGAGAGCGTACACATGAAACCAAATGGACCTTTGCGGGTCCATTTGGTTTCATGCTTACACTCTGTATGTTTGATCGTTTTGTTTCTGAAATCCAGGATGATATTGTGGACAAAAGCAAAATAAATCTTTAGTTTTGGGGTCTACAGGTGGGGCTGAAATGTCATCAAATGGTGGTCCGTGGCTCAAATTCTGAATAAATACTTGGGCCCTGATATCAAAAAGGTTGAAAACCACTGTGTTATGGCGTTGACTAATAAATGTCTAATAGAAAGGCCTGTGGGTCCTCCTGACCACAGGCCTTTCTATTAAGTCAGGGCTGATGTTTTCAGTCTCTTCTCTAATGAAGACAGTCCAATCCTGGGAGACCAGCCGCCTCCGGGCAGCAGCTAATTGGTCCTGCTGACCACCTGAGACATGACGCGTTGGTAACAGTGTGCATCGCTAATCAATCCCACACGGTTTGGCAATTAGTCTATATAGATCAAAACTGTGCATTTCTTCTTCTCTTTTCTTCTTCGTAAAAAACTTTTTTTTTTTTTTTTTTTTTGGAAAATCAAAGTGTGTACCCGCTGATCAAGCTTACTAATTGGCCTGCATTAAATTAGCTTGAGGATGATCATGTTAATCACTCAGTGTTTAAGGGTAATACTGTGCTCATGTTAAGGTTTTTTTTTTGCCAATTCATCTGCCAGCAGTGGCTCTGGACGTATGGTGGTACGTCTTGGGAATTGGTAGGTTCCTGGTTCGATCCCTGTCTCTGAAACTCTATTGTTTCCAATGAGGAGGCTGGCGCATTGCTGCTGTCTACATGTATGTGAATGTGTGTGTGAACCGTGAATGTGTGACTAGGTAATGCACAATCACATCATAAGCAACTTTGATGCAGGTCAGGTGCTACGTACAGTATATAGACTTTAGAGCAGGGGTGGGCAATTATTTTTCCCAAGGGGCCAGATGAGATACATAAAATATTGTGGAGGGCCAAGACTAAAGGCTGAATTAAAGTTAACTTAATTAAACTTAACTTAATTTCAAGATAAAAGTAAGAGCCATTTTGACACCAGGGCCCACTATTTATTCAGCATTTGAGCCACGGACCACCATTTGATGACATTTTAGTCCCACAGACCCCAAAACTAAAGATTTATTTTGCTTTTGTCCACAATTCCAGGCTGGATTTTGGACATTCTCTAGTTGTGTAGAATTGGGCTAATTCACATGGTGAGTATTTTCTCAAAGAGTTACATTTGCTTAACCAACTTTCCATATTTAACTGGAACTCTCTCAAGGACCACTGGTGGTCCCTGGGCCGGTCAGACTCAGCCAAAGGGCCACATTTGGCCCCTGGGCCGCATGATGTCCAGGTATGCTTTAGAGCTTGGCTTCTCCCATATGAAAAAAAAAAAAAACTTTATATGCAAACTCCAAACTCTGGCCAGCCAGACTTTGTTGAGAAATATAAAGCCCTTGACAGCTTGACAATCTACTGAGCACCAGTACAAATCCACCATAAACATTTGCTGTGCTTAGACTAGACTCATAATTCATTCTCATGAGCCTGTGGACAGTTTTCTCTAAAGCTTTGCCATATTTCCATGGATTATTAATATACTGGTGTATGTGAGGCCATTGACTGCCCACGAGACACTTGGTTGTTTCATCACTGATGGAGTAGCCTGTTTCATCACGTAAAATAGTCTGTTTCATCATGGATAAAGTAGGTGTTGCGTTTTTATCCCTAAAGTGGGATGTGACCATTATAGGGATTATCCCTATAAAGTAGGTTGGCTGTTTCCCTGGTAAAGCAGCCTGCAGCTACTCAACTGTGTTTATGAAACTAAATAATAATACATTCACACTGTAGTCACTATTGTGATATACAGTATATACAGTATATGGCCCACTCTTATCTAAGAGTGTATCATACTCCTCCTTGCTGTGCTGTGTTCTTATATAATGATAGTTGGCTGTGTCACGTTGGTACTGAACTGAACCCATTCTAAAAGTCAAAAAAAGTCAAAGTCGCATGATTTGTCACTACGTTACCGCAGCGAAATTGGACCTCCGCTTTTAACCCATCACTTGGAGTGGTGAGCTCCAAGGAGCGGTGAGCTGCGGCTTGCCGCGCTCGGGAATCATTAGCTGATTTTGACCCCCAATCCACTTTGATGCTGAGTGCCAAGCAGGGAGGCATTGGGTCCCATTTTTTAGAGTCTTTGGTATGACCCGACCGGGAATCGAACCCCGGCCTCCCAGTTCCAGGGCGGACACTCTAACCACAAGGCCACTGTTCTGAACCCATTCTAAATTATAGCCCTGATGTTTCATATTCCAGCGTGTTCTGTTATTATCATAGTCCATGATGATTTGATCGTTGATGACAGGCCACAGTAAATGGATTTTATTGGAGGTGATTATACATATCATGGCTTTGTCAGACGGTGACTAATGAGAGAGAGAGGGAGATAGGCACACAGAGAAGACAATGTTTTGGTAATAAATACAGTACGGTATACGTTCTGGTGAAACTTATCTAATAATTGAATCTGTTGGGTGTTGGTTATCATTGTCTGTGTGCTTCATTTTGTTTTCACTAGTCCTAGCTGTGTGATATCTCCTAATTACCATTTCTCTACACCACTGCACAACAAACAAACGTGTTTAGAGGCTCATGTAGACACTTAGTGTCTTTTAATTTTATTTTTAGAAATGGGAGTGCATCGGTTTCCCTCCCTGCTGCATAATTCATGTCCCGACTGCATCTGGGTGCTTTCCTCTGTGTGAAGACTGGACTGGACACATGTCTAACAGAGTGTCTCGTAAGACGTGGAGAGGGTTATGTCTCTTTGATCGTTTCTGTCTGTCTCCGTGCTGGGAAAAGTACTCAAATGTTTTACTTAAAGTGGAATTCCACCCATTTTCAACATTCTGCTATGTCATTAAGATAGCTTAGAGATGTTGAGTGAACAGGATAAAGAAGTTCCCCTATTCTGTGTTTTCCTAGAAATGGAGGTCTGAATAAATTCATTTACATGGTGAAACACAACTTGGTGACATCGTCAAGTTGAGCTTCACCATGTTAATGATGTTTCTTTTAGGACCTATTTTTCTGAAAGTGTACAAATGGAACCAAATGGACCCGGGTTCATTTGGTTCCATTTGTATGCTCGCAGACAAAAATCTTTAAGTATCAATGTTGCAATATAGAAATACGACTGTTACAATTAAAGATTCAGAATCCAAATACAAGTACTGATTATGCAGGTTTTGAAATGTCTAAACTGATAATTTGGTTGGCTCATCACACCATAGTGATGATTTCATTGGTTGAGGAAAAGTACATATTGAAGTTGAAGTGAGAGCAGAAAAGTGAAGACACCAAAAGGGATTGGTCGGGATTGCATGTGTGATGATTAAAGCTCTCAGTCACTGCAACTGAATTCACTCTTTTATGATTTCATAGAAGCCATCATCGTCTTATTTGAGAGAAAGATGCTCTCAATGTGTCGCACATTGTATCTTTTAAGAGCTTGTATATGGTCTATTTTCATTTATTTTCGACTAGAGCTTTTGATGTGGTCAAACTGGCAATAATACTGAAGCATCTTTTGTAAAATCTGTCCGTCTCAAGTCGGATAAATCTCATATGAAAACAAAGGTTAAAGCCTCAATCTGATTTATTTAACCAATTGTTTATAAATCAGTGCTAGTGTATGATAAAAAAAAAAACAAAAAAAAAACTTATTGGGTAATAAATAAATAAATTAAACAGATAAATGCCCATAATGACAAAGCCATGTTGAAATGGGAAAGGCAATTGAAATAATGACGGGAATGACATTTCTGTTAATGTCATCTACCCGTTTTTCACAACGATGAAAGGAAACAATTAAGCTACAAGAATTTTGAATCGTTCGCAATTCTTGTTAATTACCACCAAACGGTGATTACATAATTGTGACGGGTCTACTCAGACGTGCAGTATTCTGTTCTATCTCTTTAATCGTTGCTATACAGTCATTTTATTCTCTGTTTTCATGCCCCTTATACTCGGTGCAATTGCTCAAGGCTTTCAGCATCTACACTGTGGGGGAAAAAAAGCTTTTCGCATACATAGAAATACCAGGTGCGTAGGCCAATGATATGAACATAGATACACCCGCAGTCCCACACACTGAGTATGCACTCGTACAAGAGTTTTTACTTTTAATAAGGCCTCTACAGTCTACACTGTACAAAGTGTAGATTGCGTTAATCTATCTCTGAGAGCTACCCTTTTAGGGTTCATTCACACACTCTCCTAAGACGAGACTGAGAAGTTTACAAGTGTGCTCAGAAGTGTCTTTGAAGTCATCCTTATTAACATTTAGATAACTCATCTTCCATCAGCCATAGCGCCTTGCACCCTTGATGCAATCATATATACAGTATATATATATATATATATATATATATATATATATATATATATATGCGCTTTTTGATATCTTTCTATTAACCGCCCCCACATCCCTTCTCCAAGCTATGAAATGGCTTTTAATGTTTCATGTGGTAACATTAAACATTGCTCATATTTCTACTCTGTTCGTCTCCATTCTGCCAGACAGGCGACGGACGTGACCGCAGACCTCCTGGATACTGGGGAGTTGGATCCATATCTCAGCAGGTCCCACTGAAGGTACAGTCTCACAGTTTTAGCCACTTACCTAAGTGCAAGATCAGAGTAAATTTCTTAAGATGTAGATCAGTGGTTTTCAACCATTTTGATACCAGGGCCCACTATTTATTCAGCGTTTGTCCTTACGTCCTTACAAGAGAACTCAATAGACGGATTAATCAACATCCATCCGAACTAAGAGGCTGAGCAATAGTTTGGTTCATTTGTGTTTCCAACTATCAATCATTTAACTGGGGGAGTGGAGAGTAGACCCCCAATGGAAACACCGCAAGGATCTCTGAGGGTCGTGGGACCAAACTTTGAGAACAGACGGCCGTTCTCGCAGTGCAGCACAACCTCATTGTGTTTCTGCACACATAGCGTGCAAGTGGCGTATTACTGTTCATGATAGAGTATACAGTACGCTGTATGTATTATGACTAATGCGTATCTATGGCTGTGGATTCAGCAGAAATAAATAGGTCAAGAGACTAGAGAGAGGAGGGTTGGGTATCTGGTTGGTATGGTCTATGCTTTTATGCTGTGTCTTGTTAGTTATACAACATAATGGTGGTCTTGATGATAAGATGACTATTTACGCAGAAAAGAATGAAGCATCTTTGCTGTTCAGGGGAGCAGTGATGCATGACAGTGTTCAATGTTGTTCAGATCTGAAAAGTGCTGCAGGTGACTGAGAAAATTACTCCATTATTATAGCTGTAGAGGATGTTATCACAGAGTTAAACCCCTGCTGCTCTTGTTTCCCCTCTGTACCATATCTCTTTGACTCAAAATCTGATCTACAAGCTCACAAGGCGCTTTGTTGCAGCTCCGAAGGTTTATGCCAGAATAGGAACACTAGGATTTCCATGGTTTGCATTGGATGATGTTACATATAGCGTCCAAGCAAAAGTGAAACCCTCAATTAAACCTAGAAGACAAATACAGTACAATGTACTGATGTTTAAATAAGATTACCACCAATACTGCGTGGGCTATACCAGTGTTCTGTTTTCGGACATGAAAAGGTTTGGATTTCATTGGTGGTCAGACATTAAACCACATGATGATTGGTTCATTTTGGCACACAGACCGCATTTTTACTGATTAAATGTGAACCGAACAAGCTATAGTTGAAGGATTATAGGGACCACAGCTGAAAGAAGGGTCGGCCATTGCTGAAATGAAAGAGAGACCATTAGGGAATCATAAGATCCCTGGTCCGATCTGTACTGCTCCTGAGCAAACTCCCAAACTGCAGCTATTGTGTTAAAGGAAAATTCTGATTCCAGAGGCAGCACAGCAGTCAAGGTGGAGATAGAGGGTAAAAGAACTAGGGCCCGATTTTGGTTACATTAGCCCTTATGCGCAATTAACGCACATAGCATTGGGGAAGAGGCGTTCCCACACTAAAGTCGCTAATTTCGTGACCATCCTATGTCCCTTAAAAACCTCCTATACCCGTTAAATTATGCATAGGTGTGGTTTGGGCGTTTTTAGCTTTCATCCAATCCGTGTTGGTCTTGCCATTCCCTTTAATTCATCCCTTATCTATTTCCCTTATCCCTACTGCTATGTCTGACCCTCCGAAGCACGCAGCCTGGCTGCGGGCTTAGGACACACACATGCATGAGTAGCCTATTCTCAAAGATTATGCTCTCATTTTGAAACAATTATAGCTCGGTCAATTCTCAATCATTTCTTACCATTCAACATGTTATGTTGAGAAAACATGTTCCATGTTTTTTTTGCTGTATGTGGCGTGCATTTATCCCAAGTCTGCGAAATGTTATAAAGTAAATTGCAAAAAACTCTGGAATTCGCGGCAAAAAAACATTTTTTTTTGATCATTGATTTCTCGGTCAATTCTGGACCATTTTTTACATTTCAAAGTGCAGCGTGACGGGAAAGACCTCCTCTCTCAGATGCTGTATAGTATATGTGGGTAGGTCTTCTCTACGATGCGGGATCTAGCAAAATGTAAGTGTCGGGATTTTGGTGGAAACGGCCCACCAAATCCCCGACACTTACATTTTGCTCGATGCGGGATCATAGAGAAGACCTACCCACATATACTATACAGCATCTGAGAGAGGAGGTCTTTCCCGTCACGCTGCACTTTGAAATGTAAAAAATGGTCCAGAATTGACCGAGAAATCAATGATAAAAAAAAAAAACGTTTTTTTTGCCGCGAATTCCAGAGTTTTTTGCAATTTACAGCATTGCGTCACAAGTTAATTAATGTATTTAATTATATTATATACTGTACATTACCTAAACACAAGGAAGTGACCGACAGCAGGCAATCTACAGCTGTTTATAGGACAATCCAGCATAAATAAGGAGATGAATTGAACTGGCGCCTTTCCACGTGGAGTTGTGGACATCTCCAAAGGCGCACAGACGCGCATCGTGCGCACGTGGCTCTGCCTTCGTGGATCGGTTAAGGGGTGGTCTGATGTGGCGTTATCTAGTTCCCAAATCTATTTGACGAAATTAGCAACTTAAGGGACTGCGCAACAAACACGCCCATGACCACACCTCCAGCCACAAATAACGGTGTCGGCATAAAGAATAGTGGCTAAGGGAAGAGAAAAGGTGACCAAAATAGCAATAAGGGAATTCGCTGCGGGTATCGGGTAACGTTAGGGACAAGGGGGGGAATGAAAATCGCGCCCCTAGGGCCCGATTTTGGTTACATTAGCCCTTATGCGCAATTAACGCACATAGCATTGGGGAAGAGGCGTTCCCACACTAAAGTCGCTAATTTCGTAACCATGCCATCTCCCTTAAACACCTCCTATACCCGTTAAATTATGCATAGGTGTGGTTTGGGCGTTTTTAGCTTTCATCCAATCCGTGTTGGTCTTGCCATTCCCTTTAATTCATCCCTTATCTAGTTCCCTTATCCCTACTGCTATGTCTGACCCTCCGAAGCACGCAGCCTGGCTGCGGGCTTAGGACAGACGCCTATTCTCAAAGATCATGCTCTCATTTTCAAACAATTATAGCTCGGTCAATTCTCAATCATTTCTTACCATTCAACATGTTATGTTGAAAAAACATGTTCCATGTTTTTTTGCTGTATGTGGCGTGCATTTATCCCAAGTCTGCGAAATGTTATAAAGTAAATTGCAAAAAACTCTGGAATTCGCGGCAAAAAAACATTTTTTTTTGATCATTGATTTCTCGGTCAATTCTGGACCATTTTTTACATTTCAAAGTGCAGCGTGACGGGAAAGACCTCCTCTCTCAGATGCTGTATAGTATATGTGGGTAGGTCTTCTCTACGATGCGGGATCTAGCAAAATGTAAGTGTCGGGATTTTGGTGGAAACGGCCCACCAAATCCCCGACACTTACATTTTGCTCGATGCGGGATCATAGAGAAGACCTACCCACATATACTATACAGCATCTGAGAGAGGAGGTCTTTCCCGTCACGCTGCACTTTGAAATGTAAAAAATGGTCCAGAATTGACCGAGAAATCAATGATAAAAAAAAAACGTTTTTTTTGCCGCGAATTCCAGAGTTTTTTGCAATTTACAGCATTGCGTCACAAGTTAATTAATGTATTTAATTATATTATATACTGTACATTACCTAAACACAAGGAAGTGACCGACAGCAGGCAATCTACAGCTGTTTATAGGACAATCCAGCATAAATAAGGAGATGAATTGAACTGGCGCCTTTCCACGTGGAGTTGTGGACATCTCCAAAGGCGCACAGACGCGCATCGTGCGCACGTGGCTCTGCCTTCGTGGATCGGTTAAGGGGTGGTCTGATGTGGCGTTATCTAGTTCCCAAATCTATTTGACGAAATTAGCAACTTAAGGGACTGCGCAACAAACACGCCCATGACCACACCTCCAGCCACAAATAACGGTGTCGGCATAAAGAATAGTGGCTAAGGGAAGAGAAAAGGTGACCAAAATAGCAATAAGGGAATTCGCTGCGGGTATCGGGTAACGTTAGGGACAAGGGGGGGAATGAAAATCGCGCCCCTAGGGCCCGATTTTGGTTACATTAGCCCTTATGCGCAATTAACGCACATAGCATTGGGGAAGAGGCGTTCCCACACTAAAGTCGCTAATTTCGTAACCATGCCATCTCCCTTAAACACCTCCTATACCCGTTAAATTATGCATAGGTGTGGTTTGGGCGTTTTTAGCTTTCATCCAATCCGTGTTGGTCTTGCCATTCCCTTTAATTCATCCCTTATCTAGTTCCCTTATCCCTACTGCTATGTCTGACCCTCCGAAGCACGCAGCCTGGCTGCGGGCTTAGGACAGACGCCTATTCTCAAAGATCATGCTCTCATTTTCAAACAATTATAGCTCGGTCAATTCTCAATCATTTCTTACCATTCAACATGTTATGTTGAAAAAACATGTTCCATGTTTTTTTGCTGTATGTGGCGTGCATTTATCCCAAGTCTGCGAAATGTTATAAAGTAAATTGCAAAAAACTCGGCAATTCGCGGCAAAAAAAACGTTTTTTTTTATCATTGATTTCTCGGCCAATTCTGGACCATTTTTTACATTTCAAAGTGCAGCGTGACGGGAAAAGCCTCCTCTCTCAGATGCTGTATAGTATATGTGGGTAGGTCTTCTCTACGATGCGGGATCTAGCAAAATGTAAGTGTCGGGATTTTGGTGGAAACGGTCCACCAAATCCCCGACACTTACATTTTGCTCGATGGTCCAGAATTGGCCGAGAAATCAATGATCAAAAAAGGTCTTTTTTGCCGCGAATTCCAGAGTTTTTTTTTGCAATTTACAGCATTGCGTCACAAGTTAATTAATGTATTTAATTATATTATATACTGTACATTACCTGAACACAAGGAAGTGACTGACAGCAGGCAATCTGCAGCTGTTTATAGCACAATCCATAAATAAGGAGATGAATTGAACTGGCGCCTTTCCACGTGGAGTCGTGGACATCTCCAAAGGCGCACAGACGCACGCACTGTGCGCATGTGGCTCTGCCTTCGTGTATCGGTTAACGGGTGGTCTGAGCTGGCCTTATCTAGTTCCCAAATCTATTTGACGAAATTAGCAACTTAAGGGACTGCGCAACAAACACGCCCATGACCACACCTCCAGCCACAAATAACGGTGTCGGCATAAAGAATAGTGGCTAAGGGAAGAGAAAAGGTGACCAAAATAGCAATAAGGGAATTCGCTGCGGGTATCGCATAACGTTAGGGACAACGGGTGGAAGGAAAATCGCGCCCCTAGTGTGATAGATCCAATCATAGAACAATGAACATTCAACAATCAAGGAAATACGTAAGGACACACACACACACACACACACACACACACACACACACACACACACACACACACACACACACACACACACACACACACACAATCATGCAATCAAAAGCCACGGAAATACACAGATATCGCTTACAGAGTCAGTAGAGGTGGGAGTGGGACAACTCACTGACCTCATGATTCGATGCGATATTGATATTTAGGCTGCTGAACAGATTTATATGGTGATTCTTAAATCTGTTGCGATTCGATACAACAAATAGTGACTTTTATCCCTCAAATCTCTTTGATGGTGTTCTATTAAAAATCATGCTATATATATTGTTTTTTTTTTCTCCCTCTAGTCAACCTAAACATTACAGAAACCACACCTTGCAATGTTACTGCTGAGCTGAAGAAAATCATTTATATTATATACAGTATATCAGTGAAATGAACTCACTGAAATGTCATAATGTCGAAGCTCATTATGCATTACAATGCAACGCGTTGGGGGGGCAACCCTGGCAGGGTCAACCCCTGATCTATAGCATCTCTACCTGTGGGCACAGACCGCCATGCACGGCTCAGTGCCTCGGGGCTGTTCATGACATACTGATGATAAATACAATGGTCATATGTTACGCATTTGCATTAGCTGACCTTCCTGTGTTCACCTTGGAGAGCTGAGCTGTGCATTAACGTACCTTTATGTGCTCTTTATTATACATTCTAATGTTAATCGGGTCACTGTATTTGAGTACCTCTCCTCTCCTCATATTTATATTCCGTTGACCAGTGTTCAACAAGCCTCTATGCTTGGTCAGAACTTTTTCCGCCTTTAACAGCAACTCTTGTTTGCTTTTTATTATACAATTTAATGGTAATCGGCCCACCCCTCTTCTCTTCTCTTCTCTTCTCTTCTCTTCTCTTCTCTTCTCTTCTCTTCTCTTCTCTTCTCTTCTCTTCTCTTCTCTCTTCTCTTCTCTTCTCTTCTCTTCTCTTCTCTTCTCTTCTCTTCTCTTCTCTTCTCTTCTCTTCTCTTCTCTTCTCTTCTCTTCTCTTCTCATTGTTCTCAATATATTCCATTGTCGGAAGTGTCCCAAGGCTCTATGCTTGATCAGAACCTTTTCCCCTTAACAAAATATATATATAACGATTTTAGATGTGTACCTCTGCATAGCACTGACCTACAGTATATACTGACATATAATTTGATGATCAAAGGTTGATAGGAGTCAGGTGACTAAGACTATACAGGATAATAGTACCAGTTGTTGTTGTTGTTGTTGTTGTTGTTGTTGTTTTTGGCGGGTGGGGTGGTGGTGGTGATGTTGACAGCTTGAGAAATGACAAGTGGTCCAGTAGAGGTCACTGTTACTCTGCCCCGTCCATCATCACATATTATGGACACATACAGTACTGTACTGTGCAGTGCTGTCATGAATAGATTAAGGACTGTACATAGCACAGGACAGGCTGTAGTTCAGTATAGTCCAGGGGTTCTCAACTGATTGTGAACCAGGGACCACCACTGGACTATTAGTGGTCTATGGCGTGATAGACCTGCAGGTAGTCCAGGGGAAATAGAAATAGTCAATACAAATAAATAGCATGCCTTTGTTAAATCCTATTACAAATATGTTAAATAATAATTATTATTATAATAATAATATAAAAATATAAATGTGTGATTAAATCATTATTGTTAAGGTCTTAATTTAATTAATTTGCATAAGACTTCATGCAAGAAAATAATATCAAGCCTAGGTATTATTTATTACATTTTTATTTTTTATAACCACTGATATATTCCTATCCCACAGACAGATACTACGGTATTATTAAATTACTCTCTTACTTTATCCAACTTCCATTAACTGATACAGTACTGATACTGTATCGGTACTGATACTGTATCATGATTATATGGGCACATGATGACACAATCGGGCGAGCTAGTGCACTTAACCCTTCTTGAGATAATTTCTTTCTGTGAAATGTCTTATTCACAGATTTACATTGACACACAGGTTGTTTAGTGCACCGTTCTGTGGAAGTAATTCCTCACTTTACTACATTACTAAATGCAAGGTCAGAGACCACATGCAAGACCACATGTTGAAAAACTGTGAGCTTGAAGATCGGCATCTGTGTCACAATATATAGGATATATACACTACAGTATCCCTATATTGCTCAGGACCTACTTTCCAACCTTTCTCTGTCACTCTATGGGATGTAAAGGTTGTGTGACGGGCCCAGCTGGTCTCTGCCTGTCTACTATCGACCGTGTGTAGAGTATACACAGTCCCTCTCTCAGCCTCCATCCATCAGGGAGATGCCCAGAACACAGAGAGAGAGGGAGAGAGAGGAGAAAGCATGGTTTTGCCATGCCATTAAAGCTGAAATAGATTCTTTTCTGTGGAACAGCGATCAATGCGGGCAGAGAGGCAGAGTGTCCCTGTAGCTTTCACACACTACACGCCTTTGCAAGACATTGTCTGCAGAAATGGAAGAAGACGGCGCAACACATGATGCATTGATTAGCGGGGCGATACTTTGAAGAAATCCCTTTAATAATTCTGGAATAAGTAAGCCCCCAGATTACAAGATGAGTCATTTCCCCCCCTCAATTCGGGCAGTTTCTGAAGACGGCTGAAAGCAGAAACGCCGTTTGATGCCTAATCGCTTCCCTGTCGAGCCTTGAGCTTATAGGAGCCATCATCGCATCTCTCGCTAATTAAAGCACTTCATTTGTTCTCGTGTCGTCCTCCTCTCAAATATCTGTTTCACATGCAAGTCCCACGGATACAAAACGCAGGCGTAGGATGCACAAAAGCAGCTGAGTGCAAGATAATTCATATTGGCATAATAATATACAGTACACTACACCACAGAGTGGAGGGAAGTGGACATAAATCATTAATCAGAGTGGCTCGACTCTAAAGGGTCGACTGAACAGCAACCTTGTTTCTCTGCTATTTCAGCCATTATATCCTACTTTCTAATGAGATTCTATGAAGGGCTTGTGTGTGTGGGTGCGTGTCCGTGTGCGCTGTGAGAGGTTGTGTTTACTCTCGACTGTACTTTAATATAAGTCGAGTCTGACCCCCCAGTCAACAGCCCCTGAAATATGAGAGCGCAATGAAAATTAAATGCTCACAGAGATAAGGCTCGCCTTATTACTCTGCGCTTCAAAGCACAGTGCTCCTTTGAATATTCACATATCCTCTCCCTGTAAATACTTCTGTACAGTCACGCCCCCCCATTCCGCCAAAGATTCTGCAAATAAACCCCAGCAGTGTGTACGTACGCCCCGTTCTGTGAAGTTGCTGGAAAATATTTTGAATGCATACGCCAGCCATAGGCAACGGTGTGTTCGCCGTGATACGTGAGTCAATATTTTGGGAATAATTAACCTCCTTCCTCTAAAGGCCAAGTGCAAAATCCCCCCTGAGGCTTCACCGTTTCTTACTGAGGAAAGGATCTGGAGCTTTCTGTTGAAAGGAACCTTCAACTTCAAACCCCCCCGTTGTCGTGTTTCAACAACCTCTCTGTCACGCAGGGCAGAATTAGAATGTAGTCCTCACGACGTTGTTGAATAATGTATGAGTCTGTCTGAATTATTTTACCGCGTTGTCTGTTGGGTTAAAAGTGTACATGATCTATTAATGCGGAGGAACTAAGCCCTGTTTGCTTTTCAGCCGTGTTTGTTGAGAATTTATGGCAGTGCTTCTCAGACGTTTTCATGGCAACTTCCACCAAATTCTTATACATGGAATACCGTGGATGCCATTGAATCTGTAGTAGTAAGAAATAACTGAAATCAGGGGTTTTCAACCACTGGTCTGGGGACAACCAGCGGTCCCTAAGAGGATTCCAGGTGGTTCCCAGCTAAATGATGCACAGTTGGTAACCAAATAGACACTTATAGGAGTAAAATGAAACCAAATGGACCGTAAGGGTTAAATCATGTTTAATATCCGGATATAAGGATATAAACTTTAAATCCTTGGGTCTGAGAGAACTCAACATTAAATGCTGGTCTGTGGCTAAAATGCAGAATAAATAGTGCGCCCTGGTATGAAAAAGGTTGAAAACCATTGCTCTAAATGATGTACAAGCGCACTGCATGTGATGCTGATTCTTGTTTCCACCAGACCAAAGGCATGTTTTGAACTCCGTCCATTTGTGTGTCTGTTAACAGCTAATCTCCGGCACCGTTGGCTTGTTATTTTTATTTCTTGCACTATATATATATTGTTGTGGGGCTGGGTGGTCCTAGAGGAGATTGCTCTAAATATGCCAGTGGTCCAGAGCTCAAGAAAGGTCGAGAACCATTGATTTATGGCATTGGGTAATCCTCAAATAGATTAGACCCCCTGCACAGGGGAAATTAGAATAATAATTGAAGCGATTAATGCAGTTAATAACAAATCCCTGTACGCAAAACGAGGCGTTTTTCATCTAGTCTTTCTGTGCTTCTCTGCTGACGGGCACCGATTTATTCAACAGGAGCAAATTTCCTGCTCTTTGGAAGTGGAGGTCGCTGACCTCCCCCCTCCCCCTCCCTTATGTTTCAACCCAGACTGGGGGCCATTGCACTCAGGATCTCTGGCAGCAGGGGCGGATCTAGGCATGGGGGGGGGGGGGCAATTCCCCCCTAATGCCCTGACTGCCCCACCAAACACGATGGCATGCAAACAACCCAAAGATATTTCAAATTAAAGTGCTTATATTTAAAATGATTTGAAACACTACTACTGCGACTAACTAACTACAGTTGTGTCACCACTAAACCAACAGCATTTCATCATTGAAAACAGAAAACTCTCTGAGTCAGACCTTTAGCTTTATGCATGCTGCGTGTCTGTTGCAACTTCGACAACAACTGATGTTATTATTGATGCTTTACTTGACTAATAAAAGTCCTGTAACTGAAAATGGTATGGGTGCGGCTTCACTTCGCGCCACGGGCGATGAAGCTGCCCCCTTACCATTTTCTCCTGTCCCCCCAATTGGGAAATGTTAGATCCGCCCCTATCTGGCAGTGGGAAAATGCCTGCAAAAAAGGAAATAAAATGTGCTCTCTTCAAGGGCGAGGAATTTTTGTAGTTTATTTTCCATTTCATGTTTAAAAACGATGGTAGTGTAAAGCCATGGCACCCTGCATAAGACTGACCTTATAGTACAACATGATGTAAGTAACACAGCTGCAGCTAATCAAGCGAATAAGTAGTTTAGCTCTGGCTCCCTTGCTTATACTAGGCCTGCTATGTTTTTATTCTGCTGCAGTTTTTACCTGAACTGGGGGAAATTCCACTTTTTAAGTGTGGCCTCCACATATCATTGTAGGCCAACTTGCCAATGGTCAGCTATGAGCCGTGTGGTCAGATTGTCCCGTGTTGAGTCAGGTTCGTTCTTATCAAGCTTGAAGAAGGTTCTATCACAGAGGGATCTCTGCTCTCTTTGTCCTTCTGAGAGCCGGCCTTCCTGTGGTCCCTGTGTCTGTCTATCCATCTGTCTGTAGTAAAAAAAACAACAGATCTCTAGAGACTGAGTCCTGTTCTTGAATGATGCGATTAAGCATCTATGTCAGTGACCACGACCTGTTCAATCGCCACACACAACATGCTGCCACCACTCACCTTGATTGAATCTCCTGAAGAAAAAATAAAAATATAGGTGTGAAGTGGTGACTGAAAGAGTAGTATGTTGGAATCACTGAAATTGTGGAAAGTGGTTGAGAATTTTATCAGGTATGTTATCAGACATTATAGCACCCCTACAGCACAAATTGGAGTACCGTGATTCTCTATTGCGTAATATCAGACTGATCAGACTGATTGGACTGCCAATCTCTCCCAAATTTATGCAAAACACTAAAACTTTCTGTAGTTGCCTATTAGTCTACTAATAGCTGACTATACACAACATTTGACCAAACATAGTCGACTAAATCCTTAGTAGTGGACAGATTAGCCTGCCTAACCTGTAATGATTTGGGCCTAGAGGGGTAGGGACCGGCGCAGCCACGCCAGTAGATCTAATTTGATTGCACCAACATGTCGTCATCCCCGGACCCTCCCCGGGCCCTCCACTGCTGTGCTACGGCACGTCATTTGGAGCGACGCCCACCCTGAAAGGTTGTCTCCCACTTCTAGCCCACTGTGGCTAACGATTTAGTTTAACACACACCAAAATGAAAGCCTGGGTGTCGAGGCTATGAACACAGCCCAACATTATACAATCTTCTGCTATATTTTACAATCTTGAGAATGTAAAGTCTACCGGTTCACAATATGTGGCATGCTGGACTCAGAATCAACCTTTATTGTCACGTTGCATTACAAGTAATTAATTAGGAGGTCAATTATTGCAGTTAAGGGGTGGGGGTAAACACTAAACAGGGGCAACCATGTGCATAATATGCAGTCAAATAATGTCGTTAAATAATTCTGTAGTTTTGTTGATGAAAGAGAATTGAAACGGTCTACAAAAAAGCTTACTGTATGACGATGAGTCAGCCAATGTCGGCCAATATTTGTGGACTAAAGGGAAAAGCCCAGATGTGCATTGTGCTGTGTTGTTACATAGTCAGGAGTCAGATCCATACCTTTACATTACAGTAGCCCTAACACAAGAGATGTCACTGGCTCAGGGTTTGTGTTTCAACAGTTATGGTGCCCCCCCCCCAAAAAAAAACACAAATCGCTATCAAAGTGGTTGTATTTTTTGGTGCATTGATTTAGTGTTTGTTCCCTCAATTGCTACGAGTGCTTTGCTATTAAAGGTGTTTTTTACGTCATTGTCCCGGCGGGATCAGCAGGCACGGGGTGGTTTAATTTATCACTGACTCATGGTAGAGCTGGTTTGTTTGTGAAATACAAATTCAGCGTTTCCCACTGAAAACAACGTTCCTCTGTCCACCAGCTGCACAGAGACCATGAAAATAGCTGCCTGCATGCCGCCCTCAGCAGCATATTTAGAAACATCATGTCCAAATGTTTTGGAAGTGAGTGTTCTTATAGAATTTAGGATGCACTCATGTTATTCTGCCAAATGCCGACACAATGCTGCCGATTCACCTCCAACAGTACGGCTTTGTCATTATCTCTGCCAGGCCCGAGGGTTGGAGATTATATTTTCACCCCTGCCCACCCCTGTGTCATTATGCACAGCTATTCTCACAAACATGTTGTGCTAGTAGGACTGGCCAAAGAGGACGGCACACCCCACATTCCGTGAAGTCCTCGGACCACGTCACAACTATAGTCCTCGGCAATTTATATAGATTTCAGTCATTTTGATTTCTTTAAATTTTATTTTGCTTCCACTCAGTTGAAGCCCCAAAACAAGCACAAATGACTACACTACACCCTCTTGAGTCATACGTGATCAACATGTTTCACTCCCCAATACAATTGGCTATAATTGACTTCCAAAGCTAGAGGGTCCTTTGACCATATAGAACAGGTTCCTTAGGTCCTGACTCCTGGCTGCAAGTCATAACTTACAGAGCCCTGCTTCAGTGGCTTGGTGACCCACCCTTTCCAGTGGGTTTATGGCAATGGAGTGAGAGAAGAGCAATGCGGGTTATAAATGATTACATTAAATACATCTGGGACATTAAGACTTGTACTGTAACAGAAATGAATGAGATGGATAGGACCGGACGTAATGCTATTGAGTCATCATCATGATCATCATTATCTCATCTGGAGCCCTGTCATATGAACGCAATACCGTATATAAAAACAATTACATAGATAAATAATAAAAAGGAAATAATTCATCCAGTTTTTAAACATTTGTTTAGAATATAGTACTCCTCCCCCAAAAAAAGTGAAATAATCACTTTAATTATGTTCTTTACTAGTGTAAGTGGCCATTCAGTCTCCTAGAGTTACAGTTGAAATAAAATGTACTGTGTTGTATGAAACAGAGTTGTTGAGAGGGGGATATCTAGTGGCTGTGTCAGGATGTTTTTTAATGTATACAGTGTACTGTAAAGTCACCGATCTACAAGCCACCCTAACAACACAATGCATTGTTAGCATGTACAGTAGATCTGTAGTTGTTATCGGCAAGCAATGCCAGCCGCAGCTTGGCTCTGTGATTAGTTTGGGAAGAAGGATGAACTGTTTGTCTGATGTCAACTGCTTGTTTGAGCAGCTGTCTTCCAGTGATAAAGTCCAGACACACAGAGAACTGCTGTTTCAGTCTAACTGGACAGCCAACACAAAGAGCATACGAAGAATAATACATCCTTGTTTTGGTTTCTATAACAATAGAAGGTATGCGCATGCGTAAAGTCCAGTGGCAAATCGAGTGGCAGAGTGAGTTTCACAACATTTAAAGTCGTTTAATGCCATATTTGGACTTTTCTGTATGGATGTATTGGCTATCATGACTGCAGAAAGTTTTTTTTTTTGTTTTTTTTTTTGTTTTTTTTTAACCTTCTGGGTATGATGATGATATGCACATACCCTACCCTCTAATGGCAAACCGCTGCGGTTGCTTGACAACACAACACGTTGTAACTGCTTTTAGATGAGCTGTTTTCAGAATGCAACCAAGCGTAAAATGACTTTTAGTTGATCTCTTCTCCACTAGTCCCTCCCAAACATTGTAGTCATTTTGTTGTTTTGTTTAAGAAAAACAAACAAACAAAAATATTATCTGATCATAGCTTAGTTTGCATTTAGTTTTTGTTAATGAAAAAAAAAAATCTTGGAGCACATGTCAAGATTGATGTTTAGGATGTCAAGAGCTGAAAGACTGCCACTGTGTTCTCTGTGGCTCTCTCAGGTTGTAGCGCGCGCACACACACACACACACACTGTCTCCCCCCTCCCTCTCAGTCGTCCTGTTTGTGGAGGAGGCGTGTTAGTGGTGAAGAGGGAGGAGATGGGAGTGGAACTCAGTGGACACACATAGGAATACATGAACACACACACACACACACGCACACACACACACACACACACACACACACACACACACACACACACACACACACACACACACACACACACACACACACACACACACACACACGTGCACACACACACACAGACACTTACAGACACACAGACAGCATAGGCCTACATGCGTTGAAACACACACACGCGTCAGTGGACTGGTTGTGCTCTTCTTGAACCAGGATGCCACAGAGAAAGAGGAGTTTCACTTTTGGAGCTTATGGGGGGTAAGAGAATAATCTGATTTATAGATGCTTTTCGTGTGTGTGTGTGTGTGTGTGTGTGTGTGTGTGTGTGTGTGTGTGTGTGTGTGTGTGTGTGTGTGTGTGTGTGTGTGTGTGTGTGTGTGTGTGTGTGTGTGTGTGTGTGTGGAGGGGTGCGTGTGCGCAGCTGTGTGCATGCGTCTCAGAGTATTTTGTTTTAGTTTATTTGTATCACCATGCATGTGTCTGTGTGTGTTTCTCTCTATTTGTGTCAGTACACTAGTGTATGTATTATGTAACTGTTTATGTCTGTATGTCTGTCTGTTGTTATTTCTGTGTCTGTGAAGTGTACACTATACAGTGTGTTTGTGTCTGCGTAGAAATGTGTGCGTATTTGTGTGTGCACGTGTTTGTGTGTCTATTATTCTACTACACTTGTAGGGACCTTTGGCCCTCACAACAGCAGTGTACAGTGATAAAAGTCTGCTCATCTGCTGCACAGACAAGCAGCAGTAAAACTCATGTCTGTTTACTCCTCAATTGATTAAGGTGTCATGTCAGGTCAGTGATTTCCTGACAGTTGGAGGGAGATTTAAACCGTATGCATGCATGATGCTGGCTATGATATGGCATATACTGTAGATCAGTTGTTCTTCAACATGTGCTTGTGAAGGACACCCATATTGATATGAATGTAGCCACGGACCCCCATTTGAAATTAATTAGTGCAGGGAGTCTCATTTGAGAAATGGTGTTAAACTTAAGAAAAAAACTTAAAATTATTATTATATTAAATTTTCACAATTATCAACATTTTTCTGTTTCATTTTGAAGATGCCTGCTCCCTCCTGACATCTCCCATAATATGGAAAGTTTCATTTAAATGTCGTATATGTGAACTCTTGAAAGTGGCAACTTTCATACAAGCCACTATACAAAAAGTACAATGGATCTTATCTGTTTTGTACTGTATGTCATACTGTATATAATTGTTCTAGATTACTGTATATATGTTTCACTTCATACAATACTATGGATCTTATATTCAATTTATTCTTTTATATGAGGATTGTATGAATGGTGCCACTTTCAAGAGATTGCATAAAAAAATGTGGGTTGTGATCTTGTAGGACACCGGTATTTTATCTCCTTGCAGAGATGATCAATGATTGGGCATTCCAATCTAGTCACAGGGTCCAGTAGCGTAGTAGTGGCGACGAGATGTTCATGATTTGAGAGAAACAAACATTGCCGAAACAGTCCAAGTTATAAGGGTAAATTCTTGTTGTGACAACTTGAACAACCTGGCCGAAAACACATCCGTTGGCTTGTCAGAGGTAATAAAACATGAATGTGAAAAGGACATTCATGGAGTGCTGGCATTCCCTTCTTTCTCTTGATGTTATCATGATTGGCTGGCCTCAATATGCCACTAGCCCTCTATGGAATTAATATACCTTTGCGACGTGTGTTTTCTAGAAATGGATGTCTGAAAAATCGATGAACATGAAGCACATCTTGATGTCATCAAGATGTGTTTTAATGATTTTCTTTTTTTTACTTTTCTGTTATTTCTACATGAAGGGCTCCATTTTTGCCACACACTAAACTCCTTATCCCAAACCCCTTGTCTTTTTGTTTACTATTTTGAAAAACCTTTTTTGGAATAATTCAACATGCTAATCTATTGACACGTTGTGAGCTTGTAGACTGGCCATTTCAACTATTGAAAAACGTTTTTTTTTTTTTTAATCTTTTAAAAAGGCAAAGAAGTTAAGGCATAAGGGGTTTAGCGGCGGCGGAATTCTAGGTATATTATTGGCAGTTAAAATGTTGAAAATGTGTAGAATTTCCCTTTAAGGACCACTGCGGGTGCCTGAAGCAGTGCTGTCTGTAGATGACATGTGATATTATATGACCCCGGTGTTGTCATGTGGCACAGGTCTGGGTTTAGTTCACACCACCAGTGGAAACACACTCAGCAAGAATTTCCACTTGTCAACAGGTGCTCTGCTGGTATGTTTGAGTACCATCACTCAACTCTGTGTGAACGCGTTTCCCGAGCGTGTCACTGTGTATATGTATAATCAGGGGCTGGATCTAGAGGGGGGGGCAGGGGTGGACGGAGCCCACCCAAATGTGCATCCTGCCCACCCAATGAAAGGTAATACCAGTGATTTTTATCAGTGGTCCGGGGACCATTAGTGGTTGAGAGAGGTCCAGGTGGTCCCCAGCTAAATGGTGGAAAGTTGTTTAACCAGATGTAACTCATTGAGAGCGTAAAAATGAAACCAAATGGACCCTTGCGGGTCCATTTGGTTTCATTTTCACACTCTTTACACTCTCAAGAGTTAAAATTTTCATCATGTGAATTAGCCCAAGTCTACGCAACTAGAGAATGTAGAAGATTAATGGCCATTTTGATATGTATGTTTGACTGTTTTGTTTCCCAAATCCAGCCTGGAATTGTGGACAAAAGCAAAAGAAATCTATTGTTTTGGGGTCTGTGGGGCTAAATGTCCTCAAATGGTGGTCTGTGGCTCAAATGTTGAATAAATAGTGGGCCCTGGTGACAAAAAGATTGAAAGCCACTGCTTCATATGAAAAACTTTGAAGTTGCCCACCCTGCCATTCTTCCAGCCCACCCTCGAAGGGCTGGCTAAATCCGTCCCTGTGTATAATGTGTGTGCGTTTCCTGAGCGTGCACGTGTGTCTCTGTGTACGTGTGTTGTTTACATCTTTGTTGTATGGACACGTGTACAAGTATGTGCGTATCTGTGTACGTGTGCATGCCTGGCTTCCTGTGTATTGTTGTGTTCAAATATGTGCATATGAAGCATGTACAGTATGTACTGTGTGTGTGTGTGTGTGTGTGTGTGTGTGTGTGTCTGTGTGTGTCTGTGTGTGTCTGTGTGTGTCTGTGTGTCTGTATGTGTGTGTGTGTGTGTGTGTGTGCGTATGCATATTCGCATGTGTGAAAATTCTCCAAATAATCTCATTAATCTTAGGCCCCGGGGCCTTGTTGGAAAAAGAGAGTTGCAAACTGAAGTTTAGAGTTTGTCTATTTAGAGTTTGTTATTTAAATAAACCAAAGTGTCAGCTCTGGTATATTTACGTCTTTCTATTTACCTCAGGTCAGTCTCTGACTGGTCCACTCAGTGTAATCAGTGAATCCTTTAGTGCGCTGACCCCTCCTTGCATTCACTTCCGGGACGGAACCCCCTGAAATCAAATCACATTCCTTCAGACTTGTACCAGTTACTCTCCATGATATGTTATTATTGTAGCATATTACTCCACCAGGCCGGAGGCATGGTGGAGAATATGTTTTGCCCTCCGTCCGTGTGTGTGTGTGTGTGTCAGTCCGTCTGTTACCAGCTAATCTCCGGCGCCGTTAACCCGATCGATGCCAAAATTTGCACACACACTCCCTGGATGCCAACGATGAATCTCTACACCAAATTTTCCAGAAGAGCCCATCATAGCGCCACCAGGAGGCAGATGCTTACATTTTTTGGGGGAAAAATCTGTGTGTGCGTCCGTCTGTTAGCAGCTAATCTCCCAAACCGTTAACCCGATCAACGCCACAATTTGCACACACACTCCCTGGATGCCAACCATGAACCTCTGCCCCAAGTTTTCCACAACGGCATGTTATAGCGCCATCAGGAGGCCGAGTTGTGGCATCTTTTTACAAAAAAATGTGTGTGTGTCTGTCTGTTACCAGCTTATCTAACAAACGGTTAACCCGATCGACATCACAATTTGCACACACATTCCCTGGATTCCAACCATGAACCTCTGCCCTAAAGTTTCCACAACGGCATGTTATAGCGCCACCAGGAGGCCGATTTTTGCCATCTTTTTCCAAAAATCTGTGTTTGTGTCCGTCTGTTACCAGCTAATCTCCCAAACCGTTAACCCGATCGATGCAACAATTTGCACACACACTCCCTGGATGCCAACGATGAATCTCTACTCCAATTTTTCCAGAAGAGCCCATCATAGCGCCACCAGGAGGCAGATGCTTGCATTTTTTGGGCAGAAATCTGTGTGTGTGTCCGTCTGTTACCAGCTAATCTCCCAAACCGTTAACCCAATCGATGCCACAATTTGCACACACACTCAATGGATGCCAACCATGAACCTCTGCCCCAACTTTTCGACAGCGGCATGTTATAGCGCCACCAGGAGGCCGATTTATGGCATCTTTTTACAAAAAATTGTGTGTGTGTCTGTCTGTTACCAGCTAATCTCCCAAACTGTTAACCCGATCGACATCAGAATTTGCACACACACTCCCTGGATGCCAACCATGAACCTCTGATCCAAATTTTCCACAATGGTCTGTTATAGCGCCACCAGGAAACCCATTCTTGCAATTTTTGTGCAAAAATGTGTGTGTGTGTCCGTCTGTTACCAGCTAATCTCCCAAACCGTTAACCCAATCGGTGCCAAAATTTGCACACACACTCCCTGGATGCCAACAATGAATCTCTGCTCCAAAATTTCCAGAAGAGCCCATCATAGCGCCACCAGGAGGCAGATGCTTTCATTTGTTTGGCAAAAATCTGTGTGTGCGTCCGTCTGTTACCAGCTAATCTCCCAAACCGTTAACCCGATCAACGCCACAATTTGCACACACACTCCCTGGATGCCAACCATGAACCTCTGCCCCAAGTTTTCCACAACAGCCTGTTATAGCGCCACCAGGAGGCCGATTTGTGGCATCTTTTTACAAAAAATGTGTGTGTCTGTCTGTTACCAGCTTATCTCCCAAACTGTTAACCTAACCGGTGCCACAATTTGCACACACACTCCCTGGATGCCAACCATCAACTTCTGCTCCAAATTTTCCACATCGGCATGCCATAGCGCCACCAGGAGGCCAATTGTGTAAAGATGATAAACACAGCAGGCAATTTACATAAAATCCTCAACACACTAAAATACTAGGCTGAGAAAAACATTCCACTGTTTTCACAATGGCTTGTTATAGCGCCACCAACAGGTGGGCATTTGCAAAACACATTTTTGGACAAAATGCCTCAAATCATCCAAATGCTAAAGTCATAAGAATAAATGCTACCCTTTTTACATTGGCCTATTATAGCGCCACCAGGAGGCCACAACCTGTCCTGGCCTGGTGGAGACCTGTGCCCAGAAGGGCACTTTTCTAGTTATAGCTTATTATTATAGCATGTCATGGATAGTCACTGGTTGAAACCTTCTTTTCATGGAGCCCCACTCTCTCTCCTTATTTTGGACATAATCTGACACACACACACACACACACACACACACACACACACACACCCGCACACACACACACACACACAGACACACACACACACACACACCCACACACACACAAAGACAGAAAGACACCCATTACTGTATATCTGTTCTTTGTGCATTTTGTGCAAGAAATAATTGAAGTTGAACTTTATCCAGTATATGATGCATTACATAGGGATGCATTGTGAACATGTACGTAGATCAGATTTTGCTTTTTAAAAAGTTATGATTTTGTGTAAAATGTTTGTATGGATCAGTGTTCGTCCTTCGCTTGACAAAGCGAACGGACAGAACTTATTAGACTAAGCTTGAGGTTTTTGAACAATGAACAACACAGGTACTGTATTTAGTTTGCAGTTTGTCACTGGAAAGGTCCCTATAGTATAGGCAATGGCACATTCTCTGCGACTGTAATAATGCACCTTGTTCTCTGTGCTGGGGCGATTTGTGAGAAGTTGCATTGTCACTAGAGTACAGTACATCTGTGATCTTTACAAACTATTAAAAACGTCACACCTGTGTGAACAGAGCAGTGTAGGCTGCTCAACAACACTGCTGGCTGGCTGCAGTTATAGTGCTCGGTGTGAATAGCCCATTTAGTCTGCACAACAGTGCCCAGCTGTGACCTCAAGTGAAACAACTTAAAGGTAATAGAGGCAACTTTTTAGCTGTTTACCTGCATACATACACTTATTTTGTCCTGCAGATGGTCCAGAACTTTGTTGTTGTCAACAAATCATGGGAAAAAAACTGTCGGGCTCAGGAAAGGCAGTGCTAATGTAAGAGGGGAAGGGGGGTTGTGTTGGGGTGAGGCAGCGTTTTAGCCAATTACACCACAGCCGTTTCATGCAGGTTCATAATGAGCCAATAGAGTGGAGGTGAGGTGGAGGTTAGATTCTTTTTTTTAAACAATTTAATGTGCACAAACGCAGTGTTTGTACACACTAAAATTGCCTGTATTACCTTTAAAAACTCACTATGTACTGCAGTGTGGTGCGCTTGTAGATCTGTTACTTCTGAAGTATTTGGAACATTTTTAGCATGTTTTCTAAATGTTCCACCTATACGATACGACCAATGTAAAGACAGTGAAACGGTGCAATGTGCTGTGGTGCATGGCAGTCAGCCAGTTCAGTCATATATTCTGTTTTAGACTCCTACTGCCCTCTGTGTAACTTCCTATAATAAATTGTTAATGCAGATCATCATTAAATAAACAGAGCAGCGGCCTGCATCTTATGGGTCTGGAGTCTCTGTGTCTCTCTCTCTTCCTCTCTGTGTCATTCTCCTCATGGCTTCCGGGGTATAAAATGCACAGCCGCTCTACACAAACATGAGTTGTCAACACTTTTGACCTTTTGTGTGAGAGCCCGAGATAGTTTGTTCAATAACAGTATAGTAGAGATAGAGCTCCATTGTTTGGAATGTGGAGCGTGCCGGCTCTGCATACTGTACTGTGATCAGCTGATGGGAGAGAATGGGGTTTTCTTCATGTAAAGGACACTGTGCATTCTAAGGGTGTTTACTAGTACCAATGGTTCTTGTAGCAATTGTTCTTTAAAGGGCTGTTAATAATAGAATATAGCTCAGAAGTTACTACTGTGCAATCCATAACAGTTGGTATGTGTGAATAAAATGTAATATTTATTTTGAATAACAATGAAAGTTATAGCTAACACAACTGATGGTTGTAGTTGGTCTAGTAACTTTTCTATTGGGACATTTAGATCCTCTGTAGTTGTAAAGATCTCCAGGGGGTGCTGTCAGTTATTGGAGGGCATTTTGCTGCTTTTAGGCCTACTGGATTTGAGGTGAATTTTATATAGCTTATTTGAAGATTGACAGGAAAGTGGGAAGGAGAAAAGGGGAGAGACAGAAAAGGTCGTAATGAATGGGACTCGAACACGCGACACACAGGCCAGGCCAGAGCCTATCTGGCATGCACCTGGACCACCAGGCCAGTGGGTACCGGTGAGTTAAATATTACAGGCATTCTTGTTTCACATGACACTGAGACCAACACAAAAGGTTGCTGCGCAGATGATATGATTGATAGCATATGATATGATATGATATGCTGATATGATTTGAACAGCAAGGTGGGAGTGGAGGTGGCATGTGTGGGAGTTGTCTTGATAGCAGGAGACCATTCAAGTGAATTTCCTACACAGTAAAACTCCTGAGTGGTAAAGAGTTCTGAAAAGGTAAAGAGAGAGATGGAGGTTCATTACAGTCATTCATTGTTGTACTGTAGTCTGTTTGAGGCACACCCCTTGCATTTCCATTGTCACTTCAGTGGAATTTCTACTTCAATGGGCCATGAAATACAAAAAATGCATATACAGTATTGGTAATTGGTAGAAGACCTTTGTTGAGCAATGTACAGAATATGACTTTAATCCTGACAATAATAGATTTTAACCATGTTGTTTAAGGGGGGGGGGGGGGGGGGGGGGTGTACCAGAGGACAAATCATGTTCGATTTAATCAGTCCTCCTTCATGCTGAGTGTCACTAATTGTCATTCATGTTCACAATGACAATCTCATTTGCAAGGACAGAGTGTTAGCACCTGGAGGAGACAGTATTGCTGTTGTTTTTACTTCTTCAGCATCTACTCGTCGTGTATCTCTTCTCATAATTAATTATCCACTCCAGCGCTAGCATCTCTACTCTGACCCAGGGCGGATGTAACATTTCCCAATGGGGGGGAGGGGCAGGAGAAAATGGTATGGGGGGCGGCTTCATCGCCCGTGGCGCGAAGCGACACGGGCGATGAAGCCGCACCCATACCATTTTTGGTTACAGGACTTTTATTAGACATCAGTTGTTGTTGAAGCTGCAACAGACACGCAGCATGCATAAAGCTAAAGGTCTGACTCAGAGAGTTTTCTGTTTTCAATGATGAAATGCTGTTGGTTTAGTGGTGAGTGGTGACACAGCTGTAGTTAGTTAGTAGCAGTAGTAGTGTTTCAGATCATTTTACTTGAAATATCTTGTCTGGTTGTTTTGCATGCCATTGTGTTTGGTGGGGCAGACTGGGCAATTAGGGGAGGGGGGGGGGGTTGCCCCCCCACCCCTCATGCCCATGCCTAGATCCGCCCCTGCTCTGACCAACATTTGGCTGATGTACAAAATTAATTAATTTGGTCCCCACTCCTGGCTATTTGCTGTCACTGTATATTTGCACATGCTGGGAGTGAAATGTGGTTTCTGCCATGCTAATTATTAGGAGCAGTGAGCGCTATTAATACAGTGCTCCGGGAGCGGTTATAGTGCTTTATACGTCTAGCTCAGGGTCAGGGCCAGGGCTGTGCATGGCTGGGGTGCCAACAAGAGAGGCAGCCTCTACTATAGCATCACAAGACACTGTGGGCTTGTAGATCAGCTATTTCCAGTGAAGACATTGAGACCCACTTTCTACCAGTTGGGGACTGGTTCAGTTCCAAACCAGTTTTTAGTCCATAAGTCAGAGCTCCAAAATTGGAACAATATGAATTCAGTGGGTAAACTACAGTATACCAACCTTATATTAAATTGTTATTAGGATTAATATAAGTGAATGAACCCATCCACAGTATTAGTCTTTTTGTATTTTATTTTTCAACTGGGAAAGTTTCATGCTGATTAATATATGAAATATACTCTATATAGGTATGTTTTTTTCTCACTCAATTCATAATGTTCCAATTTTGGAGGGATGGCTCCTGGACTAAGGACCAAAAAGAACTGAACCGGTTCCCAGTTGGTGGGAAAAGCACCTTAGTGTACTGTGTAGAACAGCGGTTTTCAACAGGTGGTCCGGGGACCACCAGTGGTCCCTGAGAGGATTCCAGGTGGTCCCCAGCTAAGTTGGTTAACCAGATGTAACTCTTGAGAATGTAAAAATGACCAAATGGACCCTTGCGGACCCTTGAAACCAAAATGAAACCAAATGGACCCTTGCGGGTCCATTTGGTTTCATTTTTACGCTCTCAAGAGTTAAGATTAATGGTCATGATCTGTATGTTTGCCTGTTTTGTTTCCCCAAATCCAGCCTGGAATTGTGGACAAAAAACAAAAGAAATCTTTAGTTTTGGGGTCTGTGGGGCTAAAAATGTCATCAAATGGTGGTCCGTGGCTCAAATAAAAGGTTGAAAACCCCTGGTGTAGAAGTATAAAGCATACAGGCTTTGTGTGTGGTGGTTAAAACGGAGGGTCCATCCGTCCGTCCATCCATCCGTCCGTCCGTCCATCCATCCATCCATCCATCCATCCATCCATCCATCCATCCATCCATCCATCCATCCATCCATCCATCCATCCATCCATCCATCCATCCATCCATCCATCCATCCATCCATCCATCCAAACATTGTTAGCTTGACGATTGAAGGCTTTACACCTGCTGTGTGCTATTGACAACTCTCTGCTCTCAGCCCAGATGATGTCTTTGCTCTGAACAGGTGTGGCCTCTGGCTTCAGTTCGTGCTGAGCCGTTTTAACGACGTAACGCGACGCTTGTTAACACACTGACCCGGGATTAACACATGGCGTGGTCGGGAATGATGTTTACAGCGTGTTGTATGCTGAAAAGCTTAGGTGAGAAATGACGAGCTTGCACTTTGCCCACATCTCTTTGGATAAAGGTGTGTTGCTAGGCGCCTAGTCGCCTACAAGTTCATCTCTCTCTCTACAAACCTAAAAAAGTGTTCACACTGCCTGTAATCCACTGTAGTGTCATGTGGAATAAAGGAGAACATTCATCTTTACTGTCATTCTCTCTCTCAATGGTGCCTTTCAGCCCACAGACTAGACAGTCTGGAGGTTGGCACGTTCCCTCTATTGTTGACTGGTGTTCTTATTATTAGCCTGGATAACAATCTGGATGTTCCAGGACGTGGGCAGGTCTACTATCTCTTTCTCTCGCAGGCCTATTTTTACCCACATTAAAGGTCTTTCTCTGAAAAGGATTTATATCTTGTTTCAAAAACAAACCAAACTAGAAAAGTGTGGTGCATGGGGTGTAATGAGACACATTAGCCATATACTCTAGGGCTAGTCTCCCTCTGGCTTAGATTCCAGCCAATAATAAATATCTCCCCACAAAACAACATGAGCGTCTACACTATAAAGTCTGATCATTGATCAGCTCTGCAATCTGACAGAAATACATCCAGTATCTTCAATGCTGAACATAGTTCCGGGCAAATGAATTGCAAAAAACACACTCCTGGTGTGTGACATCACACCTTTTCAAAATGTCTCCAAATATTTCACAACTTCTCTAAAATAGCAAATCTACAGCATAAGCTTGTAGATTTTCTATTTATTAAAAAAAAAAGCTGAAGTCGGCTACAGCATGAATATCCAGCTGCTACTTGAAAAAGATTCTCCAAGTGTAGAACGCATGTGGGTGTGGGAATCAATTACAGAATAAACATTATTCATACAATGCCGAATAGACACATTCACGGAGACACGCGCCTTCAGAAACCTTTCAGTTCGTTGAATGTTCACTTTAAGCATTTCTCCCTCTGGACTCAATAGACTCTTATCTACAAGTTTTGCTCAGAATGTGAGTCCCAGTGTATGGCAGGGCAGTAGTGTAACCTAACCAGCTCTATACAGCCTCTCTCCTCCTGGGCAACGTTTACATTGGGCTTCCGTGGACTATAAACAGAGTGTTTGGTCATTCACTGTGGATGTTTTTGAGTCAAATGTGGCTTTGGGAGCATAGAGAGACAGCAAAATCATTTTGCGACCGTTGGTGCATTGGTCGCGATTTGTTGGATCTGGTCACTAATGGTCGCGACTCATTTACCACAGTCAGATCATCGATCGTGACCGCTGGTTGCAGTCGCAAAATTATTTTGCCCTTCCTGGTTTGGGAGCAAAAATAATAATTAAGAAGTAATAATTGAGAAGTTTCAATAATGTTCAGGCTTCATTTCATTTATTTGGTTTGCACAACACAACACATGCACACACATATGATATAATAGTTCTTCGGGAAGATGACCGTTTAGGAGTTGTGCCGGTGAAGCCTTACTTAAACAATTAAAAGGTTATCTTCACCAAGCTGTAAATTCCAATGAAATACACAACAAATACCTAATAAAGCTATTTTTAACTGACTACCAGATTGGACCAGCAACTTTATTGTTCTTTTTTAGTTCATTTGTTATCCCTCGGGAGAAGGAGACAATTAACCTACTGTAAATAAAATGTATTGTTGCTCTAAAAATATGTATTTTTAGAAATACTACGTTTATTTGGGAAAAATTGTCCCTTGCATTAAAGCCATGTGGTGGAGTGGTATAGGAACCGGCGACTGTTTAATGTCCAGACAACTCCTCTTAGCCACCTGCTTGCTTATATACAGTAGGCTACGTACAGTTGAAACAAAGCTCTATTTATACGTGTAGGAGAAGACAATGAATATGCATCATTTTTTTCCTGATTATACATTTTTCTAGGTGGAACATTGGCAAAGTATGTCATGCTTTTCTTTTTACGCAGGTGTGCTGCTCGAATGTGAAACGCAGATTACTGCAAGTACAGTGAGCGTATTGTTCACTGTTCCAGATGTCCACATGGTGTGTGTGTGTTGACCAGGAGTTAGTGAGGCGAGGTTCGCTCAGAGCCTTCCATAGCACTCGTTTATTGAGCAGCACACAAATCTGTGGCTTTGCAGGCTAAAACGGCAAATAATATTGGAACCAAAATGGACATTGGTTGGGCTAATTATGACTCATAGCGAATATCTGCTTCGATAGAGCGTGCTAATTGCTTACAGCCTACAGGCGACTTCTATCCATCAATCCGTCTGTCCATCCATCCATCACTGATTGACAGCAGGCCCTCTGTGTAGATGATCATAGTTATAGTTTGTCATCGCTCACTGTAGTAATCTGGATGTTATCACAAGCTGCCCTGCATTGTTTAGGTTCACTCATGGAATGTCTCTGTGACTGGAGTTGTAATATTTAATCAGGAGATTTTCTTTATTGATTCTTAGCCTGCTTGTTTCATTGGAAGATTGATTAAAAGACGAGGTTGCATAAAAGCTGATTGAATGAATTATTATTTTTTGATTATGTAGCAAGTAGCATTCTCTAAGGCTTAGGGAATGCTACATAATAAAATAAATATTAGGGTCTTACGGCCTAAGCCAATAATTTGAATCACTCCGGTCAGAGACCCTATGTCTCTTGACATTGTCTCTGGACAATGTCTCAATGCCATCTGGAGACATGCCGGTCATCAACTTATTGTGAATATGACAAAAGGCAAACAAATGGCCATTAATTCAAGACTTCGTGGATTGCAATCGATAGAAAATAAGTAATTATTTTGGGTGAACTATTGCTTTAACAGCCCAATTAATTACGAGTGCATTGGAGTTAATGATTGTAAAAAAAAAAAAAAAAGAAATAGGCATTTTTAATCAATAAAATAGGAATCAGATCCCCAGAATTGTGAAAATAGCAAACCTGCAAGCAGACAATGTGACATGATATAATGCATTGTAAGCCAAGTATAAAACTTTTCTGCAGTTTCCTGGCTCAGACATGAAAACATATAGAAACAACACATTAAGTAACTTTACAAAAAAATGCCATCAGGGTTTTTTTTTTGCCATTTGGGATCCAATCTACTCTATACCAATGGCTACTTTCAGAATATAACATTTTAGCCTTTTACAAAAAGATCAGTAAAAGGTGTTTGCATACACTGGCTGAATATCAAAATGTGCATTTTGAAAAAGTAATAAAAAATGTCAGTGACATTTAGACACTGCCCTCAAATTTCTGTCCATATACAGTATATGCCTGCAGGAGATTTTTCAGACGGGTTTAGATTTGATCCATTTCCCAAAGCTGTGTAGTGCGGAGTTGGTGACAAGCTGACAGCCAGTGATAGACTAGTAATAGCCTATACTACTTTTGGATCTGCAAAACGCAGCAAAGAAAATGCCCCAGTGAGCAAACACTTGCACCCTGTCTATGAGTAGTTAAATCATGGGAGGTAACGTCTTGAGTTATGCTGACGGATTTCTACTGAAGAGCAAAGTTTATAGCCAATTTATTCTGCTTCAGGGCCTTTGGTAGTGGATCATGTCATATCCTGTCTGTTTAAATTTAATTGAATTTCAATGAAACCTGAGAGTGACTGAGGAGGAGGTGGAGGTGCACACGGAATAAGAATGATTTTTCTCCCTAGTGGTGTCAGACACCTCCTTTCTGCTCACAGAATAAGTCCCAGATGTACAGCACTGCTTTTGGTATCACTTTGTTTGCCGCATGCATCTCGTGCGACAGCTGTGATTTATCTGCAGGTCGTTGGTGGGTCAGGCTCAGTGAACTGAGATGGACTCAGAACAACAGAATCCATCTTTGTGTCATTACATGTCATGTGGAGGATTGCTCCTAGCCTGCCCTGGTGTCACTATGGGTTGAATATGACAGAGTCACCCTCCAGGCCATGAAGCCACTGTAATTCCCACTCAGTGGTGGAACGTTAACAAAGTAGATTTACTCAAGTACTTTTATTGATTATGTCCATTTCATTTTATATTTTGCCATTGTCTATTTTTGAAAGATTAGAAAACAATGCTGCGTGAAAGTGAAATGGACAAGTTTGTTTGTACTCGGATGCCAATTCCGTGCATTTCTACTTGGTGTTGTCGCTACTTAAGAGTATGTTTTCCACTGTACTGTTTCCACAGTTTCGCTGATGTGTTTCCCCTCTCAGTTACACAGTTTCTCAGAAAGAGGAAGTCTCTAGGTTTTGAATTGCTTGACAGTGCACCACAAAGGGAATTCTTAAAAGAAACATAGCAAGACAAGCTATAGGATAGGATTGCTGAAGCAGGAAGTGCCAAGCTTTTGTCCTTTTGTGTAGTCCTGTTGTACAGTAGTAGTAGCCAAGTAGTTCCATCATTTGGTACAGCAGTATTATGTCTAGGTTCTCTCCTACAGTTTGCATCTGCTCTTTTGTGCTGAATGCCTAAAAAACAATTTCCACCAAATTGTGTTGGTCGCGTGGGGAAAATGGTTCTGCATGTAGGGTGAATCACAGACATGAACACACAAGACCCTATAGACATGCATGCAAACATGGGCTGCATACTTGGTAACCAGAAGCAGTTTTAGGTGTTGGCGCTTTGCTCAAGGGCAGCTCTGCAGTGCCTGAGAGGTGAACTGGCACCTCTCCTGGCACTTTGACTCCGAACTACAGTCCTTTCCTAAACCAAGTCCATACGGACTGAGCTGCCATCACCCCCAATGCAGAACAAACTTGATAAGGGCTCTCTTCTGAACACATACCTCTGCCAGGATGGGTTACCTAGTCAGGGCTATGTCGGTCTGGGATTGCAGCCGTAACATGGAAGCTGCGTGTGAAATAGCATTATTACTACAACATATGGTGCAGTTTTTCACACGTGGTGCCCACTATTGGCAGACGTAAAAGTGCTTTTGGTATAGTGCAGGAAAGGTTTTACACTTACTGGCCCAGCGGTTTCTGAGATTAGCTACACAAAGAGACACAAATGCACACATGTGTGCACGCGCACACACGAAAACATAAACAGGAAAGTGAAAACATAATGTCTGCGTTGCAGCCTTTCGGCCCGACGCAGATATCTAGACTGCGAGGCGTCTACTCAACTCTATTTTCAGACGTGCTTGCCAGATTCCTGGGATGTTGCTGGGTAATGATTCCATACAACATGCCGACTTAATACCGGCCAATGAGACGTCTTCAGACAGATGAGTAAGCGATCTGGATTCCAGTGAGTCCGAGGGGAGAAGGGGTGGGCCAGCGGACAGACACTCAGCTGTGTCTGGATGGGAGGGATGGAGTGGGATGTGATCCTGGCAGACTTGGATCAACAGTGACACAGCTCTGTGCTTTGAGGAGGACATCCGAGAAGGTGTCCCCTCAGCAGGGGGGAGAAGGTTAAATATGAGAACGGATGCATGACAGAGCAGACAGCTGCAGGAGGTCTGTCTGTGAGGTGATTCAAATAGCCGCCCCCCCGCCGCAGCTATCGCCATAGATAAGCCTGAGACCTTGCACTTCTACATGTCCTTGGGGGATTTTTACATTCCCATTTGTTTATTTTATTCATTCTTTTGCTGTTATGACTTAATTTTATTTCTTCAATTTATATTACATAAAGCACTTTATAACCGCAATGTGATAAAATGCTCTTGTACTAGCCAAGTAGTTCCATCATTTATGATTTGGCACAGCAGTATCGTGTCTTTCCTACAGTTTGCATTTGTGCTGAATGCCTAAAAAACAATGTCCATGGCCAAATAATGATGGGCAGCAGCAGTCAGGGTCAGCAATCCATCAGGACTTTTATCAAGTCTGGGACGGTTTCTTTTTGTACCCACAGTGCCATCTAGTGGTGGTGTACGTGGAATGTGTATACTCATCCAGCTGTGGAATTCACACTTTCAAACCACTCATGTTCAGAAGCCGTGGCTTGTTGCTTGTAATCATTACAAAACCACAACAAGAACAACGGAACAGCTCGGCACTTTTCTTACCATTTGGATGAGAAAATACAAAAACAGTGCATTTTAGAGCCGCAGCTTGTTGTTTTTTGTCTGCCTGTCTGTCTGATCTGTATAATATAGCGGTTTTCAACCATTTTGATACCAGGGTCCACTATTTATTCAGAATTTGAGCCACGGACCACGATTTGATGTTGAGTTTAGTCTCTCGGACGCAAAACTAAGGAGTGTCAAGTTTGTGTCCACAATTTAGGAGAGATAACTGGGCCAAACATTGCTCAAAAATATCAATTCTTCTACAATTTCTAATGTGTAGATTCTTGAAAATTAAGTGATTCAGATTTTACTCTTTATAGTGTGAAATAAAACCAAATGGGGTCCGTTTTGTTTTACACTCAAGAGTTACAGATCTATAAGGGTCCATTTGGTTACCAACTGTCCATCATTTAGCTGTCGACCTCCTGGAATCCTCCTCTCAAGGACCACTGGTTGAATGAAAACCACTGTTATAATAGACTGGCATTGATTGTCTCGACAAGCACATCGTTGCTATCATCAACCCATCGATTGTTAAAATAGCTACACACTCGATGTGGCAATGAATGCTTCATACAAATTTATAGTGGAAGTGAACACTCACTAAATGAGCTGCTTCTGTACTCAATATGCTTTTTTTCTGCTGCTCTTTTTTCCAGATTGGACAAGACATTCGCCAGGGCCAGGAGCAGATGGTGAGTTATCATCTTGTCTTTGATCCTGGTCATTTGAGGTCAGGAGATGCATTTGTGAGCGAGCTGTTGAAACATTTTTTTTTCTTTGCCAAGGTTTTTCTCTTGCAGAAGAATGTTTGCAGTGTGTTTTAAGTAAGATGAATGAGCCACTGAGAGCCAGAGTGGATGTACACCCCCTCCTCCCTCCTCCCCCTCCCCTCCCGTTGCCACAGTAACTAATGGTGGGCATCTCTGCAGTGCTGGCAAGGTTAGGTTGGCGCCGAGTGTGTTCGTGTGTGTGTTTGCATGCACGCACGCGCAACACATGAAGCCTGGATATTCACAGCTGAGTGAACAGTCCTGCGGGCATGGAGCCTGACCGATACGTTGATTTGAACCGGCCGTTTACAAGGGTCTAAAAACTTGCAGTGTTTTTGAGCACAATTAGTTGTGCTTATGCTGCAAGTTAGGCCAGTAGTTCTCAAATAGAATCATTAATGAAATGTGTGAAGAACGGGCGTGTGGAGTACAAAGTGACGTTACAAGCGATGATTAGTCTGCAACATGCTCATGGAAGGGCTGCGTCCACGCTGCAAAATACTCACGCTCCTCCATCAGCATGGTCGGGTCGGCGCCTTGTTTTAATCCCTGTGTCCATGTTGCAACGCACTGGACTGGCAGTTATGGTGAGGGTGAGGGTTAGAGACAGGGTTAGTAATTTTTCACCACCGTGTAACCTCACGATCTCGCAAATGTCCCAAATGAAAGGCAACAACACAACGATCATCAGACGGTACGTTTGGATCAAAAGATGGATTACAGAATGGAATCAATTAATTGTTGCGTTCTGCCTACCTGTCGTGTTCAGTCTACCTGTCGTGTCCAGGCGGGAAATGGGTTTATGTGGCCCTCATGCAATCCAAACTTGTAAAAGTGACCTACTTTAATTACTAGTCTAAATTACTTAATTGTTGTTTTTTAGGCATTTGATATTAAATAAAAATATGTACAGGATTTCAATTGAAATATCATATCATATCATGGGTCTCTCCATTGTCAAAGTTGCCCGTTCCTGCACTAGAGGACATATTACGGTGTGTCACTGCAGTCTCATCATTACTGCCGGGTCCACCTGGAATACAGATCCAGATGGATGGATGGATGGATGGATCCATAGTAGTCGAGGCCCAGGCTGGTGGAGCACTAGGCCGACATTACTCAGCAGTAACTGGGCTCACGTGCAGCAGAGAGAGCTGTCTGTCTGTCTGTCTTTCTGGCCGTCTGGACCAATGCTGCTGCAGCCGACTGACTGAGACAGAGTGACTCGGCGCTACGCAGAGGGAGAAGAGAGGGATAGACGGAGAAGAGTAAAGAGTCCAACAACGCTAATAAACCGTGGCAGGACAGAGTTGCGAAGAGATTTATGGACCTGAAACAGCAGAATAGAGGAGTGTTGAACAATAATGTGATTGGGAGGCGGCGGCGTCCGTAGCGCCTAATGATGGCATGTCGTCACGCCGCAACAAGTCCAATAAGACAACGCTAATTTCCTGTTGGCGTCCTGCTCTGAGCGTGAGTGATGATAATCCAATGCACGAATCCCTATACATCCTCGGTAAGATACTTCCTGTTTTCGTATATGTGGAGGAGGAGAACGTGAACCGGCAAACCTGTGACGCTGTAAGATGTTGGTATCTCTCACATCTGTCACTGTCATTGATGTATTGAGGAGTTTAACAGAAACGCCCTGCTGTCATATGGAAGAAGATCCTGTGTCCTGAATTGAACTGCAAAGAGGAAAATTGTCCGGTAATTTCTGTTTTTGGCCTGAGGGAGCTTTTCCGAAATGGGCAGCATCAACGCGGAAACGCAGATCACAGAAAATGAGTTGAGGTTTTCCTGCCAGCATGCTGCAGAGTAAGAGACAATCTGTCAGGAAGGTAGAAGAGCAGGGCTGCAGAGTGAAAGCACAATCCAACACCATGCCTTGCTCACCTTTCCGAATTGGCAGGCCAAGGAAATTCTGGTGAGTTTCCTTTGATTAACCACTTGGACCCCATATACTGTATATTCCATTGACCTACCGCAATCCCCCAGGGGTGTATACTTGGTTCCCTCCACACACAACTCCCCTCTCCCTCACAAATTAACACCGCCTTTCCTGGGCCAGAGGAATGTTTTGTTTTTATGATGATTTGTTGACAACTACAAAGTTCTGGACCATCTGCAGGATGAAGCAAGTGTCTGTCTGCAGGGAAACAGCTGCAGCATCAAAGTAGAAGCAACATACAAGTAGAGGGGGAAAAGGGAAAAATATAGCTACAGTATCTATTCAGATTTTTGGCTAAAAAGTTGCCTCTATTACCTTTAAATAAGGCTGAAGTGGGTACTGTATATTTTGTAGGTACAAATACAATACTGTATTTGAGATGTAGGTCAGTAGAAGTAAAACGTAAAAAACCCCAATGGAAATACTCCAGTGAAGAAAAGTACTTACAATACAGTACTTACAATTACAGTTTACAATACTTGAGTTTCTTTCCAGTTGTTAAAGTCAACCGTTAAACCGTAAAAAGAGTGTTATGATTATGTGACGGGCTATAGTGAATAATATTGTGTATTATCTCAGCAGGACGGATATAAGGGCACAAAAGGAGACAAAATGTATGCTAATGAGTCAGTAGCATTCCTACTTCCAGGGAGTGTGCAATCAAAGACACTTATGTTTATCTTCATTATTCTGTAATTCCATTGTTGCCCTCTTTGAGGCCTTGTATTCTCATTACAGGCCATTATGTGAGGTTTAGAGTTCATTAATGAATTGCACTTCATTGTTTCAATGGCATGACATTTATCTGCTCCGTGGCCAGAGCTGTGTTTTCTAGCTTTGCTCTCAGTGATGTAACCCTGTGCTTCTGTTACTGTAATATTATCCCTCTGGCCCCAGATTGAATCAACAGAGGCCGATCAGGGCCACTTTCTGGCTGCTGACTGTTTCTGGCTGTTCTGTAGTAGTACACAGGGGCGGATTGGCCATCCTGGAGTACAGGGAGTTTTCCTGGTGGCCTGTGCCACCTAGCCACCTAGCCTGGACAGTTTTTTTTTTAAGTCCAGGGCAGGCCAGGGTGCCAGGCCCAGACCAGGCAAAGTAGTGTGCTCGTGCTGCTGGAGGCAGTGTTGCCAACTGCCAAGATCCAAAATGTACTAGTGGCACTTCCAAAATGCACTAGAATGTGCTAGCTGCTAGCCTGGAACATAGATCAAAATTACCATTAATCTTCTACATTCTCTAGTTGTGTAGACTAAGTTGGGCTAATTCACATGATGAATATTTTAACTCTTGGAGGGTGTAAAAATGAAACCAAATGGACCCGCAAGGGTCCATTTGGTTTCATTTTTACGCTCTCAAAGAGTTACATCTGGTTAACCAGCTGCCCCCCCAGGGTGGCCTGGCAAAGGCAAAATTGTCCCGGTGGGAAAATATGTGCCAATCCGCCCCTGGTAGTACAACACATTACAGAGACTTTAGTTCTTACTGTACAGTGCTAACTGTCTGTTTGCGGATCAATATGCACACTCCTCAGTCCGCACAATGGATAATAGAACATTTCCTTTGCATTGTTTCGTCTCGAGTGGTCTCGGTGGCGAAAGAGACCCAAGACATTTGCCCCGAGTTCGTCACAAGACCAACACAAATTGAGGGTGAGACCAAGACAAGACCATAAGACAATTGAGGGTGAGACAAAATCAAGACAGAGACAATGAAAATTTGTCCCGATACTGGTCTCAAGATAATACAATGACTCGAGACAAGACAATCTCTCGAGAACTACAACACTGGTCCAAACTGTCTTAGAATTCGGATGTTTTAGATTGTTTTATTTATTTTAACTCCTTAGACCTAAGGATGATAAGACAACTTGTAAACAAGGTAAACAAGGTTGTTTACCTGTGCCAAAGATGATAAAACATAACTTGTTCAATCCATTGATTAATCTACTTTAATCCCGGTCAAAGCTAACCAAATGGCATCTTCAGATAATCTTGGGATGATTCTCTCGTAAATAATGTTGAAAATATGGGGGTGCACGCGCGCAATATTTAGGTATTTAGGCACAAAAGGCACAGTCGCATGTCTATATAAAGGCTGAAAAAAGTTAATGAATGCATATAAATGGCACTCTGGACCAAATGGGGGCGCTACAGGCTGGCAAACTGGCACCCAAGCAGTTAAGAAAAAGAAGGAAACAAAATTGAAAGACTAGATCTAAGTTTCTGTTTGATAACATCAAACCAGTGAGCACATTATGAACGTCAGGCTCTTATAATCATCTCTAAGAATAGATCCCTGTAAATGTATTCCTGCTCTGGCACAGGGAGCCTTACCGCATTTTCTTTTTTTTTTAATGCATGCAGTGTCATGGAGTGTTCACTAGGGTTTTTAATGTAATCTGCATGTCTGGAATGCAGCACAAGTATTATTCCATTACCAGAGGGGCTGTCGATTGTAGATTCATTTTCATCATATACGGTACACGGGGGGGGGGGGGTACTCTGAGTGTAGTATTTCCAGGGAAAAGATTGAATTCTTTTTTTCATGTCTGAGCTTATTGTGATCGTTCCTTCTGCTACTTGTTATTCACAACTTCTGGCTGGCTGTGAAGATGGCGCAGATGTTTTCTTCTTCCTATCCTGGCCGCCATGGGTCTCGCGCCACCCTGTCTCCACTCTCTCCTCAGGAGGCCTTTAATTGGTTCTAATCCTTGTCTTACGAAGCTTTAAGGATGGTAGGGGGGATTTCAGGGCGGATGCATGATGCTGAGGTGTTGTTTAAGAGACGCACGCATGCATGCAGACGGACACACGCGCACACTCTCACACACACACGCACGCATGCATGCACACACACACACACGCACGCACGCACACACACACACACACACACACACACACACACACACACACACACGTCATGCACCCAGGGTTGGTTGGTCGCGGTGGTGGAAGAATAGTATTGCACTGTCGTTGTGTAACTTCCTGTCCTTTTTATTAGAAGAATTGGTCCAGTGAGTCCAGTCGACCAGTCAGATTTCATTTTGAAACATTATTCATTCACACATGCACGCAGGCACGGGCACACACATGCACGCAAGCACACACACACACACACACACACACACACACACACACACACACACACACACACACACACACACACACACACACACACTAAAACTTATTAGAATGATAATGCTAATATTAATAATAGATGAATATGAGATAGAGATATGACAGAGCTGCAATCAATACAGAGAACAACAGATTAAAGTGTGCCAGGCTTGAGATATGATGTGTTGTAATACGGCTGTTCATAACTGCAAGTAGTGCTGTTATTTCATGTTGTCTGTCCCATGCCTGCACAGCTCTTGTGTCTGTCGAATGGATGCACAGTTGTTGTGTCTGCCCCATGTCTGCAGGGTTCTTGTATCTGTCCCATGACGGTGCCATCCATGTCTGCACAGTTGAAAGCGCGTTTACAGACACTCCTCACGTACGCCAAATAATTGCCAGTTGTCATTCTGAATCATGGTCCTTTATTTTCCACTCAGAGGAGGATTTGTGCACGGTCGCATGCATGTGCTCGCTGAGCTCCTCTGAGCCCAATCAGCCGATACACTGCCTCTTCAGGTTTCCCCCCTCCGTCTGTCCAAATAAAAGTCAAAGTGAAAGCCTGTCCCCTGGTTCTGTCTGGCTCAACAGTCCAAATATGGATGTGTGAACAACAATCACGTCTGCCCGGTGCTGGCCATGCAATGTCAACATTAAAAAGACGCGGACGAAAGCAGGCTTGAGACAGGTGCCAGGTCATCTTCTCAGGGCATTTCATGTCTGACACTATGTTTGTGTGTGCCTGAAAACCCATTTATTGCAATGATATTGCACTAGTGAATTTGACAGCACAACATACAGGCCATTGCAAGGCCACTTGAACTTTGTTTTTTGTGGGCACAAATTCCAAATGCCAGGCATCCATATGGAAAAGGTTATATGTCATATATGTGGACTCTTGAAAGTGGCACCTTTCATACGACTTTACAAAAACATAGACTCAACAAAAATATAAACGCAACACTTATTTTTGCTCCCATTTTTCATGAGATGGACTTAAATACCGGTATCTAAAATTCATTCCAGTTATACAATGTAACCATTTCTCTTTGGACTATGGATACTATGTGTACTATGGATTTTATTTGTTTTGAATGTTGTCATATATATATTTTTATCAATTACAAAATTATATATGTTTCACTTTACAAAAATACTATGGATCTTATATCTGTTTTGAATGCCATAGATAATACTTCAATCATATTTTAACATTATTATCTTATATGAGGATTGTATGCCACTTTTAAGAGTTAACATACTGTATATGACATTGTATATATAAACATAACACAAGATTTTAGTCGATTGGAAGAATTACTTTTTTTTTTTTTTTTTTTTTAAATAATGACCGGATACATGGTATTCCACGGATCTCTTTGTCCAGATGTCATGAGGTTAAAAAAGTGACTGATCTGGGGTGGCTGATCAGTGTCATTAGGTTAATGAGAATGACAGTGGCCATTGAATGGCAGATGCCATGCTGTGTGTGCCACTCATATCCGCAGGATGATGAATGACGGACAGGTGGTGAGCGCAGTGTGCTAAGCCATCTGGGAGCACATGCTGAGGCCATCCGGTTCTGTCTCCGTCATGACTTCCTGTTGGGTTGGCAGATTAAGACCTCTGCCATGGGATTACAGATGTAATCCATTTTCCTGCCCTGCTGCACGTCGCTGAGCCCTGTTGTTTAATGTTGCTGCATGTTGATTGACAGGCTGGAATGGGAAACGAGGCTGAAACGAGGCAGGAGTACAGCAGGTGGATTGACTGGAGCGTTCACAAGTCACAGTTTGCCGTCATAACATCATGCCATCATTCCTGTTATGTGGTTTAGGACAGTGATTCCCAGACGTCCTTTTTTTTTTCTTAGGAAACACAGAATAAAGACCTTGAGGTCTTGTTTCCATTCCATTCCCCTAGCTGCGTTCAATACCATAAGACAGTGGCTTTCAACCTTTTTTATACCCACAGAGCCTACTATTTATTCGGCATTTGAGCCGGCGCGGACCACCATTTGATGACATTCTATAGCCCAAAAGACCCCCAAACTAAAGATTTCTTTTGCTTTTGTCCACAATTCCATCCTGGATTTCGGAAACAAGACAGTCAAACATACAGATCAAAATGACCATTTCCTCTACTTTCTGTAGTTGTGTAGACTTCACATGAAGAATATTTTAACTCTTGAGAGTGTAAATATGAAACCAAATGGAGTCTCTTTAAGAGACTTTCCTAATGACGTACCCTATGTCGTATGGTAGCCAACTCTATGGGATTTTTTTTAGACTGAGCTAAACATTTTGGCAGTCGTCTAATTCTTGTTAAGTGATTCACATCATCAAGACATCATTTGGCTGATAGGATTACAACTAATTTCCTTTCACACAAGAAAGTGAGTCAGGGCGAATAAACTGTACAGTGTACAAAACAAAAGCAAAAAACACACCAATGTTCCCACAAAAGCACAAAAAACACCAATGTTCCTACAAAAGCAAAAAAAAAAGACCAATGTTCCCATTACGCTTGCCGGATAATTGGAAAAGACCTCTGAACATTGGCAAAAACCTTGCATGTCGCCGTACTTACAGAGAGAAAGGCCAGAGAGAAAGGTGTAAAGGCCACGGCTAAAACAGAAAATGACAATGGAGAATGACTGTGGGGCCCAGGCAACCGTGCACAGCAACCGGAGTGGTTAAAAAAAGGAAAATACCAAGACAATGTTGTAGTTATATCAAATGCCTTAAGACAAGCCTGGTTGCCAGAATACTTGTTAGAGGTATACTTCAGAATTTTGGGGCTTAATTTGTATAAAATACTGTCCATCAACTTGATTAACTGATTGACAGAGTCCCGTGGTGGGAGTTCTGCTCTCGTTTTGGTGATTCTGTTCATTTTGTGGGGGTCACTGGGGCCACGCAGTAAAAGTAACTATCTACAAAACTAACATAATTTCTAAAATTTGCAAAACCTGTTCAGAGCAGAACTCCCACCACGGGACGAGCTGTCAACGGGTTCAAATGTGTTAACCAAATACCAGGTTTGTAAATATCAACAATTTATCTTGGGAGTGGGGACTCCCCTGGAACAGCCCCCCAAGGACCTCAGGTCTCACGTTTATGAACCAGAGGTTCAGAGATGCACATCTGCATGGCTGGTACGTGGTGATTTCCCCCGAGGCTCAGGTTTACTCTGAAATCTGGAACATCTGCGGTGTCGCCCGGGGTGTGAATTGTGCGCCGCTGGTAGAGAGGGGGCGTGGCGGCGGCGGGGGGGAAGACGACCTTTATTCAATAGCCTAACAGCTGCTCTACCTGTCCGTTTCGATGCATACTGGAGGAACGAGCCAGCTGTCACTGGAACAGTCATAATCATTCTCTTCACGCCAGGGGCGAATGTAACATGTCCCATTTGGGGGGGCAAGAGAACATGTTGGAGGGGCAAGAGAAAATGGTATTGGGGCGGCTTCATCAATCAGTTCAATTAAGCCGCACCCATACCATTTTCAGTTACAGGACTTTTATTGGGCAAGTAAAGCATTATGTTGTTGAAGTTGCAACAGACACGCAGCATGAAATGCTGTTGGTTTAGTGGTGACACAGCTGTAGTTAGTTAGTAGCAGTAGTAGTTTCAAATTCACTTTAATTCGAAATATCTTGGGTTGTTTTGCATGGCATTGTGTTTGGGGGGGGCAGACTGGGTATTTAGGGGGGCATTGCCCCCCCATGCCCTGCCTAGATCCGCCCCTGCTTCACGCAGCTTAGACCCTATACATATTTGGCATGATGTTGTAATGTAGTCAGTCAATCATTTTTGCTCTGAAGTTCATTTTTGCTGTAACGCTAATATTATATGCAGCTATATCTATATTTCTTTTCGCCACGGGTACCGTGAGATTGTCTGACATAATCTAATAATCTCTCCTAAGTAACATGCATGGGTCTCGCTGTCTTCCTCGCTCCTTAGTGAATAGAAAATATATATTTGCCAGAAGAGTAAACACACTATAACAATGATTACTATCAGATGGGGTACCAGCTGGCCAAGAGTCCCCCTCATTACGACCTTTGCTACATGTCTCTCCCCTTTTAACTCCCTCTTACCCGTCTGTCTTCACGTGATACTATCAATAACGGCAAAAAAAGGAAAATAATTAAAATAACACTATTAAACACTTATCACTTATACCCCTTTTAAAGGGGAAGACCACCCATTTTCAACATTTTAATGTCATTTATATTCCTAAAAGTCTGAAAAAAATCATTAACATGGTGAAATACATCTGATGACATCACCAAAATGTATTTCACCATGTTAATGATTTTTCTTTCAGACCCTTTTTTTTTTTTTTTTTTTTTTTTTTTTTTTTGAAAATGGATGGAATTCCCCTTTAACCACTTACTGTAGCTTTGGCTTCCAGTTTTATTGGAGGCCATATTCTATTGTGAGCTTGTAGATCTGCTTCTCCCCCCCCCCCCCCCCCCCACAATGCGACTCAATCACATGACAGTGTTTTAGTGGTTAAAAGGCCTCCCAGAAATTCCCTTCATTGTGGACTTTAGAACCCTCCCGCATTAATGTGTTTCTGAACGCCGTCCAATATTGACTTTTGTATGAATGTTATCGTAGGTGGGTGGTTCCCCACCTCATGAAGGTCACAGTGAACAGAACAGGCAGAGTGTTCTTGTCTAAACCACATGAAGTCGGCTGGGAAATGGATTTCACTAAAGTGACCAGTGGTGGAAAGTAACTAAGTACTTTTACTGTACTGTAATAGTGGTGGATATAGCTTGCAATCTCACAATAGATATGTATCATGTTACAGAGACCACGATACAATATATATACTATATACTGTATATTGAGTATTCAAAAATAATGGCCGTGGCACAAATACAATAAAACACTTTCAGACTCTCGGATATCTTTAAATTAAAATAAAATGTGGGGCTTTGATAACATTAAACAGAGGTATGTCTGTCAAAACCGATCACCAGATATTACATTAAGTTTAATGCCATATTGATATATCATTTATCTATTGCCCAGCTGCTCGATTGATATTTCACTATATGCATATATACAGTAGAATACACTGCTATGAAGTAATGTACCAAATTACAATTTTGAGTTACTTTTGCTTGATTATTTCCATGGCACTACTCATCATTATATTTCAATACTGCTTTTACAATTTACAATTTACAATTTAGGCATTTAGCAGACGCTCTTAATCCAGAGCGACTTACAATGGTGAAAAGTTTACAATTTAATCTGGATTTACAATACATTTTACAACATACAATGAAGCGCTAAAAACATTGTAATACATTAGGCAACCTATATAAGTCATTGCAGCAAGTACTGTGGGTTGGTATATAATACAAGTGCTATGGGTTGAGATGGAGTCTGAAGAGGTGTGTCTTAAGACTGCGGCGGAAGATAGGTAGTGAGTCTGAGGTCCTGATTGCAGGGGAAGTTCATTCCATAGTTTTGGGGCCAGGAGGGAGAAGAGCTTGGGGCGCGTGGAGCGTTGTCCAGGCGTTTTTAGTGGGGCTACTGCCAGCTTCCCAGTGTCGGCTGATCGGAGTGCGCGGGAGGGCTTGTAGGGTTTTATGAGGCCACTGAGGTAAGGTGCAGTCAAACCTTTGGTTGCTTTGAATGCAAGCGTGAGAGTTTTGAACACTGTGCGTGCAGCGACTGGGAGCCAATGGAGGGAGCGGAGAAGCGGAGTGACATGTGAGAATTTGGGCTGGTTAAAGACCAGACGGGCTGCAGCATTTTGGATCAGTTGGAGGGGCTTGAGTGCACATGCCGGTAGACCAGTAAGGAGGGAGTTACAGTAGTCCAGTTTAGATATGACTGTTGTCTGGATGAGAAGCTGGGCTGAATCTTGGGTGAATCTTGGGTGATTTAGCCTGCTTCTGCCCATGAGAGGCAAATATTATGCTTTGCCCGCTACATGTATTATTGACCAGCTTTAGTGTACTGTAGCAGTTTAGATTATTACTAAACATGCAATACGTTGTATAGACTGTATGCTTTTTTATGATATTTGTATTCCTATGTTGGATATTGTTTCTTCATCCAACACTGGATGTCGTGATATCATGTTAAGTGAAACCGAAACATACAATCAGACAATGTCATGCTGATGGAATATACTAGGACAGAAACTCAAACGCAAATATTACGATGAACAAACGCTTGCACTTTGATTTGATTGTTTAGACAGAGTGATGATGCAGGCATGTGATGATGACTGAAGATGAGGGCATGCAGACTGAAACATCACAGCACTTGAAGGATGCAATCATTATTCTTCTTCACATGGAGCCCATCACCATGCACGCGTTTGCCCATTGTTCTTATTTTTATTCTTATAGTGTAATTTGTCACTCAGCACCTGCCTGACACGCGGCATGGATGTGCACGTCTGTCTGTTGTTTTCCATCAAAATGCTGCCCTGGGTCAGGGTGGAGAATGCAGCCAGATGGTAGGCGAATTGAATGATCAGCAAGGCGATGGTCTCTTCACTAGAGCCTGACCGATTCTCAAATAGAAAGGGGGGGGGGATCATCGTTGCTCTCCGAAACCGGGGTCAGCATTGGATTAAGAAAAAAAAATAAGAATCTGGCATGCATTGGTTGGGCTCAATTTTGCACCACCCAGTAAATCATGCTTCCATTTGTGTGTTTGGCTTGCCTCCTCCTGGACTGATGGGGTTGGAGGAGGAGAAGAACAGGTCAATCCCAGGGTTTATTACTATGATAATTCATAGCACAAGTGTTCCTCTGGCGATTGGACGATTTGGAGGGGCGGATGGGTGGGGTGGGGTGGTTTCGAGGGGTTGGGGGAAGGGGGTTCAGCTGATGCTAGTTTACGACCTGTTTGGAGCAAATTGAAGTGTCCAAACATGGGAAGTGTCCAAACATGGGAAGTCCTCAATGTCATTTTAGTAATGAGCGATGTCACAGCGCTGCAAGAGCATGGAGCGCACTGTTCTGAGATGCATCACATCTAATGGTGCTTGCATGCCACGGCACATTTCAAGGAATAAATAACACTTGCACGCCTTTGCATAATGAATAAATTGGAAATACTCAAAGTAAAAAAAATATATGCTGTATACTAAGTGCAGTAGGCTACTTGAGTAAATGTACTAGGAATGGCTGCTGAATGCTGATCAAAGAACTCAATTTAAGGTGTTGCCGTCCACCTGCACAGCGACGTGGTGCAGGACACAGTGGGCAGTGGTTCAATATCTCCTTGGATGACCTGTCGTAAATAACATGTATCCCCATGTGTTCTCAGTTCTCTATCCTCCATGTCGTAGGGCCAGTATTTGGAACCAATAACTGACTTAATCTAGCCTCTGTCGGGCCATCGAATTATCAAAAAGCAGCTTTTTAAAATATATATATATTTGTAGTTTTAAAATGTTCTTATATATAAAATCTATTGATAGATTTCTTTCTACTCGACTAAATACATTAGCTGATCAACCCACCACTTACAAGTAACTTGTGTATTTTAAAGGAGCATTCAGTGATTTTGGGGAAACTGATTGGAGGAAGCCCCTCTCTTTGCTGATTGGATGAAGGCTTTGCCTCCCAAAGCCCAAATTGAAACTTTCTTTTACTCCTGCGGTTCATTGGGGACCGCAGTTATATGACAAATTATATGGTCATCACACACTCTATAGTAGGGAGGATTATCACAACCAAAGAAAAAAATAAGTAATATTTGAATTTGGTGAAATCACTGAATATCCCGAATTGTTGGCATGCAAAAATAGAAAAATGGCTGATCTACAAGCTAATATGGCATTGCAATTATTTATTTTCTTATTTCAAATTAGGTAATCATTCATTAATTGTAATCAAAGCAAAAGTTTTAAATCATAATATAGATTTGAAGTCATATTGCCCAGCCCTACACAGAGTTCTGGGTGAAGACATCAATATTCTGATGTTCCATATTGGATTTTTTAGGCGTCCTCCATCAGACCTGATGATCAAATTTGAAGCTTCTCCAATCCATGTCAAAGTAGCTCCATATGAATACAGATGGAAAACGCAGTAGTGCTGGAATCAATTGTTTCTCCTCATTTGCATTTTAAACAAATGAATATATTTGTTTGACAGGGCTGTGCATGTTTCCATAAATGTGAAAACAGCTTGAGGACTAGTATGCCTCATAACAGCAGCGCAAATGCTCTGTTCATAAACTGCAACGCTACTCTCACAGTTTAATGCAAGTATCTTGTAGCTGGTTGTATTCCTATTTCCAAAACACCGCATTTTCCCTCAAATTATTGCTATTTGATGCACTTAACAACATAACCGGGTACAAAAAATATATTTTTTCATGTCTTCCCTTAACACACAACTTGTAGGTTATGTGTAGGTTACAAAGCAACAAATGCAGGGTGATATATTGATCTGTGGGGTGAAATCAATGAATGAATACATAATGTATGTCACTGCATGCATGTAGACATGTCTTATTTTCATTAATCATGCAGTCACCATGGATATAATCGTCTAATCAATGATCACCGAGTCTGGGAATTTGGAATAAACTCTGGTGCATCTGGCTTGGCTGAGTGTCAATTTGAACACGATTGGCTGCGTTCACTAGAGGGATATATGTCGGGCAGGGAGTAGTAGAGGGTGATCTTTGTCCATACTATACTATCAGAATCATTGTCCGTGCTGTTGTCTTTAACATGCTCATCATGGCCGTATTAACTGTAAGCCCTTAGCCTGGCCTAACCTGAAATGATCCTAGAGGGGGGAGGGGTGCCGTCCGAGCTTGGGCGGCAAATCGAGCTCATCTGATTTGATCTCAACAACGCGCCGTCATCCCCGTCCCCTCCACTGCTGTGCTATGTCACATCATTTGGAGCGACCGAAAAGGTTGGAACCCCGAAAGGTTGACTCCCACTTCTAGGCCACCGTGGCTAACAAATTAGCTCAGGCTTTCTGTTTGTCGTGCAACGCGGACGACAATAAAAGCCTGGGTGTCTGTCAGCCATTAACTGTTGCTGGCCAGTGGGTGACAAATGGGAGTCACCCACATGCAGATTACACAGATTAGTTAATATTGTATGTAATGTATCACATCCATGCTGGCCACAGTTTATGAATATTAGCGTGCCCTAAGTGAGGAGCATCGCTGCTTTATTGTTAATATTATTTTTATGTTTATCTATAGGAGTTTAGTGAAGACGTTTGTTTTTCACATTAACAGACGTGAGGTGGTGAGGTGGTGAGAGAGAGACAGAGAGAGGGAGAGATTGGGGGAGAGGGAGAGGGAAAGAGAGATTGGAGGGGATTGGGGGAGAGGGTGAGGGAGGGAGAGGGAAATGTTGAGATGATGGCAGATAAAAAGAGCTTTTTTTCCCAGCCTGCAGTGCTGATTGAGGAGTCAGGATAACTGTGCATTTCAGCTAGAGGTTGGGTGTTTAATGGTGTCTGAGTCAGCTCAGAATGTGCTGCGTGCGTGGGACAGATTTAATACTGGGATCATTCTAGACTAGAGGGTTCAGAACATTATATAATAAACAACCGTATGTTTACAGTTGTTGTGTGCATGCCATTTCCATCACCGCTTTTGTTTGTGCTACCTACACGTACTGTACAGTGTTTTCCAGGGTTTAGTTCACAAACACCCTGACCTTGATGTTTTCAGCTGTATATATTTTTTAATTTTCATATGTAATATGGTTTTACGTCTTAATGGAAGCATTAGTTGTCCCACCTGTGTGTGTGTGTGCGTGTGTGTTTGTGTGTGAACCTGCATATCTTGCTGGCTGACAGTTTCAGTGCATACTGTAAGCATACAGTATGCACCTAAACGTAAACGTGCTTGCTGCTGTCTCTCTGGTCGTGCATCACCCTGGGTTAGTGTGGTAGGCTGTGTATTATCTCTGTAAGTGTATTAATAGTTCGTCTTAGGGTGTCGTCGTTGTGATGTTCTTATTCTGTCACTACAGTACAGCACCCCCCTGCCTGAAACCTGGGCTCTGAAACTTCTTTGGCATCTGAATTTCCCCTGCACTGTCTGGGATCAATGAAGATGGACATCAGTCACTTATCAAAACTTTGACTACTGTCAACAATGCCACACAGGCATGCTTGGTCTTGAAGCAGACAACGTTTCCTTCTCTGCTCCCTCCATTGGCTCCCTGTTACAAAACACTCATGTGGGCCTATAAAAAGCAAGCAATAGAGCACGGCAGTCCCGCCCCTTTCATGGTGTCGCCTGTGTTCCAGAAATGGAATCCTCATTCATTTTCCGCATAGACTTTTTGAAAATGATTCATAAGAATGCGATTATGCCACGGGCAAAGCCAACTCAGGTTGAGACAAATCGTGGCAACCATGACAATATTATCATTCCATATCTAATTACCAAGGAGTAGAAAACGACAGGAAAACCCTTTTGGTTTCGAAAAGTCTATGAGAAAAATGAATGGGGAGTCCATTTCTGGAACAGGGTGACGTCACGAGGGGGCAGGACTGCTCAGCTCTATAAGGCACTATCACTAAAGACCCTAAAGAACCTAACACCTCACACAGATAAGCTAACCATAATAACACAGTGACGTATGTATGCTAAATGCTTAAATTGTCTATAACACGAGGGGCCAGAAAATGTCCACACCTGAGGGACTAAAACTATAGGTACTACGCACACGTGAGGTGAGGGGCCAAGTGTCCGCTTGATGAGAGGAAATGACATTTAAGCAACTGACTCCCCTGGGAGCTGAGGCAGACAACATGTGTGTCATTGATTGACGGTCATTACAGCAATTATAAAGCACTTCTGCTGGGAGGCCCAGACATAATCAACCTATACTCAAGTCCTATGTTACTGTCAGCGTACAGTAGTGTAGTGTGTAGTGTGTGTGTGTGTGTGTGTGTGTGTGTGTGTGTGTGTGTGTGTGTGTGTGTGTGTGTGTGTGTGTGTGTGTGTGTGTGTGTGTACGCATCTGTAGACTTTGTCATGTGGTTGCCACGGAAACGGCCCCAGCTAGCTTACATGTCATAGCTGTCAGGGAGAAACCTTGTATATCCGTATAGTTCATCCACTCCATGCATGTCTTCTTTAAGTGAGTGCCCTATGCTTCTTCATGCAAGTGTGTCAAACTGCATAGTGGTGAAAATAACTGATGAGATGATCATGGTATATTTAGTTTTTCTGATATAATTGACAAGTATTAACTAGAGCTTGTGATGACTGAACAATAATGGCATTGGATCCCTTGGAAGTTGGAATGCAGGTTCTGTCTTTCTTAACTCCTTAACAGATTTCCCATGCGTTGCGCCATGATTGATTATTCTGTACTTTTTTTTAATCTATAAGCAGAGATTAAGTTGCTGGCCATCATCTCATAAGGTATTTTAGGTGTTGACGTGACTACAAAACCAAGAAAACACCTCACACACTTTACAACTATAATTGATAAATGATGATATAACTTTAAATGCCTTTATCTCTGAATGAGCCCTGGAAACAGTGAAATGTGAAAATACAGGATGTTTTATCTATAAAAAAAAACTGAAACACATCATCAACTCATCTTATTAAGTAGACACCTTAAGCTGTCTTTGGATATCATTGATTTGCACAAAGTCACAACAGAGGATTTTCTATAAATTATTTAGTTACTATTGAACCTAATGGGAGCAATACTACAATCTGTCAAAGAGTTAACATTTCCCGGCAAGTAAACCGTGTTAGTTGCACATAGAAGCTTTCCAGCCGACGGCGACGGGAGAGTAAATGAATGAGATGCAGAGCAGAGAGTGCGCGTCCATTAAACAGCATGCAGGCAGGCAGGCGGTACGGCTGCTTGTCCCCTCAATGGGTGAGGGCATGGGGGAGGGGCTCCTACTGTCAAGGGAGACGCTAAGGAAGAGAGCAGCGCGCGTGTGTGTGTGTGTGTGTGTGTGTGTGTGTGTGTGTGTGTGTGTGTGTGTGTGTGTGTGTGTGTGTGTGTGTGTGTGTGTGTGTGTGTGTGTGTGTGTGTGTGTGTGTGTGTGGTGTATGTGCATGTGTGTGTGTGTGTGTGTGTCTGAAAGAAACAGTGAGGGGGAGGAGAGAGAGACAGAGAGAGAGAGAGCAGTGACATGGGAGAGGTTTGACAGTACACTCACCGAGAGCGTAGCCAGCAGGTGTGTAATTGAACTGAAGCCGCAAGTGAATAAACTGAGGTTTTAAGAGACGGTGAGTAATAGACGGACACACACAGACACACACACGCACACACGTGCACACACACACACACACACACACACACGGAGGAGAGGAGAGGGAGAGAGAAAGACGGAGACCAGCAGGCAGATAGAGAGAGTGATAATAGAGGAAGCCAGATAGAGACCCATAGACTGACAGACACAGAAGGAGAGGTAGAGAGAGAGACAGACAGAGAGAGAGTCAGACTGATACAGAGAGACACAGAGACTAACAGAGAGAGGTAGACTAATAGACAGACACGGAGAGACGAATAGAAAGACACAGAGAGAGACAGAGACTAATAGACAGACACAGAGAGGGGCAGAGACTAACAAACAGACAGAGAGACACAGAGACTAACAGACGGACACAGAGAGAAACATAGACTATCAGAGTCAGAGAGAGAGAGAGTGAGAAACTGACATACAGACAGAGAAAGAGAGAGAGAGGGAGAAGAGAGGAAGACAGGGTGAGGGATTTAAGTGTGACAGAGCTGTGAGTGAGTCATCGTCCCGCTCGCTGGTCACTGGCCGGTGTTTGCTGGGAGTGTCCTGCATCGTGCTGCCTGCCTGCCTGCCTGCCTGCCTGCCCGCCACCGCACACATGCGTGTGAGTAACTTTTGCTGGTTGTCTCCTCCATACAGTGGTACAGTATTATACAGCCACTCACCTCATGCTGTATGCATACAGTAGTGCTGCATGTAGTTATGTTATGTAAGTTGTTGTGGTGGTGGTGTTGTTGAAGCTGTGTGCATGTGGGAGGGCTGGCTCTTTACACATTGTTGTTGCAGTGAGATGCTATACGGAGCGTTACGGAGAGCGGAGCGGGCAGGTGTGTGGACTGTGGAGCGTGGTCTAATCATGCAGTGATGGTCAGAGTGTGAAGCGAGCGCGGAGAGGGCACTGCCCTCCCTCAGGTGGTGCCAGTGAAGCCATTTAGAAAATAGTGAAAATTGGAGGAAACAAATCCTGAAGAAAATGTGCGTGTGTGCGTGTGTGTGTGTGTGTGTGTGTGTGTGTGTGTGTGCGCACGCGCGCCTCTGTGCTGCTGATGGGATGAATGCCATCCTCGGTTAGAAAGACAAGTCTTTAGCTGTTAAATGAACACCAAATGATGTACAGTGTCGGTAATGTGTTTATACTGCAGATAAGCAGATTATTAATAGATCATATTATTGACATGTAATCAGTCTGGTGTCGGGGGCGCTTACAAGTTGTTGTACCCATGTCAGAGTACCCGTTCCACCAATTTGTCTGCGTCCATTTTTTAATGGGCCCTTCCAGAGCAGGCAGAGGGCAGAGTGAGCTTTTGTGGCAATTCTGGACAACTGTGGGTTAGTCTGACCGACTCGGCACTGCATTCCCTGTCGGGTTGTGTAAGGCGTGAGTCAAATTTGAAGACGGTGGACCCCCCCAGGCCAAAATCACTTCAGGCTCGGCCAGGCTAAGACCTCCACGATATAATGATCAACAACTGTGTGAAATTCAGAGCGATTGGTTTAGCAATTGGTGAGCACTGACAATGTCATTCATTCATTCATTCATTCATTCATTCATTCATTCATTCATTCATTCATTCATTCATTCATTCATTCATTCATTCATTCATTCATTCATTCATTCATTCATTCATTCATTCAAACATTTACTTAATTCTAATGTTAGATAGTGAATGTCATCCTCTGTTCATATCATGCATGCTGTCGTTACATTATTGTGTAGATATGCATCATGCTGCGTACACTGACATTCCAGACAGAGGCATGCATTCATGTGTATGCGCACGCATGCACGCACGCATGTGTGCGCACACACACAGGCTGTAGTGTGATGAACAGCTTAAGGCACACCATATTTACTTTTCCCTGCACACACACTCGCCTCCACAGGCGCGCCCGCACGTACACAACTAAGAGACGTTTGTGTGAAAGTATCAGTAACAGTACTATGAAATGAATATGACTCATATAGTGACTACTTTTAAAATCACTGAAGGCTGGAATTTATCCAGGGCTTTCCATAATTACACATTTTATCTGGTCCGGACTTGTAAAAAATGTGCTTTTTGAATTTTGGTGTGGTGTTAGGTATTGGTATGTCAGTATTGTTGTTTGTTTTTCAAAAAGCTGGCCATCTGTACAAGTGCAAATTCCAATTCTACAGGTTATTCAAATGTAACTAAATTTAAACAAAAAACAGGTCTTGTGGTAGAGATTTGAATAATCCATCTAAAGCAATAAGCAATTATCTGTAAAGACTTCAGTCTGGTCTCTAAAGCTCAATGTAATTCTCTCCACAGTAAATATACGAGAGATTAAATCAATCCATTCATTTATAGTTGGTGTAACATTTGTGAGACAACTTTTTGTTAGGGCCTTTTTGGATACCACTGTCAATACACTCAGTAAATACTGAATTTGTTTTGCAGATTGAAGTCTTTCCAGGTCTGCTAGATACATGATTAAAAATTTTGTTTATAAGCAGATTAATCAACAAAATGAATTAATGCCTTTACCTCCTTATTTTCTACAGTCTTAGTTTTATTGATGTTTTATGCAAACACTTTATAGAGCAGTTTATATAAGTGCTAGATAAAGTTTTATAAACAACTTCAATTATGGGAAACTGAATTGCTTTTTCTTTAGATGACTGATTTCTGGTAATGGTTGTAAAGGTTTTGTACTGCGGTATATGGTGCACATGCTTGCTCCAATTGTAGATGTACTGTAAATTAAATTAAAATACTCATCAGGTCGCTGTAGTTGTGAATATATGTGTCATGCCAACCTACTGCTTGTGGCATGTGGAATTGCATGCAGTACTATGCATAGAGCTTGTTTACATTCAATAATATGCTGAAGAATCCGCATGTGTGGCAACACTGTGAAAAACAATTAACTAAAATATATCCAGTTAAAGTTTTATGTGTAGCTTTAATTGGAGCTCCACAGTCAAATTGACGTATACTTTTGTATTTACTTGTCTTATAATTACTCTTGACAATTTTGTGAGTGCATACTACAGAAGTTCCCAATTTCCAAACAAGAGTTTGTGACTAAATCCTCACCCCTGACAGTTAGTCTCTGATGATGTGCCATTGTCAGGGAGACACCATTGTAGAGTTATGTTTCATCTTACTGAAAGTTTGCTCACCAGCAGCAGTTGTTGTTTGTTTGTTTGTTTGTTTAGTTTAGTACTGGGCTGGCCTTGTTTCGCATAATTAAATAGCTGCAGGAATTGTTTCCCTTCGTACGTGACTAGATACAGAATAATGGGATAGATTAAAGACCTGTTTTGTTAAGCACAGCCTGTTGAGCGCCATCATCATTGTCGATGTCAATACTAGTGCTCTACATTACACGCAGCGCTGGCATTGAGTATTGAGGTTGTGTGGAGAGGACTACGAGGCAGTGAACATATTGGCACAATGCCCAGAAAAGCTCCCACCCAACACCACCCTATAAAGGTCGATGAATGTTTTGTGTGACAAGTGTTAAAATGAGAAACCCACTAGAGAGAGGAAAAAAAACGTGGGTCACATAGGGATACCATTATTTTCTGGAAGACATACTGTAATTACTCAAATGATTTTATTGGTTTATATTGCTAATTTTGCACACTACAATTGTACAACACATTATGCTGAGCCTATGTAACCACTAACCAGAGTAGACTAACTCAATTATCTAGTGATTAAAAAATAAATAAAAAAACAATTTTAATTATTTTGTGTCAATCCATTGCCAGTTTAGCCTTATTAGCCTTTGAAAAAGAATAAATGATCTGTCAAAGACCCACATGGGGACGAAACGTTATCACTCCGAAGCCTTGAATATACTCCCTGGGAGCTATTGAACAGTGTTTCCCTTTTCTATAAAAAACTATAAATACCTGCTTCTTGATCATTCATTGATTAGAGGTTCTAAATGTCAGTTCCGATAATCTTGCCAGTTAATTGCCCAGCCATAGCCCAAGGTTGGAGAAGACAGATGTACTGTATTTAATGGAACGGCAGTCGTGGGGAGCGTGTCCCTAGATCCCTAAAGTGTGTCTGACTGGAGGCACTTGAGCATAGGACTCTCAGGGTAATAGGCTGCTCTTTAATGGAACAGAAGAGATGAGAAGACATTTCCATTGAGAATGGTGTTGGACGTTGTTTATTTTTTGCAATGCTTTTAGGAACGTCAAAGAATGAATTCATGAATGCAACTTCGTGCCTTTTTGTTTGCCTGAGCTGAGTTTCTATTAATGGGTGACAGCAAGGTTATAAAGTTGAAAGGAATTCATTCATCTTCTAGTCGTTCCATTTTCGCCCGGGTGGAAACCATCTTTCTGATAGTCGGGTCGTGACAGAGGACACAGTCACTGAAAATGAGATGGAGCAGGTGTGTGTATAGTGGCGTTATAGTGAAAGAGATTGATATTGCAAACTCACCTCAAGGCTGTGCAAACTCAGGTTTACAAACCCTAAATGTATTTTTTATGCTCGAGTGTTTAAATAATGTTACTGACATTACACAATTGTGTAATGTCAGTGTCTGCGCTGTCAGTGTCTAGTGTGAATATCTTTTGGAAATGAAAAATCTTCTGTTTTACATTCTGGCAGCTGTTATCGGCCGAAGCGAGAGCCAGGATATTCTGACAAGAACAATGATATCACAACGGTTGCAGTGTGTGCCTTCCTCAATGAAACGTGTTTGTGTGTGTGTGTGTGTGTGTGTGTGTGTGTGTGTGTGTGTGTGTGTGTGTGTGTGTGTGTGTGTGTGTGTGTGTGTGCGTGTGTGTGCGTGTGCGTGTGCGTGTGTTCATGTGTGTGCGTGTGCGTGTCATTCCAGGAAACAAGATGGGGCTGAGCCCCGCATCTCCACCACACTAGACCCACCGTGTGTCCAGGCCTCGGTCCCCTTCAGCGTATCACTTCTCCACAAGGTAGGAAAACCCCACCACACATGCTGCTGGCATACTGTAGTCAGGGGCATTTTTGCCATTAGGCAGACTAGGCAGTTGTCTAGGGTGCCATAAGGGGAGGGGGGCACCGGTGCGACCACCTTGTGAGTGCGAGACATGCTTTAAAAGGATCCCAGGGTAATAAGTTTCATATGGATAAATACATTATACGTGTCCGCCATTTTACTGTGCCTATGATGTCACAGGAGATTTTCCCTGGAGCCCCCACTTACCAAATGGACCCATGGAAGGGGGTAAGGGGGGCTCCAGGGAAAACCTTGCCTGGGGCTCCAAATTGCTTAGAAACGCCTCTGACTATAGTGTAGGGTGGGTGTTGGCCTTGAACTTTGAACCATGGTCCACTCTATGATCTTTCACCCGTGATATTTGTAAGTTGTCGCTCTCTATCTGGTCTGATCGCCTGTGTGTGTGTGTGTGTGTGTGTGTGTGTGTGTGTGTGTGTGTGTGTGTGTGTGTGTGTGTGTGTGTGTGTGTGTGTGTGTGTGTGTGTGCGCGTGTGTGTGTGCGTGTGTGCGTGACCAGAGTTACCTGAGTAATCGAGTGACTGTTGGCTAAGCATAGTTGGTAGTTATACGGTAGTTAACCACTCAGACCCCATTGGTTGTTGAGAGAGGTCTCTCAGGGTGCTATCATAGTGGCCTTTCTGTTTTCTTGCCTACATTAAGATCATCGCAGAACATAGCGGATCAACGGTTGATAGCTGTGTCAAACAACTCTGTATACATACCTGAATTTATTACATATGCTAAAGTACTATTTTGTTTTCACTGCCAACACAAATAGCAGGTTCATCTGTAATTCGCTAAACCTGCCGTATATAACTGAACCTAGGAGTGTAACAAAAGTGATACAATGCATACAGTACATGTACATACAGTACGTGGTATACCACATAACCACATATAATGATACATTGACAATATGTTACATGGCCTATATGCATTCATTATGGAGAGAACTGATAGAGTAATTATTTAGCAAAGAAATAAAGTCTGTGCGAACGCACTGAGACAAAGTTTCAGAGTTTCTGAATTTATTGAAAGGGAGAATAACGTCACTACTAGCCAAGTGTCATTGCTGACACAGAAAATTAAATTAAACTGATGAAAAAGGAAAGCTCATTTCCATAGAAGTCATAGGCCTACAGGCTGTCAGTGTCTGAATATATTTTGGAAATGGAAGAATCTTCTGTTCTACATTTTGGCAGTTGTTATCGTCTGAAGCCAGAGCCAGAAAACTCTAACAAGCATATTTATTTGGCTTATGCTTGATATTGGTTTTATGTATTGTGACGCATAGTGAGCTTTTTAAGAAAGTATTTCAGTTAGATGACTCACCAAAAGATGTAACCAGTATGTATTATCGAATAGAATGAGAATACAAGTGTGCAACGTGCATATAATATTTTATCTTGACATCCAGCTCTGCTACATTTTCTCCCTGCTCGGCATAATTAAAGATCATCATTAAACATTTAGAGCATGGAGATAGACAATAAATGCTTGCAGTCTTAAATGAGCTTTTTGTTTGTGGGTGTGTGTGTGCACGCATAATGTGTGGCTAATTTCGTAAACTACCCCCACTTGGGTACCCATTTGTGTACCATGTAATAGTACAATGTATGTATGGTTGAGGTGGTGTTGGTGGTGTAGATCTTTGGATGACATCCAAACACATTACCAGTTCCTGGCATTATGTCATAACAAATCCCAGATACTGACGTAATTCTTATTCTGGCAGGAGATCCAGCATCATTAATTTAATGATGCTCACTCCAAAATTCCATTTCCGTCCGCACTCAATCTACTGTATGTTTATGCTGCTGCTTATGTTTTATAGACCAGCTGGTATGCAGCCAGACCAATAGTATGTATGCAGTAGATTAGTCATCGGACACAAGCAAATATTTGTACTACTAATGTCTTCGTCGTAACCCAAATTAAACACTACAAATATTTGAACTTAACTGGTATTTCAGAGTATACTTTTATTGGGAGATGAAGAGCAAATGGATTAGGGCACAGTATTCAAATAGCTTTGCATACTGTGTCCTGATTGAACACCCCAATTCTCCAGAGTAGGAAATAGGCATATAATTGAGCTAATCCAGACCTATCTGCTGACGGGCATTTTTTTTAGCCAACAGCTGATTATTTGGTCAGGCATTAGCCAGGCTAACGTTAATGAACCGAACAAGTACAATTCAGGTATATGTACAAGCTATCACTGATATGAACATAGCGAGTACATCTTTCATCAAGGAAGATAATAATGGGTATATTACAGCCTAATGACAGGATATGGATATGAGGCTATTACTGTATGTGTGCGCTGTAAACCAGCCTACACACTGATAATTTAGTGCAGACAGGAGATGGATGATTTATTTAGCCAATCAACAGTGTCAGCATACCATCTGTTAGCAGTAAAACATTTATAGCAATTGACCTAAGCAGATCTTAAGTTTTCAGACTGTGTGTGTGTGTGTGTGTGTGTGTGTGTGTGTGTGTGTGTGTGCGTGTGTGTGTGTGCGCGTGCGCGCGCGTGCGTAGGACAGAAGTTGTTGCTCATATCGGTTATTATTATTGCTGATGACAAATCTCAATGTGCTTGTCATCACTATAAAGGCTTAATGAGGACGTCCCCCCCGCATCACATCACACCCATGCCACCCTCCTCCTCCATTCTGTTCACTTCTCTCAGACAGTTTGAGAAACAAACTTCTACTTCTCGCCACAAATGCGTCTGCCTCCCACCTCCCACGATCCGCCTCTCTCTCTCCGTCTCAGCCAGAAGTAATTTATTCAGTTCAGTAAATCTGTTGTAGCTGCCAGTGTGTCTGTGGCTGCCACTGTATAATCTTTGTGTGCACGACAGACAGATGGACGAACAGAGAGACAGACATATCGAGAGTCATTTGCTGAGAGATTGACGGAGAGAGAGAGTTGTTTTGCTGTTTCCCCAAAGCCTTTAAGAGCAGCACAGAGAACAGTATTGAAGAGGTTCCAAGGAGGGCAGTTCAGTGTGAGATAAGAGACAAGTAACCTGCACACATTACCTCTCCAACACTCATTCAGTGGACAGTGTTTCGGGCTTAGCGGCTCTTATTTAGGTCAGCGTTTATTCCGACCACGTCGAACCATAGCATCCCTATTCTGGGGGTGAACAATAGCCGATTTACAAGCTGACAAAGTCTATGTAATGCTTGGCGAGCTTGTAGATCTTCTATTTTATTGCCAAGTGATGGGGAAAACGAAGGGGATGCTGGATAGAGTCCAAGTGTTGCCCACTAAACAAGTGTTGTAAACCCGTGATTTTCAATCATTTTGCTACCAGGGCCCTCAGCATTTCAGCCACACGGACCACCATTTGATGACATTTTTAGCTCCACAGTCCCCCAAACTAAAGATTTCTTTCTTTCTGTCCACAATTCCAGGCTGGATTTCGGAAACAAAACAGGCAAACATACAGATCAGAATGAACCATTCTTCCACATTCTCAACTTCTCAAGACTTTGGGCTAATTCAGATGATGAATATTTTAACTCTTTACAGTGCACAATGAAACCAAATGGACCTTTGCAGGTTCATTTGGTTTCATTTTTTTGGTTAACCAACTTTCCATCATTTAGCTGGGGACCACCTAGAACCCCCTCAAGGACCACTGGTGGTCCCCGGACCACTGGTTGAAAACCCACTGCTGTAAACTAAAGCCACAGTTCACACCATCTTAAGTGTAAATTCTACACAGCAGCACCTGCCAAGAGATGTGCATACATACAGTATGTTCTAGTCACATGTCATACAGTATATGCAATATAACCCGAGACACACACACACACGCACACACACACGCACACACACACACACGCACACACACACACACACACACACACACACACACACACACACACACACACACACATACACACATGCTCGCTTCCCTCACACATGATCACAGAACAAACAAACAAGCAGTGCAGGGACCTCCACTCCCTCTATCTGATCTGATCCTCTGTCAGTCATGGACACAGCGACTGACATGACATGCAGGAATGCTGTGGATGGAGTGGTGGGATGCGTTCATCCATCCAAAGCTGGACATATAGGACACAGTTTCGTACAGGACACCTGGACCTGCTCATCTTCTCACTGACTTTCTCCTGAGGGCACGCTTGTTTTTATTTAATATATATTTTTTGGGGGGAAGAGCGTGATACGTTCCGGCTACAAAATGGCTCAGAGTCCTCTCATTCAATGCCAGTATCCAAGGGAATACCGGAGAAAGACCAGGCATGTAAGTCGCATTTGCAGTAGGGAATCAGTTTGGAATCGTGCTTAGGAAAGTTTATCTTCAAATGGAATTTGGAGTATTTGAAGCCATGCTGCTATTTATTCAAACAAGTCTGTTGCAGAAATAACATAGTACTGCATAGTGCATGTTGTATCTCATACTACTACCATTTACGGTGTAATTAAACGGTACGCTGTGCCATTTTAATGGCTCATCTAGTTGAGAGCAGCATGGCCTCAGTCTGGAGACTCTGGGGTTCATTGAAGGAATAACTAAGGAATAGCGCAATAAATTGCCATAAAAAGAATGCCTTTTATAGCAGAGGAGAAGAAGTGGCACCATTCATACTTCATCTGTCCGTAGGCTACAGGAAGATAACATTATTCATGGTGTAATTGTCCCTTGTTCTGCATAAAGAGGGTTCATCCTCTATGGTCACGAACAGGCTCTCGGCTAATTTCATGGAAATCCATTGATTAACTTTTGATATAGCTTGCGTGAAAGTGAAATTTAAAATTTTAAATATGATCTCTGGTAACAAATATTTGACTGACTTATGCACCGTTAGTCATCTTCAGAGCTAAACAACAACAACAACAACAACAACAACAATGTAACATACTGTAGGCCTACTGTCATAATTTCGTGGTTGTTTGTTATGGTTTTGAGCATTAACATTTAATGAATTAAAACTGTGTCTGGCCGGATCTCATGACACTATTTAGCGTCTCAAACGGCTGCTGAGTTTAACGGCATGTGACTTGAAGTTTGTGCCTCTGGCTCTGTTCTACAGTACTCCCCGTGGCCAGCGCTGTTGAGAGCAGGGGCGGATGTAACATTTCCCAATTGGGGGGGCAGAAGAAAACTGTAAGGGCAGCTTCATCGCCCGTGGCGCGAAGCGACACGGACGATACCATTTTCAGTGGTGTTTCAGTAGTGTTTCAAATTCTTTTAAATATAAGCACTGAAATATCTTGGGTTGTTTTGCATGGCATCGTGTTTGGTGGGGCAGACTATGCCTAGATCCGCCCCTGGTTGAGAGCAGCCATGGGGGTGGTGTTTGCCTTTAGGGCTTGAAACAGACTGTTGTTTGCCCATGGCGGAGGACTTTACTCATAACCAGTGCCGCACTGAAGGCTAAGACAATATTGCTCTGTACACAAACTGTTGGACCGCTTCAGCCTTCACTCAAAGTTCCATTCAGTCTAGTATCATGTACCGCGCCACTTTAGACTTGACGTTCCGATGGTTCCATGGTGTTCACCACTTACTGTGCTACTGATTACTAGCCAGTGAAATCAGCCGCTGACTGCCAACCTTTTCAGCATGCAAATTAGCCGGATAATCTTCCGAGTGTGTAAACAAATCGCTGCGGCTGACTTGCCACAGAGCTACAGTAGATGAGAGCTGGCGTGTTTTGCCAAGGCTGGGTTAGAGTTGCTCATGTACAATGACTTGAAACGGCATGGAGAGCCAGGTGGGGGGAGGGAAGGGATAGAGATCATAATATATGCTGAGTCAGGTGAAACGCTGCTTTACATACATCACATTAATGACGTTACTGTGTTTTCGTGATACATTTATGAAACCACTTGCTGTTTCCATTCACTTTTGCCCAACGCTTAACTGGTGTTAACTAGTGTTTAAACCCTGGGTCGTCAACTGGGGGTCTGGGAACCAAATCTTCATGGGAGAGGAACATTTTAACTAGTCAGGGCCGATAGTGAACACCGCTCCGTCATTGGTTGCCTCTAGCAACTCTAAGCCAATGGGAGATAAAACCCCAGAGTTTGAACACTACAAGATGAAGTGGCATCCTATAGGCTCATTCAGAGTTTGATACTCGGTGACCACCCCAACCACCACTGCGGTGCTGAGTGAAATCAGAGCGGAGGGATGAGAAGAGCGCTGGTTGCTGTGTTATGGCATCATAATGTAGTTTTTCTGTGGTGGCCCTGGAAATCAAACCCTGAATTAGCCTATTCAGCCCTTTACTGCACCTGTTTTATGTCAACCATCTTTGCAGCAAATAGCAGATCTGCAAGCTCACAGCACATTACAGCGAGAAGGATTGTGAGCTTGTAGATCTACAAATTAGAGTCTGGACTCTCTCGGGCAGAGACGATTCTCCCCAAACCAATTCTGGTTTGGAGTGCTTGGAGCGATATGCGGCTGCTACAGGCAGGATCAACGTGAGAGTGATGATAGGCCTATATTGAAGCTATCCCACAGAGCAAATGTAAACCCAATCCAACAAACAAGATTACAGTTTAAAGGCATTATGGAGATTACATGTTTTTGTTGTCCTGTTGTTTCCGGTTCGTTGTTTGTACTTGAGATAGTCCAGATGCAGGCAGAGGGAGGGAACTTATGAAGTCAATATTTCTAAATCTGGTGGAGTCAGGTTACCTTTCTGTAGTCTACTTGTTCTCTTACCTGTATCTTTCTTTCTTTCATCCTTACTGTGGTGCTCTGCTGGGTGCTATGGAAACCGAATTTCCTGCAGAATCAATTATGGTCTATGTATAACTCCTCACTGACTGGTGCGAAACCATAAAGGTCCATAACAGTTACTTTTCCGGCATAGAAATCCTTTCAAACAGATCCAAATTTTTGTCTAAATTTCTTGTTTATACTTTCTATTGGTTTAATATTTATAACTGGGCGTCCATATTTTTCAACATGCCATACAGACGCACAATCTAGTCTAACTGAATTCCCCAACAGCAGTTGGGGTTGTGATGGAGTGCAAGAAGTGTGAACTGAAAAAATTAATTGATTTGTGGTGTTCCACAACAAATCCTGTGTGGAAAAGTGAGATCACACCACAGCCCTCATATTCCCTCTGACTGAAACTGCAGGAGCAATCAACACAAACACACCGAGTGTTAATGGCCGCCTCATCTCGCTCTCCTTTCTTTCTAGACACCAGATTTATTTGCAATGATTGAGAAGATGCAGGTAAGGCGACATGCGTTTGCGATTCATTCTCTTCTTCTTAACAATGGCTCTCCGTCGATCGTTCTCGCCAAACCAGCCTCTTGACTAACCCGTCCGCCTCTTTACAAACACAACACTTTATCTTTCTGGGTGCCACAGTACACAGAGAAGCACAAGTTCACATCCAGGTCACATACAGTATATTGAAGGTAGTCATCTGATGAAAGAGATTTGTTTTTTTTATGATTTGTACTTTATTCATTTTGATTTGGATTGGGACAAAGACAACACAAAACACGAAAACAGAACAAACACATAAAAGAATAAAATAACATAAAATAAGAAAATCCAGTTCTCTGTATTGCTCACCGGCGCAGTTCACTAGGGCCCACTCTGAGCCGGGATCGTAAAAAAGAGAAATTTGTTTTGTACATTATGTTAATTTTGGTACAAAAGACGAGCTATTGACTCCGTTGTGTCCACTGAGACCCATTTGCAGGCCCTGGCTAGAAAATATTGGAAAATTCATGGAAAATATTTAAATAAATATTTTAATGTAATTCATAAAATCCACCCACAAAAAAATAAAAAATGATATGCCCTCCGCGGGTGTTCTCTGGAATCTGAAATGAAGAAGAATGCCATGAAATCGCTTGTTATTCCAGGAGGGGCGAAATCACCAGTCACAACTTATTTATATTGTTAGTGGCAACCGTTGTGACTGTTGGCCACCCGCTGCGACCTTTTGGCCATTGCGACGTATGCCGTGGTCACAAATTGATTTCACTGTGTCCCTCTTATTGTTTTTTTTAGTGACAACTGGTTATGACACATGGAGAGATGATGCAATTGATTCCCAATCTGTTGTGAATTGGTGGAATGGCATGGAACACGTTGTGTATACCTACCTACACAGGAGACGATTGCAGTGTGAAATGATTGCAAAGTGATGAGAAATTTGTCATTTGCGATGATTTGTCATTTCTTTCTCCTTGCATCACTGGAGCTGAACAGTCTTTCAATACCAGGGCAATTTCTCTCTCTCTCTCTCTCTCTCTCTCTCTCTCTCTCTCTCTCTCTCTCTCTCTCTCTCTCTCTCTCTCTCTCTCTCTCTCTCTCTCTCTCTCTCTCTCTCTCTCTCTCTCTCTCTCTCTCTCTCTCTCTCTCTCTCTCTCTCTCTCTCTCTCTCTCTCTCTCTCTCTCTCTCTCTCTCTCTCTCATTCTCCTCACAGATCCACACGCACGTCTCTCTGTGGGTATTATAGTGATCCTTCACACACCTGTAGTTCGGACGTGGAGGAATCCAGATAGATTTCGATCATTATCTGAGACCACGCTTTTTGTGCAGTACTTAAATTCAGCCCTTCCTACAATGAAACTATTTTCATGAAATGAAGACGCATGGTGTCTCATGTAAACTTGTGAAGTATAAATGTGCATAAACAATGAGGTTATTCATGTCCTGTCTGTGACAGACCTGTTACTTTGAAGTAAAACGCTTCAGTTAGGCGGTTGCAATGAGCCACGTCCATTTCTGCTTGTACACTAGTTCACCATTTCAGATGTAATTTTGTTCACAGTAGTAATCTGGCCATTTTCTCACAAGTTCTCTCCACAGATACGGGCGCACGCACATACACACACACACACACACACACACACACACACACACACACACACACACACACACACACACACACACACACACACACACACACACACAACACCAATATAGCTGAGCAGTCCTGTCCGTTTCATGACGTTGCCCGTGGTCCAGAAATGTTTTCTTTCCGAAAATTATTTTTCATTATATAAAGATGATTATGCCGCAGACAAAGCCAACGCTATCTGTTTTGTTTTTCTTCTTAGAAATTATTTGATTGTACCAAAACATTGTGTGTGTTGTCATGATTTGTCACGACCCGAGTTGGTTTTGTCGTCATGTAATCATCTTCTTAATATAAATCATTTTCGAAAAGTCTTTGAGGAAAATGAATGGGGAATTCATTTCTGGAGCAAGATCGATATCACGAGAGGGTGCGGGTCTGCTCGGCTCTAGATGGTTCTTGTATGTTATGTTGTTACGGCTTCTGCACTGCAGCTTCTTGAATGACAAAGTATCAAGGGATTCATTAGTTCATTCACTTTCACGCTGACTACCCATTAACATCCTTCTGCCTGTCTGTCCTCAATCTCTCCTGCATCAGCAGACTTTGATCTGTTATCCCTTTACTAACAATAATGAAAGTTGTTAGTTATGAATCAATGCTACTTCATTATTTAGTATATTAAATCCACAATTCAAGGTGATTTTCTGTATGTCCATGTAGGTTTTGAATGTGAACCTGATGGGTTACGATGTGGTGGTGCATAACAATGAGATAACACCCATCCACTCTCTCTCGCTTGTTCTTTCTTATCTCCCTTCCACTTCTCTTCTCTTCTCTTCTCTCTCAGGGCAACAGGATGGATGAGCAGAGATGCACATTCCCTCCCCCTCTCAAAGTAGGATTCTTAGCGCACACACACGCACACACGCACGTGCGCGCACACACACACACACGCTATAACAACATAACCCATGTTTATGTCCTACAGAGTGATCATTTTAAGCTGGATGTGTGTTTTATCATTCAGCTTGTCAACTATCTAGGCATTTCTGAGTAATACGGAATGGAAATGTTGGGCTAAGTTTAATGTCTTGCTAATTGAATCAGGGGTCATTTTTCACTGTGCAATTATTCTGTAATTATTCGAAAAGTAGCTTCCATTAATGTATCGGTGGGTAATTTAATGCTTTGATGAGTCATGTCATTTTTCCTTTCGTTCTTCCCCAGACAGAGGAGGACTACATTCCTTACCCCAGCGTTCATGAGGTAAGCTTATTCATCACACTAACGCGCAACGACACCAGCCCAACCTGTGCAATCACAAATGTTTCGCCTCAATTTCACCCTCAATTTCACTCTCATAAAAGCTTTATAGTTCTATTTATTAAGGGTTATAATAGCAGATCTACACACACGCACAACAGGGTTGCCAGCTTCTAGATTGGGGGGGGGGGGGGGGGGGGGGGGGGGGGTGCACTGCAGAACTAATTATAACTGGATTTTATGGGCCTCCTTCCAACCTCTCAATGTTCTGTAAACTGAAACCAGGTGCTGGGCAGAACGACCCCGTTTCCTCTCATCCTCCTGCCCCAGTTCGGCGGTTACTGGATCGAGGGGATGAACCATGAGCTGGGTAACACGGCGGACCCCGAGCGCCTCTGCCCCCCGTCCCCTGGCACCCGCACCAAGCTGGAGAGCAACCCCACCGCTAAGCTCTACCGCAAACACTTCCTGGGCAAGGTCAGCCTCTGTCTTCAACACAGCACATGACACAACGAGACCTACAAACGCCTATCTATCAAAACGCCTATCTATCTAAACCAGGGGTGTCAAACTCATTTTGGGGTGGGGGCCGCATTGGACTTAATGTGACTTCATGGGGGCCGGAGCCCCGGAGCATGGGGGCCGGAGCACCGTGTCATGACTTTTATTATAGGTTTTATACTTGTAGCCTAGATTAAGACATTTGCTATGAGAGATACTTTATTTATAGTGTGCCAATAAAATAGTTAAAGGTAGGGTAAGTGATTTGAAATTCATCGTGTAGTACCAGCCTGGTGCACTAGGGGCGCCCAACAGTAGCTACACTATGTGAACCTGCTGCTCGATCCTGATTGGAGGAGAATTCACCCATCACCTGGGGAACTTTTATTAGCTCCTCTGCTAACGTGGGGGAGGGGGAAAACTCCATAATATGGTTTACACACCTTTATAATAGAGCATTTTAACAGAAAAAAAATTGGGGGGTGAAATCTGACAAAAGTGAAATCACTTCCCCTACCTTTAAAGTAAAATTTCCAATAGTTTCTTAGCTGAAATTTGTCAATAGCTACAAAACCCATGGTTTTATGCAGACCTGCTTTTTATTGAAGTGATGGATCATCGAACATTCAAAAATAATGAATGAATAGCAATAACTAATGCTTCTAAAATACAGTATATTTTTTAACTCTGAATTGAAATATTATTATTATTACCCATATTATTATATTTAAATAGACAAGCTGTGATCTGAATAATCCCTCAGTTATAGACCCTCATACTGGTGAAGTAACCTGACTCCGCCAGATAGGGCAGCAGAGAGAGGAGGAGGGAATACTCCTCTCTGCTGCCCCATCTGGCGGACTCAGGTTACTGCTACCGGACTAGTGCTCAGAGAAGAGAACCTGGAAGCATTTCTTTAAACGATCATAACTTTTGACAGGAACGTGCTAGAGACTTACTTTTTTTTTTGATAGACTCAGAGACTTTTGCTCTACAAGCCTGGGGCCGGATTAAAACATTTCGCGGGCCGGATCCGGCCCGCGGGCCGTATGTTTGAAAACGCCTATCTATCTAAACCATACCTGGGCATCATGCGGCCCGGGGGCCAAATGCGGCCCTTTGGCTGACTCTGACCGGCCCGGGGACCAACAGTGGTCCTTGAGAGAGTTCCAGTTAAATATGGAAAGTTGGTTAAGCAGATGTAACTCTTTGAGAGTCAGTATTTTAACTCAAGAGTTAAAATACTCATCATGTGAATTAGCCCAAGTCTACACAACTAGAGAATGCCATTAATCCAGCCTGACAAAAGCAAAATAGTTTTGGGGTCTGTGGGACTACAAACGTCATCAAATGGTGATCCTTGACTCAAATGCTGAATAAATAGTGGGCCCTGGTGTCAAAAGGGCTCTTACTTTTATCTTGACATTAAATTAATATTACACAGACTTTATTTCAGCCTTTAGTCTTGGCCCTCCACAATATTTTATATATCTCATTTGGCCCCTTGGGAAAAATAATTGCCCACCCCTGATCTAAACCATGACGTTTTTCTGAAAGTTCTCAAACCATTTTGTGTCAAGGGCCCCAACAGTGACCCCAATTGCTTGGCGACCTCCATCTGAAAATATGTTCATGTAGTTCCAGGGACCCCCCAGAAGCAAAGATATGTATCGAAAAGTATGTTGTAAAGGCTGAGCTACAAAGCACAGCATGCTATAGCTTGTAGATCTGCTAGCAATTTTTCAACAGCTAGTTTAAAACATGTTTTAATTATTATTGTTATTATTACAAAATACAAGCTCACAGTGACACGTTGTGAGCTTATAGATCTTTGGTGAATCTTTCCCCATATGTGTGATGTGATTGGCACTGTTATCATCATGCATCATCTCATCTGGTGCAGCATCTTTGTGTCCTCACTTAGACTACTGGCAATAGTGTACTGCAAGATAGGCTGATAGACATGAATGTAAACGGCACAAAGCACCGGCAGACATTTAGACTTAAGGAGGACACAAAATAGGAGACCGGTTTACATTGTGGTGACCGTTGGCAAGTTGCCTGACCCCGACTCATTCGCCCTGTCTTGTGGAAGCCCAATGAGAGAAACCTTGGTGTAATAATGGATAGTGTTTTTAAATTTGATAAGCATGCTGTTTTAGAACCATTCTCCTTCAAACTATGGCTTTCATCCAAAGTTAAGTCCTTATCGTCGCTTCATACCGTGATGCCCTCTATGCAAGCCTCGTCTACAATTAGGGCAAAATGCTGTTGCTCGACTTTTAACAGGAACAGCTGGCCGATTATTGCTGCTTGTTGCCCCTGAGACCAGACTTTAACACAGAGGGCGACCAGCCTTCTCTGTTATTTGTTTCTCCCAAAATGTGGAACCATCTACCCAGACATGACCTACATTACCTGTTTGTATAACTCATCTTAAAACTCACTTTTGTTCATTAAAGCTTCTTAAACCATGATTAATACTTACTGTATTTGTATGTTCTATGTTGTTTTGATTTATACTTTACTGTACTTTTGTCAACTCTGTTGTTTTTAAAAGTGCTAAATAAATAAATTTGGATTAGAGTGTGGTCCTATATGACCACCAGATATGATCTTTGTGGGGAAATTCAGCTATCCAGCAATAGCAGTAAAATAAAGCTTCAGTGATCAGCCTGCCACGTGACATGGGTCATAGGCATGTGTCGCTCTTCGATGTGTCGCTCCAGGAAAACGAATGTTTCTATCTAGGGCTGGGACGATATCGGTACCTCACGATACGATATAGGTGGCGATATTAGGCCTTCGATAATGAATATCTCACGATATTTGATATATTGCGGTATTTGCGATATATCAATATATTGCATGGAATTCATCAACGATACATGATACTGTAACTGCAGCTGGAAAACAAAAACAAAAAAAACATAAATGAATAAATAAAAACTACAAGGCAAAAATCAGAACTTACTAATGTCTTCAGTTAATAATCTTAGCTTTTCAACAGAATCAACAGATTCTCATACCTTAGCCTTTTTGTTTTTATCTTGTGTTTGTTTTTTGGGAATGAAGCAGCTACAGTATAGAAGTCATTTTACATTTTAGTTCTGCAACCTGCTCTGCAAAATGATATTGATATCACGATATCTGGTGAGGAATATGTGATATATATTGCGGGAGGAAGTATACGATATTATCGCGATAACGATATTTCAGCACACCCCTATTTCTATCCCTCAAAAAAAGAAAAGGTGTTAATCTTCTACATTCTCTAGTTGTGTAGACTAAGTTGGGCTAATTCACATGATGAATATTATAACTCTTGAGGGTGTAAAAATGAAACCAAATGGACCCTTGCGGGTCCATTTGGTTTCATTTTTACGCTCTCAAAGAGTTACATCTGGTTAACCAGCTGGCCCACCAGGGTGGCCTGGCAAAGGCAAAATTGTCCCGGTGGGAAAATATGTGCCAATCCGCCCCTGGCTTAGATTCTAAACTTGAGACAAGTCTACTGTGAATTGGCTGTAGGTAGCCTTACAGAATTTTCTATAGAGTATGTACGGTAGCAGGAGGGAGCTGAACATAAATACATCAGATAGATATCTCAAGCTCAAAGTACCTGCACAGCACAGCTGAGTGTAGGGTTTCTAATCGTGTTTGGCCGAGCATCTATACTAACATAATTGGGTTATGCCCTGATTGCTATTCTGATTAAGGGATTAGTATAAAGTCCCTACGTCCTCCTAGTGGAGTTTCTGACTGGCAGGTGAGCCAGTAGACTCCAACATCTGTGGGCAATTAATTAGCATAACGACTGTAATTGGGAGAGAAAGGCTTAAACATAATTAACTGATATGGCAGCGCAAAAGTCGATGCATCAAGACTTTCGTTTCGTTTCGTTTCGTTTCATGCGCGCGTGCCGTGCGTGCGTGTTGTAGTCAACACCTAAATTCGAGAAAAGACCAAGACCATAGTCCAGGCAGAATAGCGTTTCAAGTGGAATAAATTGTAACATGGGATTTTTCTTCACAGATCATTTCTTTGAGGTCTCCAGAACAACATATTAAAAGTCCCGAAAAATCCCAGTTGCGCAGATATGTTTCATTTCATAAAGTATTCGAATACATAGGCTCCAATGGAGTGATAGCCCCGCCCCCTTCCTATACAATCCCATTATAACTTAAAACTCCATTTTAACCATGATGGATTATTCAAAAACAACCCATCTTTTTTCTGGTGACTGATATTGTCCTCCTAATACGTGAGAGGACCGTGGAATTTCATTCACAAGTTTCAGTTATTTTTAAAATATTGTTTTGGAAAATGTAGCTGCCTCCATATCTGGGTATGCCCACCCAAATGAATATTAAAAAAATAAATAAATGAAACCTGTAAATGAAATTCCACTGCCCTCACCTTTTTCTGGTGACTGATATAGTCCTCCTAATATGTGAGAGGGCAGTGGAATTTCATTTACAGGTTTCATTTATTTATTTATTTTAATATTCATTTGGGTGGGCATACCCAGATATGGAGGCAGCTACATTTTCCAAAACAATATTTTAAAAATAACTGAAACTTGTGAATGAAATTCCACAGTCCTCTCACGTATTAGGAGGACAATATCAGTCATTAGAAAAAAGATGGGTTGTTTTTGAATAATCCATCATGGTTAAAATGGAGTTTTAAGTTATAATGGGATTGATTGATTGTTTTAGGTAAAACATGAGCTAAAATTACTGGCCTACCAAGACCTAGGGGGGTTTAGACCAAAACGAGACAGAGACAATCTCAGATTTTGTCAAGACGAGATAAGACTACACTAGCACTTAGAGGGGTTGAGAACAAGACCTACGGTAGAGGGGTCAAAACTGAGGCCGAGGCCAAGACTTGGAGAGGTCGAAGCCAAAAAGCCAATTTTTGATTGTTATGTAGTAATAGTACAGCATATCACATTACAGAGGCTTTAGTTGTTACTGTACAATACCAACTGTAGGTTGGGAATTACTAGTGATATTCACGTCATCCAGCGCTGCGCTCTGTATAAGACAGCTGTGTTTATGAATGGGCTCCTCGGTCCTCATAATGGATATAGATTAGAACATTTCATTTGCATTGTCTCAACCCGATGGTCTCGGTGGCAAAAGAGACACGAGACATTTGCTCCGAGATCGTGACAAGACCAACACAAATTGAGGGTGAGACCAAGACAAGACCACGAGACAAACGAGTGCAGAGTGGCGAGACAGAGACAAGACCAAAGATAATTGAGGGTTGTTTCTCGAGATGAAACAATATATCTTGAGAACTACAACACTAGTGTGCGTGTGCACTCTTGAGTTGTACTGATATGCTATCCTTACTTTGATAACAGGAGCACTTTAATTACTACTCGGTGGACAGCGTCCTGGGACACCTGGTCTTCTCACTGAAGTACGACGTGATTGGCGATCAGGAACACCTCCGTCTACTTCTACGGTACCGACACACACATCACATGCCTTTCGCAGTTTTCAAATGCCGGGAGTAAAATAGAAATTGGAAGTGGAAGCTCCTACCAACTTCCATTTCATCTTCACAGTCATGCACATTTTTAACCTAATATAAATAGAAAACATCTAAGCATCAGAAAACAATGAAGTTGATAGAATCCACTTTCGCGTACTGTGTCATCTATTTCACGCTCAAATTTATTTATTTATTTTTGAGGAATGTTTAGATTTAAATGATATTGGATGTGTGTGTGTCTGCGTGTGCGTGCGTGTGTACTGTGTGTGTGTGTGTGTGTGTGTGTGTGTGTGTGTGTGTGTGTGTGTGTGTGTGTGTGTGTGTGTGTGTGTGTGTGTGTGTGCGTGTCTGTGTGTGCGTGCATGTGCGTGTGTATGTTTACATGGCTGTCATGTTGGAAACAGCAGTAAATAAATCAGGGCAGCAGGTGCTCTGCGGCTTTGATTAGACGTGGGTCCGTTAGAGAGCAGAACGGTCACTCAGAGGCCAGTTACCACACAAGCTGAATTTTCTGAGATTGACCAATCAGAACCAAGCGTGCGATTCCACCAAGCCATGTAATAAATTGCATTAACATCCTCTGGGCTTTAATGCGTCTGCTGTGATGCAATTGCTTGGCATCATTTAACTTGAGAGCGTGATGGTTATTCTGTCATTCCATTAGGACCAAGTTGAAAACCTACCACGACGTCATCCCCATCTCCTGTCTGACTGAATTCCCCAATGTGGTTCAAATGGCCAAGGTGAGAGTTTGTGTAACGCTACAGAGCAACGCTGTTTTAGCTGCTGGGTGTGGCTACAAAACATCAATTAAAATATTTGAACACATAGCCTATACAGTAGCTAGTGTTGATATCAAAATAAATCTAATAACAAACGACAGTGAGCTTTTGACTACTAACAAAAAGGGGTGGGGGTGGGGGGCTAAAAAATAAGCTAGAGGCTTCATTTTCTCACATACAAACTTTCCACCTGGGTGTGTAGATATTAGCCAAAGTCCATGTATATGAGCAGATTGCTAAAAAAAAATCCTATGTGAAGATTACTGTACTGTTTTTCATATAATTTCAAAGTTCTATTTTAAAGCTCAATTAAGGACTAGATGGTATGATCTGTCATAGTCCCGGGGGATCCTGCCATCTAGTCCTTAATTGATTCTTCAAAGACCTAAAGGTCACAGAGATCAAAGTTGTTGATCATTAGAAGATGCATGTGTAGTAAAGTTTTATGATTTTGCGTCAAACAGTACAGGAGTTATATCTGCTCAAAAGTAGCCATTTGGCCAATGGTTGTGATAGAATCCACTTTCGGGTACTGTGTCATCTATTTCACGCTCAAATGTTTTTTTTTGTTCGTTTTTTTTTTTTTAGGAATGTTTAGATGTATAATGTAATGTATTGTATTGTCAAACAGTACAGGAGTTATATCTGCTCAAAAGTAGCCATTTGGCCAATGGTTGTGATAGAATCCACTTTCGGGTACTGTGTCATCTATTTCACGCTCAAATGTTTTTTTTTTTTTTTTTTGGCCAATGGTTGTGAGTTTTGTGTTCTTCGTTCATTAGGCATAGCCCTCCTGCTTTTCGTAAAAAGGACTAAACTGTTATGCCAGGATTGCAACGTGGAATATTAATAATAAAACTATCTGCTTGCTTCCCTCGTAATTGGAACAGATTTATATTAGATAGCATGAAAAATCAATACGTTGGCAGTTCCTAACGTACATGGATAATTCAATCAATATGGGGACGCCAGAGAGCTCACATGCTAGAACTATCCCAGAGGAATCTATATTCTGCCGAACATAGGGCTGCCAGGTTCAGAAATTGTAAAAATGCCACAATAGGGGGTTGAACATAGCATTGCTGAACGTACTGTGCACTATTTCTAGTTTCTGTCCATGCCAGAAGTGTTCTTGATTTGATTCTTTCCTTGTTGTCTCCCAGCTTGTCTGTGAGGAGGTGAATGTGGACCGTTTTTTCCCTGTTCTCTATCCAAAAGTAAGCTTCAGTCCATAGATTATATTGTTTACTAGAGGCCAAGAACTGAATTACATCAGGCCACCGTTTGTTGAGTCCCTAATTTTCATTTAATTTCTATTCTCTTTCTTTACAGGCTTCAAGACTTATTGTGACATTTGACGAACATGTGATAAGCAACAATTTCAAATTTGGGGTCATCTACCAAAAATTTGGACAGGTGAGTTACTGCCGGTTAATTTAAAACATTGCACTGAAGTGTAAGCCGTTCATGCCTGTAAATGATTCTGCACAGAACTATCATTATAGCCTTCTATTCCTGTATTCTGTGATTCAGAACACGGAACTGGTGAATGGATGAGCATGTATACGCATATGCCTTTGTTTGCAATTTCCCAATGAGGAGTGAATTCTGTTGTGCGCTAACAATGCAGTCCAGTTCCTTTTCTATGATAATCACCACCCTATTGTCTCCTGCACGCTAAATAGGAGGGCTGTCGAACACGCACTGTAGTTAAGGGTCCTTGTGACTTTAATTGGAATGGATACTCGTGTGTGCGGAAACCCATGTCCTTGATCTCAGAAAAACCTAAAGGATTTAGACTCTACTCTGGAGGCCTCACAAGGGCATGGAGGACCCTCTGGGTTCCACTTATAAAGGCCCTTATACAGGAAGACCTTTATACGAGACGACATTTATACAAGACCTTTTATGTGACGAGAAGAGCACTGCACGTTTGAAACAACACGAAAAGGCACAAAGAGCAGAGGGAGGGGCCTTGCTCAGCGGACAAACATGTGTGGACACTCCAATTCGTGATCTCACACAGATTCACCACACACACACACACACACACACACACACACACACACACACACACACACACACACACACACACACACACACACACACACACAGTATTTACGCTTTGTTTTCACCTCACTGTGAGCTACTTCGAGTTGGGTAGGGCTCTTGTGGTACAATGCCACACATCGTGACCTAAAATTACCATAATCTATGTTTATTCACCTTGTTGGGAGAACGACTGTTAATGAATGCTCCCTGTTCGTCACCGCAGCTAATCGCCTGGTTACCATTTTTTAGAGTTGCCAAACATTTTCTAAATGGGGAAAGTACTGTATAATATACAGTTCGAGGGGGTACAGAGTTTACAAAATAGAGTTTTATGGATTTCCTGCATCATACTTTGAACAGGTAGCCTATAACGGATGTCCTGCCTGACCTAATACAGACACGAAATGTCATTGCCCAGTAGGACATGCTTTTAACTCTCCAGGGGTCATTGAGAGCTGCAATTTTATATAAAAATGTATTTTTATTCTCTGTCTCCCTCTACCTCAACTCCAACCCCACACTGGGTTGATTAGAGAAATTAGAGGGGCATTGTTGAGAAATTAACCCACTCGGGCTGCAATGTTAGAAATAGCACAAAAGAAAGCATCAGGTGATTTTAAGTGTTCTGAGCCTTTAATGGTAAATGTGCCCGTTTTATGCTGTATGACTCACTCCACTGCAATGAATTCATTCATTGCTGTCCAATTGTTCAGTATTCTGATCGACTGACGGGTCCTTCTTTATGCCAATCATCAAGTCACCTTTATTCACGTGGCAGATACATATATAACGTGTATAATCTTAAGGGCATGTCATGTGGTCTTACTGGTCTACCTGCACAGCCTTTGTGATCTACTGGTAGATCACAAAGGACGATCTACCTTTTGGGCACTCCTGGTCTAGATAGTACAGATAGTAGTGCTATGGGAGTTGTTCGTCATTGCTCATAGTTTGAAACTCAAATTGAGTTTTATCGGAAGTATGTGTCACTGATGTCTTGGTATAGTAGCCAGGTGGTTAGAAAGTATAGATCTGTTTCTACCACATTTTGCGTGCAGTGGGTGCATAGTCTGTGATCGCTGAGTCTGTATCTGGTCATGCTTTCCAGAGTTTTGGGTCTTTTACTGTGCTCAGGTGTTCAGCCAAGTGTAAATGTGTTCTCTGGATGAGAGAACAGCCTGCGGGATACAGTACAATTACACAACCTCTGCGGTGGTGGGCACTGGGCAGGGACTTTATCGCTGCGCCAGCTGAGATAGAGATCTTATCTTACCGAAAGAAATATAGGATTTCTTCGCAGAGATCTGCTTTATTGCTTTATTTGTCACGGGGGTCATTATTATTTGACAGTGTTTTTCAGCGTACTACAAACTAATCATTTACACCAACGCACAAGCAAATCCCCTCAAGCCAGCTTCGTCTCATTTTCATTTGTACTGAGGCTGTTCACATCAGTACTATGAACGTCTTGCAGTTGTTTTTATTTATTTATTTTTCTTTGGAGAGTTTGTTTATTGGATTTTTCGTAGAAGCATCATTGAACAAGTCAACAGAAACAATGTCATCAATAGCTTATCTAAAAACATGAATAATAAGCAACTGTATTTCTGTTGTTGCAGACAACAGAAGAGGAGGTGTTTGGCAACACTGAAGAAAGTCCTGCCTTTGTAGAATTCCTAGAGTTTCTAGGAGAGAAGATTGATCTCCGCAACTTTAAAGGGTAAGGAAACCTTTATGGCCATAACCAGGCATGGTACTCTGTATACTAACAATAATACCATAACAATATACCTGAACTACAATGCTTTGTAAACTACAATACTGTAGTATAATTAGGTGTGTGTGTGTGTGTGTGTGTGTGTGTGTGTGTGTGTGTGTGTGTGTGTGTGTGTGTGTGTGTGTGTGTGTGTGTGTGTGTGTGTGTGTGTGTGTGTGTGTGTGTGTGTGTGTGTGTGTGTGTGTGTGTGTGTGTGTGTGTGTGTGTGTGTACACGTGTGTATGTGCAGATTCCGTGGAGGGCTAGATGTGACTCATGGTCAAACGGGCATGGAGTCTGTCTACTGTAACTATCGTAACAAAGAGGTCATGTTCCACGTGTCCACGATGCTGCCTTACACAGAAGGAGACACACAACAGGTAGGCATATAGCAGTACAACAGACACACAACAGTTATACTGTGGTACAACAGACACACAACAAGTATTACAATACAACATATACACAACAGGTACTGCATTATAACTGCATTATAACTGGATTATAACTTAAAAGCCTTTAATTTTCTCAGAGCAGAGCAATCCAGAGCAGCTTTTATATGGATTGTTTGACTGCAGTAGTTTCTATTCTATGTTGACTGCAGTAACTTCTATTCTATGTGCCTTATAATACAGGGCGCTTTATATATGAAAACTGTTCGAAAATAGGCCATCCATTAAAGGGGCGCCTCATACACAACTGGTATATTGTGATAAAACAGACAGGTACTGCGGTATAACAACGGCCATAGTCTAACAGTGCTGAAATATGAACATTGTGAGCTTGTAGAGATTTGCTGTTGCTGTTCACATGAGGGCTCCCTTCCCTCCCTCCCCACAGATGTACTAATAGATTTATCAGGACCATCATAAACATGCAACAGTGTGCATCAGTATGTGCGCCAGCATGCAGCCCATACTGTGAATGATGATGATGTGAAGTTTTCAGCAGTGGTGACGTTTCTGAATAGAAGCAGCACTCCCCCTGCTGGTGTGTTGAGGGAAAGTAGCTGGAGAATACGAAAGCAGTGTATAGTACCATAGCATGTGGATTTATGGTAATTCTTTATGCATACAGCTTATACATTTATGCATAGTACGACATATCGATCTTAGGTAGTATGGTATGAATTTATGTATACTTTATGCATGAAGTTTAATAGCTTATAGATTTGTGTTTGGATGGTGCTTTCATCCTAAGCGCTTTATAATGCATTTCACGATCTCCCAGTTCTGCACGTTCTCACATATTCTCACTCCAATCAGGGACAGTCAAGGGCTCAATGTCTACTGTCTGGTCAATGACACTGTTGACACACAGCAATGTCAAAGCTGTCGAGGTCACACTTACTTAGGGCAACGTTAAATGGTATTTTATCGTAAGAGAACATACTCTGTTTCATATTGTGACGTATTATCTAGCACTGCGTCACCGTGGTCAACAAATTGTATCGTGTTTAAGTGATTAGATATCATGTTTAAACATCCGTTTTACTTAATCTCCATTATTCGCCCTCATGAAAGTCAGAATTACACTCAAAACATATGTTTATGCATTCACAGTAGTTGTTTTATGTGTGTGCGTGTGCGTGTTGTTACAGTTGCAGAGGAAGCGGCACATAGGGAACGACATCGTGGCCATCGTGTTTCAAGAGGAAAGCACTCCCTTCGTCCCCGACATGATCGCCTCCAACTTCCTCCATGCCTACGTGGTGGTCCAGGCGGTCAACGCCTGCTCCGACGACGTTCTCTACAAGGTATACCAACTGTGGTCCCTGCTCTCCCCATCCTCCCCTCCAGCCAGGGACTACTAGCCCCATGAATGGGGCTAGTCAAAGCAAACGGTCGGGGAAACATCCCACCCCGAGACCATGTGATGAACAAAGCCGCCATGCTTACAACTGTAAGGAATGTGATGAGCACAACTCATGTGTGCACGGCTATTGAAATCAGTCAGTTAAAGGGGAATTCCACCCATTTTCAACATTTTTTCTGAGAGTGTACAAATGCAACCAAATGAACCCTAACAGGTTCATTTGGTTCCATTTGTACACTCAGAAAAAATAAGTGTCTAAAGAATTACATTAACATGGTGAATTACATGATGTCATCAAGATGTGTTTCACCATGTTCATGATTTTTTTTTTCAGACCTCCATTTCTAGGAAACACAGAATTGGGGAATGTTTTTATCATGTCCACCCAGCACCTCTAAGGCGAAAATGGGTGGAATTCCCCTTTAAGGAATGCCAGCAATGTGTCCTCTGTGTACTTCTAGGTAGATACGGAACGGGCAATTTACGAGTACGTCAGTGTTTTGCTGCGGCGTTCCTTATCTGAATAAAAGTACCTGAAGGACACTTCCGTGAGCGATGGCGTTCTTTCACTTGACTTTACAGCTTCTGTTTACCGCGCTAGGAGTAAATGCCATAGGTCACTTTCAGCTACTGCAGGCTAATTTACATTAGATAACCTAGGAGTAAGGCCTTGTCTAGGACATTGGACCAAACAGTTTCTCAGTTATTTATTTTCATTTTCACTTTTTTAGAATGACATTTGTGCATGCTGTGACAAAGTCTGAGATATAACAATAAACATTTTACTCACTATGCAGGGTTGAGGATATGATTATGACTTACTTGGCTCAAATAAGCAGTAAGTTACTATGAAAAAGTTCTTACACCAATCCTTTGTCGCCACTATTGACAAAGAAAATCCAGACACGTTGGTGCTATTCTTGTTTCCAGTTTCCTATTCCTGTTTCCAGATGGTAATGTCGGTGTGCAATGTGTTGCTGCTCAGTCAACCAGTGTGGAGGCAGATATTCACAGAAGGCAAAGTGGTCACTCAGTGGTGACCACTCCACTAACAGTCTTGTTTACTAGCAATCCGACATAATTGTATAGTGCTGCAAAGTGCAAAGGGGGCGTTGCTTTCGGCATTCCTATTATTATCCTTTTGAGTCAAGGGCCAAAGGTAGACCAGACGTTTAAAGGCAGTAACCTTTTAAGAGCAGTAATCTCATAATGTCACAATTTACTTTTAAAACATTGCAGCATTACCCAACACTGCTCCTACAGTCTACCTGGGCTTCTGTGGCTGAAATGTTGTTGTTCTTTGATTTCTTTCTTTGATTTTTGTAAGGTATCAGTGACGTCACGAGATGATGTTCCATTCTTTGGCCCCACCCTCCCAGACCCAGCTATCTTCAGAAAGGTAAATGTTGTGTCCCCAAACCATGGCTTAAAAAACAACTCCAAGAGCAAACAAATTCCCAACAACAGAGAGAGGGCTGCATGGAGATTATCCCCTTTTAGAACATGTTGAGGACAGTCAATAAATTAATTCTTAGATTTTAAAATGCATAAACATTACATTTCGAGGAAGCATTTCCAAATAAATGTTGTGTAGTAATGGCCAGTGAACATTCTGATGTATTTTGGTTTGTCCAGGTGGTTTGCTTTGAGAGATATTGCATTTTTACACAGTTGTAATTTGTAATTTATTGACGCTTCCTAACATTTTAGACAGGCTGAATATCCAACATGAAACCAACTTCACAATGTGTCTGTATCTGTCAGTGTGCGTGTGTCTGAACACCTGTCTACCCACTCAGCAATTATATATGAACACTCCATCATTGGTTATACTTTCAGTTAAGTTTAATTAATAATTAATTTAGTAGTGGATTAAATATTGCCATCCACTTGAAGTACATGGAAAAATGCATGGACTCACATCAAGTATTTTTTCCTTCAGAGGCCCTTAGTGGTACAGTTACAACACTTGGAGGGAAGGTTCATAATAATTACTAAAATTAATGGCATGAATAATTCAATTAGTCGGCATCATGGTGCACTATAACAGCCCCATTACATTTTGCCTTATAAGCGTAGGTGGTAAAATCAACTTCTTGTGAATTCCTTGGGTCTTGAACTCCCCATATAGGCAACTACTGTTTGCGTCAGGATGGATTTCCCACCATTTACACGTTTCTTTAAAACACGTTTTATTATCAGCCATAGCGTAGCCTGTGTGTGCTATAGCAACACAGTACGTGTGATCTATTACAGTACGATGTGATCTATTACACCACATTACCCACACTGTACACACTGTTCAAATAATGCTTTAGGTCCTAGTTTAATTAATTCACCTTATAATTTCACACTCATCTCAGACTCATTTATCTGCTCTGCTCTTCCCAGGGTCCTGAATTCCATGAATTCCTCTTCACAAAGCTCATCAATGCGGAGTACGCCTGCTACAAAGCAGAAAAATTTGCCAAGTTAGAGGTAAGGTTGTGGAAATAGTGCTTTATATTTTGGAATTAGACACATGATGGAGCACCAGTGTCCTTACCCCGGAGATGTCATAAACCTATAGGGCTCCATTTTCATTACACGCTAAACCCCTTATCCCAAACCCCTTATCCCTTTTTTTACTATTTTGAAAAACTTTTTGGAATAGTTCAACATGCCAATCTATTCACCGGTTGTGGGCTGGTATACTGGCCATTTCATTGAAAAATGTTTTTTTATTTAAAATAGTTTAAAAAGTCAATGAAGTTAAGGGATAAGGGGGTTAGCGGTGACAAAAATCTAGGCCTTAGCATGTATGTGTTTGCGTGTGTGTCAGGAGCGAACGCGGACGGCCTTGCTGGAGACGCTGTACGAGGAACTCCACATGAACAGCCAGGCCATGATGGGCCTGGGAGGAGACGAGGAGAAGATGGAGAACGGGAGTGGAGGCGGAGGAGGTGGAGGAGGAGGAGGTGGTGGTGGTGGAGGCTTCTTTGAGTCATTCAAGGTAACTCTTACAGGAGCTGCGTGTGGTGCCAGCCAGGGACGTTTCTTCAATACTAGGGGCATCTCTGTGATGTTAGAGACTTCTCTACGACGTGGGGGGGCTAATCTGCAATGCCATGCGCATTTCTTCGATGCTAGTGACAACTCTGCGATGCAATGGGCTTTATCTTCAAGGACCTCGTCAAGTATTTAGTGCCAGCGCTTAGCAATTAGCGCAAGCAATTTTACCACTCAGTAAGTGAATTAGTACTACCTATTCCAGATGGTAGTAGTGTTTTGTGACCAGATGTTTACATAATGTGGAAGTAGTACTCTCTACCGGGTCTCTTTCATTCACTCTCTGAATGTGGAAGAGGGTTTATTTTTTTCTGACATACAGTGAGCCACGTGCCAGAGACACCGTGAAGGCGCTGTTGCTCTGAGCTGCTGTTGTGCTTTTTGCAGGCTTTCAAACCACCAGCTTCTGTGTTGTGTTGCGTCGTGTTGCGTCGTGTTGCGTCGTGTGTTGTGTTGTGTTGTGTTGTGTTGTGTTGTGTTGTGTTGTGTTGTGTTGTGTTGTGTTGTGTTGCGTTGCGTTGCGTTGCGTTGCGTTGCGTTGCGTTGCGTTGCATTGCATTGCGACATGTTGGTGTTCTGGTTCTTGCATGACCTTCCCCTCTTGCGTTAAGATGCTGTAGATGTGTGTGTAGCGTGTGCGTGTGAGTGTGTGTGTGTGTGCGTGACAATCTCATCTTCCCATACCAAATGAAGTCATGTTACGAGGGGTGGATGGATTCCTCTCTTGCCTCTCTGCGTGGAGGTGGTGGGTTTACATTGTCGTCGCTGGGAGCAGACATCCATGCAGGCCCCTGCGGGTTACTTGTCTCCTTCCTTGTCTTTCTTCCACACCCACTCAGACACGTGGACTCGCCACAGTCAGAACCCCCGGGTGGGTGCTACTGTCAACCACGCTCAACCAAAGCTGCTCTGCTTCTTCTTCCAAATTACTGGCGCCTGTGGGACTCTCTCTCTCTCTCTGTGGTCTGTGGGACGCAAGGTTGTTGTATAGTTTTGAATGTTTCATTAGTTTTATGTGTTTCTATTTTTTTTTGCTTGGGAGTTTATTATTAAAGCTCCTATATGTAATTTTATGGTCAAAATAATAATTGCATGTTTTTTTGTATTGTTTTTAGTTTTTTTCATGAAGTCTTCTTTTAATTAGATCATCTCTAAAAAATCTCGTCTTTTTGACGCCTCTAGGGGCTGCAGGAGGCCTCCAAAGAAATCCCTATAAACTTTGTCATTGGCTAACAAGTAGTCCCGGCAGGACTACTTGTTAGCCAATCAGGAAGAGCCTCGCTGAGCTACAGGTACCTATGATTAAGGAAAAATGGAGGACTGGTCGAGTCAAATGAAGATGTGGTGGAGGACTATGATTTTTAAAGAGCCACTGCGGCTCCTATGGTTGTCATCAATACTAGATATTTTCAGAAAGTGATCTAATAATGAAACGGTCTAAAATAAGGAAGAGAAAGAAGAAAACAAATGCCATTAAAATTCTGAGAATTATTGCTTATATATACTTTAAAGGCTCTGTTTTATGTAGCATTAAAAGGCAGACAAATATTAAAATAACCTTTTCTCTATGAATTTGTTTTTGCAAAAACACCATACTTGTAGTGTATTGTACTGTTGTTGTTTTTTTTTTTTCCTTTTCTTTGATTAGTTTCAGTTTTAAGCCTGTTTTCTGAGACCGTGTAGGATGATAAGAGCACTCCGGACCTCATTTTTTTATGTTTATTTCTGTTAACTGAACTCTTTACATAGAGCATTTAATGAGCTATAACAACCTTGCGTCCATGGAGCGCGTGGAGCCCCCCAGACCTCTGTGGCGGTCAGTGGTCCGTCTCAACGTGTGTCCTCTCTCTCTGTAGCGGGTCATCCGCAGCAGGAGCCAGTCTATGGACACCATGGGGCTCACTTTCAAGAGGCCACACACTGTCTCCACTAGTGTCAGCGGAGGCTTTAACCACCACAACGGCACCACAGACAGCCCCAAGTTCCCAGGGATAGTAAGTACTGTATACTGCCCCCCACCAATGCTCTCTATAGGGGGAGGCAAGCCCCTCCTAAAACTCTGCCTCCACCATTATACCCCACCCCCCCTTTCCCCTTCACACGCCTGCCCATGGGTATGTTCACACTAGCCGGCTTTTCGAAAAGTAGATGCTGCCTTTTCTCATTAAACTGCCGCGTGGGAGGTGACCAAATGGCGGCCACATAGGGAGCCGTTAGAGGACTTTTTTATGCCTGGGGCTTTCTAATCATGAGTGTAGCCTACATGAATAATATGCAGAGCAGTTCGTGGAAGCTCTCTCTCTATGCCCCACATCGTCAGAGTATACCAGCAGCGTTTCTCTGCCAAGGTCTCTTTGCCTACAAAAATATATATTCGTATTAAAAAAAACTATCCCAATAAAAAAAAAAAAACTTCTGTTAGGATAGATTTTTAAAGTAAGATTCATGAATGCTGATTCGCCAATATAAATGCATGCTGTGCTTGAGAAGGCCAGCAGCAAAGACCCAATTGCACAGTCTGTGTCTGTCTGACAGCAAGTTTTATACTAAAACTATGCCATGCAGTTGCTCAATTGAATAATGTACACCTACAGGTTTGGAACTTTGTTATCAATAAGTCATGTTATTCTGAAGTCTGGCTGAAGTCTTGGTGAAATAAAACCAAAATATTTTCAGCAGAAAAGTGCCTTAGGCATTACTTCATTAAAGACGGCTAGTGTGAACAACAACCTACTGCACTAACCCCTCACAGAGACACCGGCTTACTTTAGGCCACCGATTGTCAAAGTTGGGGCTGCGGCCAGTTGGAAAATGCTATTTTCTGACTTATTAAAGCCATTTTGCAATAGGGCGAGGCCACGGCCGGAGGCTATTTGGGGGTGCTTGGCACGGAAAGGTTTGGGATCCTTCCCAGCATTATGAAGGTCCTTGCAGTCACTGACTGACTCACTGACTCACTCACAGCCCCTGCAGTGCTTTGACCGTAGAATAGAGGAAGGTGAATTTACGTACTTGGATAACATGCTGCATCTAACATCGACATTGCTTCATTTCTATGCTCACAAAATCCAGTGCATCTGCATTCTGTGTGAAGTGCTTGCGTTAAAGATTACACAATGACCACAGCGACCGTGTGTGTGGGTGTGGGTGTGGGTGTGGGTGTGAGTGTGTCTGTGAGTGTGTGTGTGTGTGTGTATGCACGCTCATGTCTGTGTATGTGTGTGTGTTTGCATGCCAGCTGAAGCTTGTGCCTGTCTGTATTGCACAAAATAAAAGCATACACACACAAATCTAAATACAATCAAAGGCCTTGTCTGTAATCTTGCATAATGTACATGTCATGTACAGGTAAGTATCATTTTGGCTGTTGATCGATATGCCCAATGATCTGTGTGGCTGAAAATGTACAAACGTATTTTGCCTTTCATTGAGTGATTCTCTGAATTGTTCAATCATGTATTGCATAGTCACATTTTTCAACAGGGCGTTTGTGCTTTCACTAAGAACAATAATTTATTTGATGGACACAGCTCAGCTTAGATATATATATCACAAAGAAACGAGGATACGCTGTGAATATCCATTCAGAATGGACTAATCAACATTATTAACAGATGGTATGTGACTGTACCTGAGGCTTGCTTCAACGTCTGTAACCCTGTCTCAATGTGTTAATGTGTTCTATCTAACCCTGATGTATAATGCAATGTGTGTTCTCCTCTGTTCTTGAAGCTTTTAAGGGCCTTGCAAACGGGGGGTGATAACGCACACGTTAACGTCTGGGTCGTCGTCAGCTCTGCTCCACATCTGCTCAAGAGGGGCGCGTGATAACGTGAAAAATTAACGCAAAAAGGCTAAACAGAATCCAGCTCTGGTGAATTGCGGCTTGTGCACAGAACGAGCATGCACGCGTCAAATTCGCGAGACCACGCTTGTGTACAGGCATTTTGATACCAGGACCCACTATTTATTCAGCATTTGAGCCACTATTTGAGGACGTTTTAGCCGCACAGACCCCAAAACTAAAGATTGCTTTTGTCCACAATAACTGTAAGGCTGTTTTTTGGAAACACAACAGTCAAACATACAGTAGAACAAAATTACCATTCTTCTATATTCTCCAGTTGTGTAGACTTCAGGCTAATTCAGATGATGATTATTTTAACTCTTGAGTGTAAAATGAAAGCAAATGGACCCTGCAGGTCCATTTGGTTTCATTTTTACACTCAACTTTCCATCATTTAGCTGGGGACCACCTGGAACTCTCTGAAAGACCACTGTTTGAAAATCACTGGTCTACAGCGTTATCGCCACCGCGTATGCTCAGCACAAACACGCATGTCTCATTGAAAAAGAAACTAGAGGCGCGTTTTATTGCCCCTCGTGTGGAAGGCCCTTTACTCCTTTTCACCCTGATTCTCACATGCTTACTATCTGTCCCTCTCTCCTAGTCTCTCCCCTTTCTCCCCCTTTTTTCTATTGCTCTCTCCATTTATTCCTTCCCTCCCTTCCCCTCTCCCTCACCCACTCTTTCTCTCTCTCCCTCTCCCTCTCCTTCTCTCACCCCCTTCCCTCTCTCTCTCTAACTCATTCAGCTGGCTGTTTAACTCCCGCGGTGGTGTCAGCAACCCATCCCTCTACCGTTGACGTTGTCGCTACGTAGCCTGCAGCTAACGTGCTAATGTGCTTCCCGTTCCCCTTTCAAACCAACATAACTTTAACTGCACGGAGAGACTCACACTGTGTTTTTTTATCTTCTCTTCTGTCCCTCATTATCTTCTTTTTACACGCACACACACTCCCTCTCTCTCTCCCTCTCTCTCCCTCTCTCTCTCTCTCTCTCTCCCCATCCCCTCCCTCCCTCCTCTCCCCTGTGTGACTCTAGTCCTTACTCGTCCCAGGCAAAAGCCCCAGTAAATATGGACGCCGAGGCAGTGCCATAGGGATAGGAACAATAGAAGAGGTTCATGTCTTAATTCTAACTACTCAAAATCTCGTCACTGTCGGGCAGAAAAACCTGTACCTCCACATTTCATCTTTTTATGGATTTGTTTTTTGTTTTGTTTTTGTAATGCACTCATGCACTCATTTATAGGCAACTTCGTGAGCTTATACATAATAACTACTGTACATACAGTATATGTAGGATATGCTGGAACCCCCTTATCTTTCTGAAAAGTTATACTTTGGGACAAAAAGGTTTCCACCTGACAGTGACCATATATATTCTTTCCTCTGCATGATTAACAGTGGTGGAAGTAGATTTACTTAAGTACTGTACTTACTGTAAATGCAATTTTGAGGTATTTGTGCTTCACTTCAGTGTTTCAGATTTACAGAACTTTAGATACTATTACTTACTTTTTATATTTTGATTACTATTACAAAACCTACATTAGCCACAACAGAATACCGGTATATGTTTCAGCCATTTGAGAATGGCCAATCTACACCTCACAATGCGTTGCAACTTGCAATGCACTGTAAATTTCTGAGCTTGTAGATTTGCTATTTTCAAATGATTATCACACATTTGAAAATTTGAAATGGGACATTCTGCACAATTGGTACTTTAAGTGCATTTTGAATTCCAGACTTTTACATAACATAGTATTTCTACATTCCGCATTTATTACATTTACTTTTACTTAAGTAAAGAAAAATCAAATTATTTTTCCACCACTGATGATTCAACCCTTCTCTCTGTATCAAGGCATCCCAACCCTCAATGTCTCAATCCCTTGCCTAATCAATAACAGCATGTATAATCCACTGGAGGAGATTAATTAAGTCTGTATGCCATAGAAGTTCTGTGAATGGATCGATTTGATAATGACCACATCCTGTGATTTTTCATCACCAAATCACCACATGGAAATCATTATCACTGGTGTGTTTTCAAAAAAACAAAAAAAAAAAAAAAAAACATTTTCTTTCCACACTGTCCTGTCTGCTTTATTGTTATTGTCTGTTATGTGCTGTGAAAATCTAATGGACACTAGGTTGTTCCATATTAAATTATCTATTTAGTTACGCAATGATGGATGTTGATGTATTAAGGTTGCCATATACAGTGTGTGTGTGTGTGTGTGTGTGTGTGTGTGTGTGTGTGTGTGTATATATATATATATATATATATATATATATATATATATATATATATATATATATATATATATATATATATATATATATATATATATATATAATCTCCTCGTCTTTGAAGCCACATTAGATAAAAAGACTTCCTTTTCTTTTTCAGTCCTTGTTTTGAGGGCTTACAAAGACATAGTGAATGAACAAAGCGTTTGCTCAGAGAGCACATTTTAATGGTAAGCCCCGGGGCTGGCTGGCCTGCCTCGGCTGCTCTGATGGAAACATTGGCACTGAGGCTTGACATTAAGCCTTTATAGCGCCGTATTTTAGTATTCTGTTATCAAGCAGTGACTTCAAGGCAGTGCCTGCGCTCTGCACCCTAACAATTGAGTCTTACGTAAGATGCTGTGAAGAGGAATACCTTCTCTTTCTTTTTGCATTAAAACATTTGATCTACATTTGAAAACATTTGAAAGTGTACCTATTTTCTATTTGAACTTAGATTTAAATTAATTCTGGAAATAATTCTATAATACACAATTAACTATTAAAAATCCTATGCTTTTGTAAGCCATTTGAAATAATAGCAGATTGACAAGCCAACTAATAATATAGGGTTCAACCACTTGAACCCCAGCATCCATATTTGTGTAGGAACATTAGCCCCCAATAGCAGATCTACAAGCTCACTGTGACATGTTGTGAGCCTGTGGATCTACCATTCTTGGTAAAGCAATTGGATCTATAGGGAAACATGTATGTACAACGTACTATACAGGAACTAATATAACTAGGGCATGTTCTATTAATAATAGAGAGGTTAGATGATAAGGCATGTTGCTTAAGGTTGCTGAGGGTCTAGTATACCTTCACTGGCTGTAATCATTCCTGATAATCTAATATGTTCCCTGGCAGTCTCTAATCATTCCTGGGAAAAGCCCGACCAGGAAGAAGTCTGGACCTTTCAGCTCTAGACGGAGCAGTGCTATCGGAATTGAGAACATTCAAGAAGTTCAAGAGAGGAGGTGAGAGGCTATCAGAAATGTGATGACCAGGTGAACTGATGTGTGCATAAAAACATAATTTGAACACTTTCTGTTCACTTTCTTGGGGGGAAAAACATCCTCCTAGTACAATTATTATGGTATCTGATGGTCAGTCATGTTTTGGGGGGATCACAGCACCTGGTGTCCCGATTCAGGGGAAGACAAAACTATATAAAATAGTGCTAAAAAACTGGCTAATAATTAAAGATTGCAAATAACAGTTATTGTTCTGATTCCGGTACAGTACAACAAACACCAGTAAAGAGTGCTCTCCTAGCACAATGAAAACCCCAGACAGCGGACATGTTTCTCAGGACCCCAAGTCTGAGAACTCATCCAACCAGAGCTCTCCGGAAGTGCTCACTACCACCAAGAACAGGTAAGATGATCACATCACCATTTACACATGAATAATATGAAGCAGTAAAGCACTGTCTGGTTTATGTTCAGTGATAGATCAACCCCTCCGAAGGCACTGGCGCTACATAAAATCAAAAGGCAGCCATGCATGCACACTGAAATGATTTGCATTTGCGCAACACACTTTTGTTTGCATGCCCAGTGAACGGAAATGAACGTGAGTGCGTTCAACACAACATCAGTACTATCCCCGTGGGAGCCTGGGAGGACCCAGGCCCCGACTGTGTAGTTAAGAACCTGATAGACAACCTTAAACAATAGCTGGGGTTCCTGTGTTGCGTTGGCGGAAGCAACAGCTGACCCTATTTGATTTAGTCTCACATACTGGGCACTGCAGGCTCCTGGCGTTGAAGCTCCACTAAGTTCCATTGTTAATTCGGACCACCACCATAAAATCAAGCATGGAGGGGCCAGACAGTGGTTGGGTCCAATAACTATTTCACCATGGAGCTAAAGAATGGTTCTTTTGTATTCAAGTTCCTTCTCCCTTTTGGATTATTATACTCTCTGCCCTAATTCTGGTTTGCTAAAAAGGCGGTCACCTACGGTGTCATTCAGATGCGACTAAGCCAGAGATGCACAGGACTTGTTTTCCTATTTGCCTGGTGTACAGGTCTTCTTAAAAGTCGTTTAACCAGGATTGTTCTTGTCAGGATGTAGTTGTCATCCAAATGGTTTAATCTAGGTTGTAGTTGCCATCAGAATGGTTTAGCTCAGGTTGTAGCTCTTATCAGGTTGTAGTTGTCATCAGAATGGTTTAACTCAGCTTGTAGTTCTTCCCATCTCGTTGGCAGGACCCCGTCCATCCCTGAAGGTCATGACCTCTCCCGCTCCTCCTCCAATGCCAGCAGCTTCGCCAGCGTGGTGGAGGAGAACGAGACGGAGGCTACGGAGGACTATGACACAGGCATGGTGAGGACAGTTTGTGTGTGTGTGTTCGAGGCTTTGAACAGCCTTTTAACGTCTTCTGGTCCAAACATCCTTGTTGTCCAGATTGGATTTTGGACGCCTTTTTTTTAACAACAATTGGTTAACGTTCAAAACTGTGTTCTCTACACCCTCATATAATGTAATTGCCAATGTAAATTGGCTACATTTGCAATTTGAGGGTCCAAACTTTTAAAACTCTTTCCCCAGGAAAGCTTCTCGTCATCTGCTGGGACGCCACACAAGAGAGATTCCTTCACATACAGTACGTGGCTGGATGACAACATGAGCAACAACAGCAACACCAGTCAGACCAGTCACAGCAGCTCCCCAGGTACGAGACCTTCTAACGATTCAGCCATGGGCTAACAGAGCCATACACCCTGTGCTTTCAGATCCATAAGTCCTGGGAAAACACAGGCTTAAAGTCAGTTTTAACTGAGCCATAAGCCCTGGGATAGGTCAGACCTAACGTCAGGGTTAACGGAGCCATACACACTGGGATAACACAGCCCTGAAGCCTGGTTAGTCAGGGCCATAAGCCTGGGGCTATCCTCAACAATGCTGTGCTTGTAAGGCAGGTTTATGTCCACATCTCACCTCTGAGACACAGAGCACATACTATAGACAGAAACATTAGTGGAATTCTGATGAAGATCACCTTCCCCCAGGAGATCCCCACACAGAAAAACACAAGATGAGAGATTATCTTTTTTTCTCAGAACATCGGGCTACAGATGATCCCCCTGCTTCAAAGTGAAATTGGTAAACTTTGTCTGTGGATAATACTGTTTAAATATTCGTTCAAGGAAAGTATTTCAGGCAGAAACATCTTATTCATAATATTGAAATTAATTTTCAATATGACTTATTGAGCAGATATGAAGCATATTTTGGCATCAGCACTCCATCTCTGACCATTCACTGTATTATGAATATTTTTCTAGCTAAAATATAAGCCAAATACAATTGCTTCGCAAGCTGCACATCATTCAATAAAATCAATACCGGTAAACCACATTGGAGCCTCTGGAATCCACTAGAGCCGACTTTGCTCCGGTCGTGTTATGTACAGTACAGATATGGAGAGAATTGTAAATTACCCTAGGGCAATTGCAGCGATTCTGAGCACTATTCCTAGCATGGAGCGGGGGCGGATGTAACATGTCCCATTTGGGGGGGCAAGAGAACATGTTGGAGGGGCAAGAGAAAATAGTATGGGTGCCGCGTTCATCGCCCGTGGCGCGAAGTCGCACCCATACCATTTTCGGTTACAGGACTTTTATTAGTCAAGTAAAGCATCAAATCAGTTGCAACAGACACGCAGCATGCATAAAGCTAAAGGTCTGACTCAGAGAGTTTTCTGTTTACAATGATGAAATGCTGTTGGCTGTTGGTTGGTGACACAGCTGTAGTTAGCTAGTAGCAGTAGTAGTGTTTCAAATCATTTTAAATATAAGCACTTTAATTTGAAATATCTTGGGTTGTTTTGCATGGCATCGTGTTTGAGGGGGCAGACTGGGTATTTAGGGGGGCATTGCCCCCCCATGTCCAATCCATGCCTAGATCCGCCCCTGGCATGGAGCAAAGCCTGCCAGTGCTATTATCTTGGAATGACACTTACAGTATGTAGTGACTAGGGGCGAAGTAGTTCCGTGCATCACAGATGGAGCCGTTGCCAAGTTACTACGATCCATGAGGGGGAAAAAAACAAACACATAGTACCAGCAGTATGCTCTGCTTTCCCTTGGGGGAATACTTTATAGTACTTGCTAATGTGCTGAGCAGGTGGTACTGTATAGCAGAGCCTGAACACCATGTTCAAATGGAATATTCACATTCAACGAATGTTTTGTTTTCATGATTTCATGACAAAGTTCTGGACCGTCTGCAGGACAAAGCAAGTGTCTGTCTTCAGGGAAACAGTTGCAGCATCAAAGTAGAAGCAACATAGAGGGGGAAAAGGCAAAAATAATATAGCCACAGTATATATCTATTTTGATTTTTGGCAAACAAGTTGCCTCTATTACATTTAAAGTGTAATGAAGCTCAATCCATTGGTGAGTGACAGAGGTTGTATTGGTGTCCTGCAGGGCCTGGTAAACCTGATGGAGGGAAAGGCAGTGACATCCGGATCAAACTGGAACGACCACATGACCATCAGTCGTCATCGGTGAGTAGGGGCATTTTTGCCATTAGGCAGAGTAGGCAGTTGCCTAGGGCGCCATGGGGGGAGGGGGGCGAGGGGAGGGGGGCGACCACCAGACATGCTTTAAAAATGATCCCAGGCCTGGGAATAAGACTAATATGGATGAATACATTATACAGTACACGTCCTCTATAACTAGAATTGAACATTTAAAACACATGTAATATGTTCTTTAGTTTAAAAATAGTTCATCATTTTATCCCTTGGGGGTTAGGGTTTCCCTAACCCCCATTTTCCCTGGAGCCCCCCCTTACCAAATGGACCCATAAGGGTCCATTTGGTAAGGGGGGCTGCTGGGAAAATCTTGCTTAGGGATCCAAATTGCTTAGAAACGCCACTGTCGGTGAGAAATCATACGCAGTGGTGAAAATTATTGCTAGAAATACTGTTACAAGTAAAAACATGTGGGATTAAAAATGTCATCAGAGTACCAAATGTAAAAGTAGTAATTGTGAAAATCAACCTGTATAAAAATTGTTAAGATTGTCTATTTTAATTGTAATGCAAAATTGCAAATGTAAATTTTGTTAGTATATGCCGAAGCTATGCAACTGGTGACCCACAGGCCAATTGCAGGCCATTAGTAGCCTGGGTTCAGCCCACAGGCCCCGCCCACTCAGCTGGGTTCTGAGCCATGGCTCAGAGTCTGACAATCAGGCTAGGCCATTAGGGGCCCGCGAAAGTGGGATCATTACGGAGAGAAATAAGACGTGTGTAAATAAGGTGTGTGTGTGTGTGTGTGTGTGTGTGTGTGTGTGTGTGTGTGTGTGTGTGTGTGTGTGTGTGTGTGTGTGTGTGTGTGTGTGTGTGTGTGTGTGTGTGTGTGTGTGCGCGTGTGCGTGCGTGCGTGTCCAGTGGTGCTTGTTGACACTTGTTAAAGGATTCCACACCAGACGCCATTAGGCACCAATCTACCTTGATCCCTGTGACATCATACTGTATGTACTGCACTTGATTTTTGTCGTAGATGCCCACTGCCCTACATTTCACCCCTGAGATCCCCCTTCCCTTCCACAGTTTGCAACCTCAAGGTGTATGTAGAGCAGGGGGCATCTATCACAAAAATAAAGGACAATATGTACAATGTATGACAGCATAGGAAATTGGAATCAAGGAAGATTGAGGCCGAATGGGTTTTGGTGTGTTATTCTGCTTTAATGTCAAAGTAATAATGTGTTCAGGATTATTTAAATGCACTGTATGCATTTTCAAATAAGTCTACATAAGGTAACATACTTGTATAGACAGACATATTGTCCTGCTGATTGACGATTGGATGATTATCTTGCCTGAAGAAACCTGTTGCTTTATGCCGTTCCAATCTTTGGCCAGTTATACAAATGGCTTCTAAATCAGTAATTCGCTGATTTTAGATTCTGACTTTTACAAGGGTTAACAAAGTGTCATCAAAGTATGTTACTGACACTTCTCTCTTGCATGGCTTCTGTTGTGTGTTGTCGTGTTGATGGCGGTTCTTCTCTGTTTTGTCCTTTCTTACTGCCTGTACATCCGTGTGTACAGAACTGTTAGCTCCACCCACCATGGCTGTATCTTGGACCTCCATTCTCAGGTCAGCCCTCCATCCCACTCACTCTCTCTGAATACATGAATGCTCGGCCAAAATAATACTCGGGATAGATGAAATTTTGCGATATTGAGGGGTCAGAAAACTGAGCTCTCGGGATGGCTGTTGCAGCCTGAAAGACGGACAAAAGAGGGAGAGAGTGTACAAATGTGAACCATATTGTCCTAAAAGAAAAACATGGTGAAACAGAACTCGATAGATCTGCCATTGGGCTGATCCCATGAAGTGAACGTAGTTTGCGACAGCGTAACTCTGTCTACACTCAGGGCTGAGTATTATTTGGGCCGAGCTTTCCTGTTACCCTCTCTCTCGACCTTTATTATGTATGTACCACCATAAGTGCAGTAGTATACCATCGGTTATTTCCAGTAATCATGTAAGACTACCATCATACATATTTAGTTACGATTAGAATGGAGTAAAGCAAGTCACAGATATCTTCACATTATACCAGTGATGTTGTAGACTGATGAATCTTATCCATATCTACAAATAATATACCGTAGATCCTATTTAGCAGTGTTTCCTAGTGTTTTAATAACCTTTCAAATATCTTAATGACACGTACATTTCCTCCTCAAAGCATTCCCATAAGTCACAATCTTCCCGGGAGATGAGACGAGTGCGGGCGTTCGCCGTGACCAATGATGAGGACGAGGAGGCGGAGCCTGGCCAGCCTGCTGGCCAATGACTGGTCAGTGAGGCCAGGAAGAGGAGGATGGGAAGGAAAACACATCCTGAGGAATCAGCTTTTGCATGGCGTTGTTCCATCTGTTCATACACTGACCATAACGACTACGGGGGGGTTGGACCCCTGATGTAAGAGCAAAATGGCCAACGTGTGAATATCAATGTCAATTGCCTGTTTTGCTTCCTTTTGACCCGATGTTTGTTTCAAAAGCACACTTTTTAATCTACAGAGTTAATGTTTTTTTATTTGTTCTAAAAGGCTGTTACGTTGGTTTCGTTATGTCTTGTTGAAGCCTAGATGTGTTGTTCAAACAGGGTAAAGAGCCAGTGCCATTGCTAGAGAGTGTGAGAAGGAGATTGCTGACACCATGCTTACAGATTCTTTATTCTTAAATCGTGTTTACCAAATGAACATTAGGATTTGGGGTGAATGGATATCTGCAATGCATTCACAGACATATACAAAAATACAGAAATGTATGATTTCCAGCAAAGCATCAATTATGATTGATAAGGTTTATGTTGGGTGCTGTTAAATGTGATGGTCAGCTATTTTTCTCTACTTTCCTTTTTTGTGGACAGGGGGTTAAGCAATAGATTAATCCAAAACATGATCAAGTGAGTCTTAAGTGTACTGTGTTGCAACAGTTTCCATACAAGAACTCTCAGGCTCAGTAATATTCCACTGATGTCTAACCTAATGCTACTCTTGTGGAGCAGAAGCATCAAGGATCTCCCTACACCCATGCCGCTGTAGCCTGGGTAAACCGACTCCCCCTGCTGGACAACATGCATTCCATGCCCTCCCGCAGGTTCATGGGAATGCTGGCGGGGAGAGGGGCGGTTTATGAGGCTAATGCTGCTGGTCATATCTAAATTTATTGTTCAGTTAGTTTAAAAAAAAACTCCTGACAAAAATCCTGACAACTGAGTCAGTGTTGTCTGATTGAGGCTGAGCATATATAAGATTTCCAAACTATGTTTTGCAGACTTAGGACATCTGGAGATGTTCCGTGGAATGGTTCAGAGACCCTGTTTTTGAAACTCGGATTTGTAGTCATTACATCACCTCCCTTTCCAAAGAGCTTTTTGGATGTTGGAAGGAATATGCATGGAGGCTATTGTGCGTTAGTTGTTTAATTACTTGAACTAATTGTTTCCACTGGGTGGAATACAATTCAGAGTTTAAAGAAAATTGGCAAAAGGAACAAATGCAGAGACTTAACCTTTTTTTTAGTGCAATGGTGGTGTTTGTTTTCAGAGCAGTGATGCAGACTGCTTTTTTCTCTGCTGTTCTAACGTATGGCTAGCCTGGACCCAGCCCTGAATCGCCAGCCATGCCCATTAAAAATGATGTTATATGAAGTACAAAGTTAAAACTCAAAATGAGCGTATGCCTATGTCTGTACTTGGAATGAGTTTAGATGTCACCAGATGTTCAGTCGGAAGAGATCTCCATCTCCATCTAATCCATGATATAATACAATAATGAATTAATAATCAATCCCTATTATGTGACTATCATTATAAGAAAATTAATAATAGTGAAAATAGCCAATCTACAAGTGTCACATCATGACTGCTATTTTAACGTTTTTTTTGTACAAGACGGTTGTTCAATGAAGTAGAAAATAATGACTGAAGTGGTGAATTGAGTCGTTGATATATAAAATGTTTGTGAAATATAAGAAAAAAAACATTGCCTTTTGATTTAAGATAGAATAATCACAAAGACAATAATGGATTGTTGCAGACCTACACCAAACTCCAAACTCCACTTCAAACTCCAACCTGCCCATTCACCTCATACTTGTCCCAATGGACCTTTAGCTAAGCCCCGCCCTCTTGTCCACCCTAGGACACTTTCCAGCCGGGCTCATTCATTCCAATGTAAATATCATGGACTTTACACATTAAATACTGGTTTATTTTTGGAACCAGACCTTCCAAATCTCTTCCAAATCCATCAACAAGGCCTGTCCTATGCAGTGGAAAATGTGTGTGTGGTATTTATTTTTTAAAACAATGTTTTATCATATAGGAAAGCTATTGGTGGAGAGGTTTGTCTATCATATGTTATGCTTAGCGGTGATTGGACCATAGTTATGGAATTAAAACCATGCCAAAATTAATTTGAACTGTAATTTTGAATCCGTAACTGTAATTGTGCTCCGTGTCTCTGCAAAATAAATCCAGTATTAATTAGTATCTGTAATTTTTTTCTGTATATCTGCAAAATAATCCGTGTCAAATTTTGCATGTGTAGAAAACTATTTGTAAGTTTGTATTTGCTGTTTGTATCACTGCAAAATTTCACAGGTGTAGAAAACAATTTTGCAGTGGTGAGCTTTGTATTTTTTGTATTTGCAGCTTTCAATCACTGCAAAATCCTTTTGTACCTCTGCAAAATAAATATTGTGGTCTGCACAACAACGATTGCGGCGACATCTGCTGTTCAAGTACAACACCACACATCTACAGTTTAAAAAAACACAGTTCAAAAAGTTACGAATTTTGGCAGTGTCTTCACTTCACCGGGGAGAGCCAATCAGCAGTTGGCTTACTCAGCAGTGCACCATTTTGATTGGTTGGCCAAAGGAAGCAGTCTCGCCAATCCCAGTCATTCATAATACATGAATATGAGATCCCATTGTTGGGAAGTACAGAGGTCTAATGGCGGCTGTTCTATAGCCCAGCACAGCTTTAGTGATCTTAAATCCCTTTATTTTAGATCGTTTTGTGTAATAGTAATGCATAAACATTGCAGAGACTTTAGACGTTTCTGTACAATGGTTTAAAACTGCACGAGGGTATGCTTAAAGTATCTTATTTAAACAGGGACAAACTCTGACTGCAGTTTCTGCCCCTCAATGTCGCCCCTCCACCCTCTGATTGCTGTGTGATTGCTGTGCTAGCACACAGCATTAGCATAACTATAGCAGTTCTGACAACAGCTATGTGATTGCTGTGCTAGCACAGCATTAGCATAACCAGCAGTTGTGACAACAAAAGAAGAACATTTGAGGAAAACTCCACTATTTATATACTATTATTTTGACAGATACCATTAGTCTGTTGGCTTGTGTATAATCTAAATATCAGATAAACGTGCATTAGCGACAATGTAACCAGTGTTATTTTAGCAATTCTATTAAAGCTAACAAATATAAGACTTCCGATGCTGATCACTTCAAAATAAGACAATTCACTGGAAGACGGCTCGGTTGCCATGTAGTGCCATGTAGTTGAGAGAACAACAAGCAAACTGGTCTATTCAAATGACTGTTGCAGCTATAGTCAGTGTTGTAGTGGTACTTTAAGAAGTGGGGGGACGCCTCTTAAAGGAAAATTCCACCCATTTTACGATTTTTTCTGAGAGTGCACAAATGTGTTCCATTTGTGCACTCTCAGAAAAAAGGAAACTCATTAAACATGGTGAAACACATCTTGATGATGGCATTAAGATGTATTTCACAATGCTAATGATTTTTTTTCCTTTTGCCCCAAAAATATTTTAGAGAAGTGGGGGGACGCTGTCCCCCCGCGCCCCCCCTCCACTACACCCCTGGCTATAGTAATTCGTAATTCGTAAACGGTTTCATTCAAAAAATCATTAGCATTGTGAAATACATCTTAATGACATCATCAAGATGTGTTTCACCATGTTAATGAGTTTCCTTTTTTCTGAGAGTGCACAAATGGAACACATTTGTGCACTCTCAGAAAAAAATCGTAAAATGGGTGGAATTTTCCTTTAAGAGGCGTCCCCCCACTTCTTAAAGTACCACTACAACACTGACTATAGCTGCAACAGTCATTTGAATAGACCAGTTTGCTTGTTGTTCTCTCAACTACATGGCACTACATGGCAACCGAGCCGTCTTCCAGTGAATTGTCTTATTTTGAAGTGATCAGCATCGGAAGTCTTATATTTGTTAGCTTTAATAGAATTGCTAAAATAACACTGGTTACATTGTCGCTAATGCACGTTTATCTGATATTTAGATTATACACAAGCCAACAGACTAATGGTATCTGTCAAAATAATAGTATATAAATAGTGGAGTTTTCCTCAAATGTTCTTCTTTTGTTGTCACAACTGCTGGTTATGCTAATGCTGTGCTAGCACAGCAATCACATAGCTGTTGTCAGAACTGCTATAGTTATGCTAATGCTGTGTGCTAGCACAGCAATCACACAGCAATCAGAGGGTGGAGGGGCGACATTGAGGGGCAGAAACTGCAGTCAGAGTTTGTCCCTGTTTAAATAAGATACTTTAAGCATACCCTCGTGCAGTTTTAAACCATTGTACAGAAACGTCTAAAGTCTCTGCAATGTTTATGCATTACTATTACACAAAACGATCTAAAATAAAGGGATTTAAGATCACTAAAGCTGTGCTGGGCTATAGAACAGCCGCCATTAGACCTCTGTACTTCCCAACAATGGGATCTCATATTCATGTATTATGAATGACTGGGATTGGCGAGACTGCTTCCTTTGGCCAACCAATCAAAATGGTGCACTGCTGAGTAAGCCAACTGCTGATTGGCTCTCCCCGGTGAAGTGAAGACACTGCCAAAATTCGTAACTTTTTGAACTGTGTTTTTTTAAACTGTAGAACCTGTGAAATTTTGCAGTGATACAAACAGCAAATACAAACTTACAAATAGTTTTCTACACATGCAAAATTTGACACGGATTATTTTGCAGATATACAGAAAAAAATTACAGATACTAATTAATACTGGATTTATTTTGCAGAGACACGGAGCACAATTACAGTTACGGATTCAAAATTACAGTTCAAATTAATTTTGGCATGGTTTTAATTCCATACATAGTAGTTTGGGGAGGGTGGTATCTAAAGGTTTATTGGACAATAGTAGTTTGGGAGGGGCTTAGCTACTTGTCCCAATTGTATCACAATGAATGAATTGACATGGCCTTAAAACTTATGAACATGCAATTTGTTCACCACTCAGATCCTGTTTTCATGTCATAGTAGTTGTGTCATAGATGGCCTAGCCGAGAGGGATGGAATGGCAGTATTAAATGAACTGTGCAAATTGTATTTTAACAGTTTTAAGCACACAACCAGTCAAAAAGAAAGCTTTGCACTTTCAAAGCATTTTATCATGGCGATGTAACGCAGTCGCAGTTTGCCATTTCTCGTATCTACCAAAAAAAGGTCATTCATTGATGATTGATGAAATTGTTTTGTCCATTTTCATTTGTGTTATGACCAACCTCTGTCCATCATGTTATCATGTTCTCTTGTTGCTGACATGCATTTGTATTTATTGATTTGTTTTATATTGGAGGCGGGTTCTATGGTTTATATTGTACAATATCTGTATAGTGGTCCAATGTGACAACCCCCTGCTTACATGTGTCACTTACTTGGGAACAAATGATCATAACACTGTCATCCATAAAGTCTAATCTTTGGGTTAGGTCTCTTTACAGTTAATTTCTTCAACAACACATGTATCCACATCTGTAAAAATAGGTTAAATAATATGGCAAAAACATCTACAACACATTGTTTTCTACAAACAATTAAATTTAAAGCCTATCGCTCAGCTATTGTTGCCATAGTGTTGTGATTTGGTGTATATTGACAGGACAGGACCAAGTAGTCCTATAGCGCATTGCAGTGGGAGCTTTGTACTAATATGAATTATTTTAAGCCTATAATAATGACCATAGAACCTTTGATAGTAAAAAAGAAGAAAAAACTAACAAAACTAAACAAAACAATATATTATTTATTAAGAATCCCCCACAGAAACGAAGGTTTTATGGCAAAGAATCACAAGGATCTTGGATGGCTTGACTCGGGGTACCTGCTCAGTGGCCAGTGGTGGAAATTGCATTTACGTAACAACAGTACTTAAAGGGAGATTTCCTCTTTCAAAAAGACTTTTGGATGCACTAACATCGACTCAGTAGGTTGTGAACCTGTGATCTACTGTACCAAGGCTTATGTGAACACCTAATGTAACCTCAGAGCGTTTATTTTTTTTCGTTACTTGATTCAGTACTTAGATATTCGATATTGATTTTAGCTGCCCCACATCCTTCCTATAGAACCCCATTATAGCTGTAAAGTCCACGATACATTTTAGTGATAATGTCCCCCCAATACGTGCGGGCTGTGCTTCTTCATTGAACTGTTCTAATTTATTTTTAATAATTATTTTGGTATATGAACCTCCTCCAGGAGGTGGCTGGAATACATAAAAAATAATCAATAAAATATGGCCCCTCGCATATTTGAAGGACGCGATCAGTCACCAGAAAGAGAGGTCTGGTGTTTTCAATGAATCTATCATGGTTAAAATGGAGGTAAAGTTATAATGGGTTTGTATAGGGGTGGTCCAGCTGAAATGAATATCTAAATATAATAATTATCTATATGAATAACAAGCCCTCCAGGTCTCCACCGTCCGGGCTCAGGATCGATCTTCGGTTCCCTCATCTTCTCCTCACACTCTTTGGCATTCGTTTCCATGGTAGCACCTTATATATCTATCTATGACGTCATCATGACGTCATCGGATGTGGACGGACGGACATACGCGCTGACGGACAGGATACGATTTATAGTCACCACCTTACGGCGGAGAGAATAATTTAAGAAATAATATTTAAATATGAAGCTATTTAACAACTGTCTGCAGTTTCACATAAGCCTGAATCAACAATATAGCTACTAAAGGTTATCCCTTTAATCTCCCTAAGATTATTTGTACTTTACTTGAGTAAGTTATTGATGACAAAAAGTTGTTTTGAAAGTGAAATATAGCCTTAAAATATTTGTACTTTACTAAATTGAATTGTTATTCTGTACTTTACTTGAGTATTGACAATTTTAAACTTTTACTTCTACTACGGTACATTTCAGATGCAATTATTGTACTTTTACTCATCTACATTTATCTAATAACTTTCAATTACTATTTACTTGTTACTTTGTAGACTTTGATTATTATTAAAAAAAAACATACATTATGGTCTTCAGCGCCACTGTATATACTTTGGCCATTTTAAAATAGCCGATCCACAAGCTCACAACACATTGACAGATTGTGAAACTTGTAGATCTGATATTTTCAAAAGCATTTTATACATTTATACAGTTGTATTAATGTACTGTATAACAAGTACTTTCCTACTGTCTGTACGTTAAGTACATTTTGTACTGGTACTTTCAGCACTTTTACCCAAGGGAAAATTGAATTCCGGAACTTAATTCTATATTGCATTGCACTTTCTCCACCACTGTTCAGCAGAGGGGAACCCATGTGAGGAGACATGGCTTTTCTACATCCTCCACAGTAGTGGTTCCCAAACTCTTTCATGTCAAGAACCCTCACCATTTGAATAGGATATACCCCCACAAGAGAAGATCTCGACCTGTTTAATTTCAAGGAGCACCAGTTTTTACAGGTATTAGGCCCATGCCTTAGATCAATTCTATCTCTAGGTCCCCCGATTTATATTGTAAAATCAATGTTAATTAAACCCGGGGTGTACAAATGGAGCTAAATGAGTTTGGAAACAAAAGGGCCCTTGTGGGATTTGTCACTCCATTTGGTTTGATTTGTACATTTTCAGAGTTACAGACCCATGCAGGACCATTGGTTCCACTTCCAAACTAACATTTAGCGGGGGACTCCCTGGAACTGCCTCAAGGACGCACAGGGGTCCCCAGACCCTACTTTTTGGGAACTATTGCTCCACAGGACAGGTTGGCAGTGATGAGAACACACTATGATGATGATGATGATGATGATGATGATGATGATGGCAATGAATAAACCTTATGATGCAATGATTATCTGTTTTTGAAATGAAAAGGATCAAATATAAATTCAACATATATCAGTTTCATGTGTGCCTATTAGTTGGAATAGGCTTATGCAACCCCAACTCCGTTGAAATTGGGACGTTGTGTAAAATGTAAATAAAAACAGAATGCATTGATTTGCAAATCGTTTTCAACCTCTATTCAGTTGAATACACCACAAAGACAATATATTTAATGTTCAAACTGATAAACTTTATTGTTTTTTGAAATTATACAATCTTTTGTAATTTGATCCCTGCAACACGTACCAAAAAAGTTGGGACGGGGGCAACAAAAGACTGGGAAAGGTCATGAATGCACAAATAACGCCTGTTTGGAACATTCCACAGGTAAACAGGTTAATCTTAAACAGTTTAATATCGTGATTGGGTATAACAGGACCATCCCAGTCGTTCACAATCAAAGATGGGGCGAGGTTCACCACTTTGTGAACAATTCTGTGAGAAAATCATCCAACGGTTTAAAAACAATGTTTCTCAACATTCAATTGCAAGCAATTTGGTGATTTCATCATCTACAGTCCATAATATAATCAAAACATTCAAAGAATCTGAAGAACTTGCTATACTAAAGCGACAAGGCTGAAAACCAACACAGAATACTTGTGACCTTTGATCCCTCAGGTGGCTCTGCATTAAAAACTGACGTCATTGTGTAAAGGATATTACTGTGAGGACTCAGGAACACTCAGAAAACCATTGTCAGTTTACATAATTTGTCGCTACACCTGCGATAAAACTGCGTTAAAAATGTACCATGCAAAGCAAAGCCATACATCAGAAAGGTTGGTTTGAAAAAACAACCAGAAAAACAACCAGAAATGCCTTCTCTGGGTACAATATCATTTGAAATGGTTAGACACAAAGTGGAAAAGTGTGCTGTGGTCTGATGAGTCCACATTTCTAATGATAGTGGACCCAGAGAAGGTATTTCTGGTTGTTTTTCTGGTTGTTTTTCAAACCAACCTTTCTGGTGTATGGCTTTGCTTTGCATGGTAGAGTTTTAACTTGCACTCGCAGGTGTAGCGACAAATTATGTAAACTGACAATGGTTTTCTGAGTGTTCCTGAGTCCTCACAGTAATATCCTTTACACAATGACGTCAGTTTTTAATGCAGAGCCACCTGAGGGATCAAAGGTCACAAGTATTCTGTGTTGGTTTTCAGCCTTGTCGCTTTAGTATAGCAAGTTCTTCAGATTCTTTGAATGTTTTGATTATATTATGGACTGTAGATGATGAAATCACCAAATTGCTTGCAATTGAATGTTGAGAAACATTGTTTTTAAACCGTTGGATGATTTTCTCACAGAATTGTTCACAAAGTGGTGAACCTCGCCCCATCTTTGATTGTGAACGACTGGGATGGTCCTGTTATACCCAATCACGATATTAAACTGTTTAAGATTAACCTGTTTACCTGTGGAATGTTCCAAACAGGCGTTATTTGTGCATTCATGACCTTTCCCAGTCTTTTGTTGCCCCCGTCCCAACTTTTTTGGTACGTGTTGCAGGGATCAAATTACAAAAGATTGTATAATTTCAAAAAACAATAAAGTTTATCAGTTTGAACATTAAATATATTGTCTTTGTGGTGTATTCAACTGAATAGAGGTTGAAAACGATTTGCAAATCAATGCATTCTGTTTTTATTTACATTTTACACAACGTCCCAATTTCAACGGAGTTGGGGTTGTAGTTGGAATAGGCTTATGGAATCTCTCTTCTCAACTCTGAAAATAATGTACTGCCAAAATAACAAATTTACTGTTACTGTCTATTGCTTGTGTCCTTACTTTGAAAGTAAGTTTTAAAATAAAAATGATCTGATTATAAAAACTATATTCAGACTGCTCTCAGTGAAAGCATCGTCTGAGTTGCCTGATTGTAACGGACGGTGGGCTTAGTAATGTTTAGTCACATTACAGTCCCTTTTATGCAAGGTGCTCTGGATTAAAAGGGTTTGTTAAAAGTGTCCACTTTCAAAAAAACTTTTGGTAATTTCATGGTTTAGTCTCATGTGAACACCCCAGACAGTCTATAAGTTACTCTATTCAGTATTTAGATATAGTTGATGTTCATTTTAGTGTATCCGCCTCCTTCTTATACAATAACTTAAAACTCCCCAATATGAGGCTGTTACATTTTCCAAAACAATATTTTAAAAATAAATGAAAATCCTGTAAATGAAATCCCACAGCCTTCTAGCATACGCTAAAATGAACATCAAATATCTAAATACTGAATGGAGTAACTTAAATAAATAAATATAAACTGTTTAATATTGGCTTGCTTAATTGGTCAAATATACAACTGCTGTCCGTGTTTGAGGGTGAGAGGCTGCAAGGGCTCCAAACTGTTATAAAATGGAAAGGGACAGCAAGATGAATCCAGGGCAATTTGCTATTCTATTTTACTATTTACACCGAACACCACCACCCTACACCGAACAGTCACACCACCCTATTGGAAGATGTCTTTACAAGACAAAACATTTCCAGAGCTTGGTTCAAGAACTGATTGTTATCCACCAATGATTAAAACCTAAATGAAACAAGCCCAATCCCAATTGCCTCCCACAAGCTTGGGTGAAGCTACATTCCTATTCACTACAGCCTAAAAAACATCATGCTTTGCAAGTGGGCCAGCAGAGCCAGTCATGGGCTCATTGATTCAGCAAGGAGGCGGATTGGGTCTGCAATTAACTGACTCCTTTCAGCTGTTCACTAGTCAAACACCTATAAAGGTTTGTACAGGTTTGGCACAACCAACATCCACCCTGCTTGAACCCACACCAGAGTGGTTATTTTGTTTTTGAAACAATTGCACCACAGTTTGAGGTAAGAAGAAAAGTTACTAATTCAACCAAATGTCATTCTTGTTCTCCTAATATTTAATGTTTTTCAAACTAAAGTGTGAAAACACTTTAGTTTAGCTCCTTGGCTCCATTAGTGTTACTGCTTCTATGATTCTGGCTTGCATTGGAGCTATATAGGAAAGTTGCATTTATCTCTCAAACTAAACTCTGAATAGCCTCTCTTGTGAACATTTCAAGAACATTTTGCCTGCTCATCAATTTTTTTTATTGAGATTTCCACTAAAAGAGGGGAGGCTGGTCTGAGTTTGTAAGATAACATTTCCCAGCTCTAATGCAAGGCTAGCTGCAATGCAACTCTGAAGTTATATAGGCCTACAGTATGGGATGACTCTAGAGTTGCAATACCCTCCATTTAGCTTCTATTTTTGCATCAGCGATCTGCTTGTATTAAAAGTTAAAACATCAAACTCACCAGCATTGCAGCTGTAGGGAAAGCTTGAATTGTCCTATACCTGCAAAGTGTTTCTTTGATAAAACTCCATGGTAGACTATTATTTATTAGCGAGTCAATGGAGGGTATTGCAACTCTATTCATCCCATTATTTAAAAAATGTGTTGCATCATAGCTAATGCGAGGCAGAATCCTAGAAACCGTAGAGGTATGGATCAGAGCTAGGTACAAGCTCACTCCCAATGCAAGCTTATTTAACTGCCAGGGCCGTTCTAGCAGTTTAGTAGGAGGCCCTATGCAAGAATATTATGTGTTCATCTGTGTCCAAAGTACAAGCTGACTATATGTAAAAGTGAGAAATCTGCCATTTTCAGGGATTAAAGTAAAAAGAAAATCTTGAGACTGAAAATGATCTTTTGCAAATAAGCACTGAGCTAATTGACCCATGTGAAATCCTCAGGACTGAAATCAGTACCCAGTACTGAGAACTTTAATCCCTGCATTTTGAATGGGAGTGTGAGTTTGAATGAGAATTTGTAGTTTGGCCATTACCACTTATAGTAGGGTTAATTGTATCTTCAACTGAAATGTTTAAGATTAATAAATGCTGCTTTTCTCTATCCAGATTATGGCAGCTGCCAGGCCTCTTCTTGCCGGCGAGCACTTGGTCTGTGCCATCTGTATGGACGTGGTCACCGATCCAGTCACCACACCATGTGGCCACAACTTCTGCAAGATTTGCATTCAGCACTACTGGGACACCAGAGTCATTGCACAGTGTCCACTGTGCAATGCAAGGTTTACAACCAGACCTCAAATGCAAGTCAATACGGCCTTGAAGGAGTTGGCTATAGAACATAAGAAGTGGGCTCAAATTCTAGAAAACCATTCTGCTCATGACATTCTATGTGACATATGTTCTGAGAGAAAGGACTTGGCTGTTGTGTCCTGCTTAGTATGCGTAACTTCTTTCTGTGAGACTCACATGGAGCCTCACCTGAGGGTTGCGGGCCTCAGGGGCCACACTTTATCTGCTCCTGTATCAGGTCTTGAAGACCGGTTGTGCAAGACCCATCACAGGCTCATGGACTACTATTGTAAGACTGACCAGGCATGTATTTGTGGTGACTGTGTGACAAGGGACCACAACAGTCACCACATTGTACTACTTGAGACGGAATGCAAATCCAAATGTGCAGAAGTGATCAGGGCGATAAATGCACGATGTCAGAGGCTCGATGAGCTCAAACTCTTCATCAGGAGGGTACAGTTCTCCACTCAGCAGCTGATCCACTCCGAGCCAGATCTGGCTGAGGTGATTACGGCGCGGTGTAGAACAGCAGAGCAGCAAGCGGAAGGTTTCATTGCGGAACTGAGCAGGGAAATGCTAGAGCTTGACGACAAATGTTATGAGCTGGAACGCCACCTCGGCCTTGATGACCACCGTCACCTCGTCGAACACCATCGCCTGGCCCTGTTGTCTAGCCTGTCTGCTCTTCTGAACAAGACCCTGAAGAACACCAAGGTTTACTTCAACCTGTCTGATATTGACGGCATTAAGAGATGTGCAGCTCTTCTGGATGAGGAGGTTACTCTGCAGCAGCTGAAGAACTGTGCTGTAGATGTGACCTTAGACCCAGACACTGCACACTGTGACCTCATCGTGTCCCCCAATGGGGAAAGCAGTGATGCTTGGAGCAACACCTCAAGATGTCCCAAATACTAGAAACCGATTTAAACATCATGCAGTGTTGGCAAAAGAAGGGTTCAGATCAGGTAAATTTTATTTTGAGGTCCAGGTAAAGGGGAAAACTAGTTGGACTGTAGGAGTGGCAAGTGAATCGCTTAACAGAAAATATCCTGCCAGCATGTCTGCTAGGAACGAATGCTGGGTCATTGTGCTGGACACTGGACGATATCGTGTATATGGCCCAGTGACTCCTGCTTTCAGTGGCTTGGTGAAGGAGAAACCACAGGCAGTGGGGGTCTTCGTAGACTATGACGCAGGACAGGTGTCTTTTTATAACGTGGATGCAAAAAATCTCATCTACAAATTCTCTGGCCAGAGATTTTATGGCAGATTGCTGCATCCATACCTGTGCACTCGGTCGGATCGCTCGCCATCTGATCGCAAGCCGCTCACCATCACTGCGCCAAGTATATATCTGACTCCAGTCAGTGCCAAGCTACAGCTTTTCCCTTTCACGTCCAAACTGTCTGACATTGTGGTGTCTATTTGTCTTAATGTCATGAAGATCTGTGTTTGTTTAATTTTTTATTATTTGTGCCTTAACAAATTGTGCTAATGTAACTGGCATTCATTTTTAGTATATGCTGCCAATATTTGGAAAGGACTTTGTTTTCTTAATTCTAAATGTTTAAATAAAAGCGTATTTGATGAAAACATGGCTATATTTTTATATTATTTACAAAGACCATTTTGAGATTCCAGCAGAGAGAATCTGTAAGTTTCATTAGTTAACGTAAAAGTAGCTGCAGGAGTAGTTTCTTCTTGGATCATTGCAACACCATAGGCTCCTGGTTGGCGTTTGGCACAGTAGGAGTATTGCATCTTAAAAGGATGGTTCAGAAGTAGGCCTGCCCTACAGTTGAGCTGCATGAATTTCTGTCTAATATAGTGGTGGGGGTTGCTCTGGTCTCTATGTTTGGGACTTATGCGCTTGATCAGGGTAATTTAAAATGTAGATGTATATTTTCGAACCAGTCGCTTGTGTCATGCCATGCTACGGTACAACAGATCAATACAGAAGAAGTCAACCAGCATCTCTCCTATGCACAGCTGGTTTTAATGTGTTTCTTCATTGGCTTACCACAATTTTGAAAGTAATGCATTGGATTATCTACATAAGGTGAGCCTTTGCATGCACATGCAAAGTTGTCAAGGCTAGGGCCAAAGTCCAAAGATGCAGTTTTAAGACTGCAATCTTCACTCCCTGATTTCGAACGGTCACTGTAGACATGGTCATAATAGATGTAGCCTATAATTGTTTTGTGAATTTTATTTATAAAGTGACTTCAAAAGAAACATTGAGACCTGCACAAGGCAGAAGAGCCTGCTGGTCAAAGAACGGGCAAGAGTTTCCCTGGAGCCCCTTACCATGTTTGTGGTGTGTGTGTGGTGAATTGTCACAGTGCTTGATATATGGCTTAATGTCTCGCAGACATTTTCACAAACAAAACTAACACAAGATGAACCCAAACAGTATTAATAGGCCTATACTGTATATTAATACTAGGTTACAATTCTTCAACTACCCCCATGATAACATGCACTTAAGCCAAAAAATGGGTAAAAATGAAGTTTGAATCCTATAAAATCCTATAGGAATCCTATTGTATTCTTATATCCCATAGGATTTGTTCAAAAATCTTTATTGGAAAAAGATTTATTGGAATAATTGGATTTTTTTTTTTTTTTTTTCGGTCACTCTGGCTAGAAATATGGCATTGTGATCATGTATTATCAGAGGCAGATTATGTATTTGCATAGCCCTCTATAGCCTACAACTATATTGTTCAATATTCCTGCAAATTCACACTAATCTGCATAATTATGCAGATTAGTGTGAATAACGATTTGATTATTTTCTTGGCGGAACCAAATAGGCGGAACCAGTGGGCAGCTTGGTCGGAACTGCGGGGAAGAATTGCCGCGTACATACCGGAAGTTGTCTTCTGGAGTCACATTGAAGCCCCTCAGTCCAGTCCACCGGGTCACAGTAATATCAGGTACCGTTTAACGATTTACACAATCTGAGAATTATTATTTTTTCCTCCGACCGTTAAATCATAACATTAATACAAACATTTTCAGTCCCTTTCGTCCACTTTATGCGACTTAAATAAGCACCAAGGACACAGGCAGCTAGCTAGCTGATATCACAGCCATCTGGTAGAATAGTTGCGACATTGATGGGTCAGAATCTGAGCAGTCTGAAAGAGGCACAAACTGGAGTTGGAAAATACATTGTTTTCAACGAGAGCGGCGCTAATAATAGGGATTTTAGGCAGGTATGCAACATATTGTTTAATACAGCAATAGCCCCGGGCTCGTCCGGAGTGCGTTGGACGAGGGTTGGTACTGTAACAGCTACGTCTCTAATGTTTATCGTACAAAACGAACTTAACGGGATTAAAGACCATTAAAGATGTGGTGTGCATACTTCCGGTCCAGGATGTGTCCCTTGTAGACCCGCCATTAGACTGGCTCCACGAAGCGAACGGAGTTTGCGTAACTCTATCTATACGTCTAGGGATCTGGCTCATAGCTTTAGCCCAAAGAGCCGGCTGTACAACATACTAAATGTTGATTGTCTTCATTAATTATGCGATGGTAGTGCTATTCAGAGCTGTAAGTTTCCAGTGATGGGCAGTAGCTTGTTACAAGTAGCTAAGCTACATAGCTTAACTACATTTTCCCGTAACTTGTAGTGTAGCTTACTACATTTGTTCTGGGAATAGCTTGTAGTGAAGCTACACTACATTTTCGAGTAGCTTGTAGTAAAGCTACACTACTTATTTTGAGTAACAAGGATTGTAGCTTACTACATTTTCCCGCACACATTTTCAAATTCCGCTCATTTTTAATGGGTAGAAAACCTAAAATATACATCCCTCTAATATACATAATACACATTTATTGATATTATTTTATTATTATGATTATTATTTAGAAAGTTGTACATTAAGTTGAGATATATATTTTTATATATGTAGTGTTGATGTAGCAAGCTACATCAAGCTACTTTTGTCATGTAGCTTGTAGTGTATCTTGCTACAATTTACTAGGGATAGCTTGTTGTGTAGCTTAGCTACATTTTTTCGAGAGTAACAAGTAGTGTAGGTTACTACATTTTCCCAGTAACTTGCCCATCACTGTAAGTTTCTAAACACAGTGTCTAACACTTGCAGTGGATTAATTTAGGGACCTCTAGGAGTATTGAGAATTTGAGTTAGTTCCAGGAGGTGCCTAAATTATAGATGCTTTGCTTACTAGGAACCAAATGGATCCTTATGGGTCTGTACCTCAGAGAACAAATTTGTACACTCATGGTTAAATTAACATCGATTTTCCATTATGTTTCCAATATTATGGGGTACCGGTTAACACTACCAAAATAGACATGTACCTGTCCAAATGTCAATTAAGTCCACCAACCATACGCAACCCAGAGTTGGCACAAACTAGGGATTCAATTTAATTCCTTTTGCTCATATGCCACCAAAATGTAGAATGCCCCACCAACAGCCATTATGCACTTTGTCCCTGTGTGTTATGTGTCTGTTCTGCCTGTGGTTGTTTTGTTATGTGTCTGTTCTGCCTGTGGTTGTTTTGTTGTTGAGAAGACTGAGATGCTCTGTAGCACAATGAATTTCATTGTATTTATACACTCCCTGTATTTATGCATATGACAAATAAACCTGAACTGATTAGTGACTGAGTTTGCTTGCATTCCAGAACCCCTGGATTGTGACATGATGGTGTCCTTTCTTAGTTTAGTGAGCCTAAAGGGCCTTGTCTGTGTTGTCTGGGAAGTCAGGGGAGATAAAGCAAGCAATTTATTGATTGTGTCAAACACAATCAACATAAGGAATGTTCATTGCGTCGATCATGCTCAGTCAGGTTGGGAACAACGGCTAGAGATGTAAGGCATACAAGGGGAGAATTTCTCTTTCACTCTCCGTTGTTTTTTTTTATTCTCGCATTGGTCACGTTCGACTCTGTAGAGCACCATGCGTGCTATTTGTATCACTGAGAGTACACCCTCTTACCAGACTGCAACAATTGATTGCAAACTAGGTGAGCCAGATAAGTATGTCAGCCAGGCAGAAATGTCTGTGTGTGTCCATGTCTGTCTGTGCATGCGTCATACATTTATGGTGGTCTTAATGTTTTTAAATGATCAATAATGGCTGCATTATACAAACTTGAGATACCGTTACTCTGTTACAAATTAAAGCCTGCACTTCAAAATGCAAAGTGTTGGAAAATGAAATACTTAAGTAAAGTACAAATACCTCAAAGATATATTTAATTAAAGGTACCTTTTTTACTTCCCAGTGACTGGAATATCGACCATTCTAAAAGTAGGACTAACAGCACATTTATTCTCCCATGGGACAGGTGACCATCAACTCATTCCTGACGATGTTTGCGTTGATGTGGACATCATAGGCTGGATGATGTTTATGTCAAGGCTTGTACCTCCACTCCGTCTGCTTTGCAGATCCACTGGAGTCCACTGTAAGTTTTATCAGAACATTTATTGATGATAATACTTAAACTCGCAATGAATGTATAAATACATGTATACAATGAGCAATCTATGTACATATGGTAGAATGAGCTAGATGTCGGCAGATACTGTATAACATATACTATATTACAGGTCATTCGAGGCTTTAGTTGGTCGGTTAGTGTGCTACTGTAGGTTAGACATAGCCTTGGTCCCAAGGCTTGCCTTATTTGTGCTGCAAAGAGAAAAGCCTGGGACAAATCTAGGGCAGAGAGTCTGTCAGTGTCTGTTGCAACATCCGTCAGATGTCATAGCACACATTTAATTTGTGCAAAATGTAAACTGATTTGTAAAGCATTGACATCATTTCCTTGTGCGGTAGTTCGCCAACGTATTGCAACGCTGATACTCTACAGTGTAGTTCTCGCCCAGTTTGGGTCAGACACCAACTTGTGGTTGATAAGTGTTATTTTTGCCTGAAGATTTACAGGTTGCGGCATTAAGTCCTATACAATTTAAATAAATGTATTGGCAAAAATAGAATTTTCTTCTTTTTTCAGCTAATTACATGCCAAACATGTTGAAAATGGTTCCATAAAAATACTTGTTCTAGCTTCACTGCTTCAGGCGATAAAAGGCATCATTTTACATTTCTAGGTGGACGCCGTCATCCTCCTCTACTGCCCCTCCTGAGTGCACCTGCACCTCTCACATGCTGTTCCTCTCTAAATGCAAGACACAACAAACTATATTCCACGGCAGCGGACAACACCTCGCCGCCCAGATGGGTGCAACTGGAACCCGAACTGGACGAGGCCCTCGTGCCTCGTAAAATGTCCGTGAGCCCTCTGGAGAGCTGGCTGTCCCTGCGCTACTCCCTCCCTCCCTTCCTGGAGGCCCCTCCGCAGCACCCTCCCCAGGAGGAGGCGGGGGGGCGGCTGCTGGAGGAGAGCGTGCTGCCGCCGCTCTCAGTCGTTCCCGCCGTGGAGGGCGGTGTCGCCGGAGGTGAGATTCGCAGGATCACGCCGCTCCGCTGCAAGAACGTGCTGGAGATTCGGCGGCACAAGATGAACCGCCACAAATACAGGAAACTGATGAAGAGGATGAAGTTTGTGCGTAGGAAAGTGTTGTTGGGGCGCGCCAGGAAGAAACAGGTGGGTGTTTTTGTTTTTAAATGCTGCTGAGCAGCACTCCCAGTCCCAACATGTGACTCTGTGTGTATGTGTTTGTGCATAATCCCTGTGATGTAATATGGTTCAAATTCCATTTAGCAGATATGATACATTGAAAACATTGTTGTTGCCACCTAAATATCCATTATACAGCATCACATTGACTAATTTTAGCCACCTTTCCATATGTTATATACTGGCTCTTCAAAAATAGCAGATATACACTATACATTTCACTTTGTGCATCTGCTTTTTGAGGGAGTCTTCTCTTGGTCCCTTCCACAAAACGTTTTCAGAAAAAGAAGAGAATAGAGTTAATTGAGGGAGAAAATAAGTCTGTAATTTGTCTGACATTTCTGAATGGCTGCTTCCGGTCCAATAATGATAGCAGCAACTATCAAAACACATAACTCTGTAAAGCTCTTTTACCAAAGAGGTACCTCTGTATGACTGTCCATTACAGAAGCGTTTTGAGCAGGACATGGAGAGGATTTGGAGGCGGGCTGGGCTGAAGAAGGCTCCTGAGGGATACAACGTGCCCAAAATCTTCATAAGACGGCCTGGAGGCCAAAGGGGATGAGTGAAGCTTCAGTGTGATGCGACACCTGCCACAAAGAGCTGATTGTCAAGCTAAGAGCGCTGTGTGCACCTGGCTCATTGTTACCACCAGGAAGATCTGTTAGGGACCTGGGACTGCATCCGGATGATAAAAACTGCGTCGCCATCAAGCCTGGTGCAGAGGTTGAACTCACCAGCCTGATGTTCCAATAAAGGCAGAGAGAAATGAGGTCTACATAATGACACATTAGCTTTAAAATCTGTTCTTGTTGACAAGTGACCCAAGACACTGGTACTGAATATACAGCTGACACGTGACAACTGACCAACCCCATGGAGACGGTGTTCTCATCACACACTGCAATACAATGTTCTACTTTCTTTGACTCTTACGCAGGTACCATTGAAGCGGACATATTGTATATTGCTGTTGGGTGTAAATGTGTGTGTGTGTTTTTTTTTTTGCGAATTAACATTCTACTTGATCCTACTACAGTGTCACAAAAGCATTGAAAGTAGCAGAGCCACATTCAGGTTTGCTGCTGGATCTGCTACTTTTAATACTTTTGAATTTGAATCCTGGAAGGTAACACTGTAGGACATAGAAGGTTTTTACCCCTGGCAGGGACTATCTGCATGTTGTTTTTGCAAAGCAATTATGTAAAACGTACATTAAAGTTGTACCTGTCATGCTGAATCAAATGTATGCACTCTCTTCATTCATTGTGCTTTAGTGTCTGTTTTGAAGCAAACTGGGATTAAGAAGCATTTCCATGTTTCAACCTCTTGATGGCAGCATTGTGCAGCATTATAGCATGTACATTTTTAAGAAATGGAGTTGCTGCATAACTCCCGAACTCCCTGCTGTATAAGTTAAAATAATATTGTTTACGGAGTATATGGAGATTGATTTGGAAAAGAGGAAACCAGTCAAACGTATTATTGTTATTATATTAGGCAATTATGTGCTCAGTGTTTGTTATGCTAATTGGGGACACATAAATGATGGAATTGCATGTTCAAAGTTACAATATGAATAGCCTGTTTTAGTCACCATTCAAGGTCAGGGAGACCTATTTATTTACAATCTGTATTGTCCCGAATATAAGACGACTCGTTTATAAGACGACCCTCATTTTTCAAGACCCATTTACAGAAAAAAGAATATTGAATGTCAAATAGTATAGCCCCTGAATATAAGACGACTCCATTTTTGGGATATTTCCATTGGGAAAAAAACATAGTCTTATATTCAGGCCAATAGGGTATTTACAATATGCAATGTCCAGCAGGCTGTGCCCATATTTTCGCCAAGTAACGTTTTAAAGAACCGCAACCATTCAATGTGAACCCAGTGTTTACTATAGCCTAGCGTTAGTTTGACATTTCAGGGATGAACTATAGCGTTAGTTTGACATTTCAGGGAAGAATGTAATGATACGATCAAGTGTAAAAAGTTGTTGGCTTGTAGATCTGTTCTTTGTTGTGGTCAGGCGACATCGTCGTCTTGTAGAGGTAGAGCTGAAGGCATTGAGGCGGAGCATCTGCACCCTGGTGGAGTTTTATTGTTGGAGCAGTTTGTTTCCCTGAGGGAGGACTGTTTTGACCCACTGACTGAACAGGACGCACAGAGGAGAACGACGCACAGCAGCATGGCTTTATATCACAGTAAGTTATTGTTGTCAGTGTTGTCTTGACTCTTGATTCCGAAAGTTCGTTTTTTGCCCTACCTAAATTGGATACAGACTTGACTTTCTTCTTAAGGAACATAAATATGCGATTTTTTAAAATAACATACGCCTACATCTTTGCACGCTTTCTGATGCATGCAAGTGAGTGAAACGTCGCGTCTTTGATTTTAGTCTAATAACAAAGGATTGATTAAAACATTTTTCCTGGGTTGCATAGAAAATGTGAAAACATTTTCCTAGATATAGGCCTTCTTATTGATGCTTTTGAATGTTATAATTTGTGTAGTTCTTGCAATTGATGATTGATCTGAGTTGCACCCACTCATTTATTTCTTACTTTTTATGCCAGAGTTTTATTATTGTTCTTATTAGGCATTCACGTTTTCTCTACTTTTTTTAGCCCAAGCATCATCATGAGGATTGAACAATATACTGTAAACTTTGTGCAGAGGCCTGCTGGTATGTTTGTGGGCTTTTGTTTCCCCGGGGCAAATGTGTTTCTAGTTATACTGTGGTCAGAGTAGGGGAGTCAGCAAAATCCTACCACTAGGCCTAGTCATTATATGTGTCAGTAATGACTGTTTAAACATGAGTGGGCTATAAGAGGGAGGAGGGGGCTTTACCCCCTTCATTTACGATCAGTCAGCCCCCCTGATATGGAGTACACTGGCGTTCCAAAAAGAACTTTTGGAACATACATTGTACATGGACAGATGAGAGCATCTCTAGGCCTACTGCAATGTCTCATCAGTATCTGGTCAAGTTCAAGTTTGCTCACTCTGGCCTCCCAAGTCCCAATTTTCAGTGATGGAAAAAGTACTCTTATATTTTTTTACTTAACTACTTAAAAGTATCAATGCATAGTGGTCTGGGGACCTATAGGCCAATACAGCCTCACATTGTGTTGCGGTTTTGAGTCCCTCCTCATTTCCTGTCTGTCTATACTGTTTAAAAACAAAACAAAAACTAGTAATCTGAGCCCACCCTGATTGCAACCTTTATAAATGTACTGTGTAGAAATTTAGCCATCCATAGCATGGGAATCTATGCACTCCCGCATGAACCTTATGGTTTCTAAAAGCACACTTGTCGTAACATATTGTGTGCTTGTAGATCTTCTATTTTCAGCAAAGATGCATTAGAAGTGGACATGGAGAGGCCCCATAGAGCAATGGCTACCCTGCTCAACTAACTATGACATTTAGGTAGTTATAGTAAAACAAACATGTTCAGTTAACTACGATATGTTTAAATCTGTGGGTTCTTTTAAGAGCCTGTTTGGGGTACAAGCAACAATAGCCATTTGGCAGGTCATCTGGAAAATGTCTGTCATTACGTCTTGTGTTTGAGTGGTGGGTTGTTAAGTTTTAAGTGTTAAATCGGCCTCCTGACTCATCTGCTACTGTGCATGCAGAGGAGCAGCTATGGAGAAAATGACAGGGTTCAGGGAATCATTGTGTTCCCTCTCTGTAGGGTATAACACTGTAACCCTCAATTCAGATCCCACCAAAGATTTACAGCGAAGCATTCTGGATTTAAAGATGTTAGTTGTCACATGGCATGCTCATACATGTACAGTATGTGAAGTGTCATACTGGCATAGTAATAGTAGCATAGTAATGTCTGGAAAGTAAAAGTCAGTGTTGCCAACTGCCTATATAGCCTATATATTTTTTTTCTTCTTCTTTTTTTTCTTTGATCTGTATATACAGTATGTACATTCAGATCAAAGAAGACCATTAATCTTCTACATTCTAATGTCTGGAAAGTAAAAGTCAACTGCCAAAATGGAATATGTACAGTATATATATATATATATATATATATATATATATATATATATATATATATATATATATATATATATATATATATATATATATATATATATATATATATATATATAATTAATATTTTTTATTTTTCTTTGATCTGTATGTACATACTGTACATACAGATCAAAATGACCATTAATCTTCTACATTCTCTAGTTGTGTAGACTTGGGCTAATTCAGATGATGAATATTTTAACTCTTGAGAGTGTAAAAATGAAACCAAATGGAACCGCAAGCGTCCATTTGGTTTCATTTTTACACTCTCAAAGGGTTACACCTGGTTAACCAACTGCCCATCATTTAGCCTGGGGACCACTGGTTGAAAACCACAGTCATAGGAGGAAAAATGATGAGGGTTTTATCTCTGGCGCCTGTCAATCAATTTCGCCCCAACTCACCAGACAAAAAGCGCTAGATTTTCAGGAGCTTTTCACTAATTTTGGCACTAGGGGGGTCTGAAATAACATAAAATAATAAAAAGGTTACTTAAAGATGTCTGACCTAAATGCTTCTCCTTGAGGGCAGATGACAGATGATCTGAATTTGCACACAGGCATTGACCATCAGCTTGAATGCAGGGTTAGAGTTACAGACCAGACTTTACGTGGCCTGGATTGTACTCAGTTCCCCACCACCACAACACGAGAAAAAGAACAACCTGGAAATGGACCGTGAAGAATAGGAAAACATCTTTCACATTCCTCCTCTTATTACTCTTAGATATGTGGCCTATAACCTGAACTCTTGCGAGTTCTTGCAGTATTTAATGACATCAATGAAACATGATGAACGTCATCTTCAGTTGAAATATCAGGGGTGCAGCTGGGCTTCTCAGGGTGGGTTTTCAGCCATAGGCCTATAGAGGACCACATGTGGCCTTGAGGAATGACCATTGAATGGAGCCTCTATGTGCCCTGGGCCCTGCTGCATAGGTAAACAGCACATGGAATAGCACTCTGGGGGAAAAAAGGAAAAAAGAATAACACACAGGCCAGAAATAGCAAAACGTGCAGCAGGGAAAATTCCCATACGAATAGTGGGAAGATATTGTCCTCAGGAATATATTTATTATTTTATTTTCCAATGTTTGGAATGAATGTAGGTTTATCTTCTGCTTCTGCTCTTGCTTTCCCACGTGTGACAATTCATAATCTAAGCACAATTTTATTGGCTACAGAATTTGACAGAAATAGCTGATCTACATGCTCACAACTCTACAAAATGACACATTTTGCATGTCTGGTTGAAAGGGATAAAATTATTTTCTTTCCATTTGAGCTTTGTTGTTTCTTTATTTCCTTTCTCTGTTTCTTTAAGAGGTCCTCTCACGAAAAGTCCTATGACACATCTGCTCTGAGTAGCCTGGCTCGCGGGTCAGTTTGTGAGCAAGGCAATTTGCTGACTCTTGTTCTTTTGCAGGGATGATTCAACGTAAACACAAGATTTTTATTCAGTGAATAAACACAGAGGTCTTGGGAAAGCGCGCAAGCTAACCGTATAAGAAGAGCAGCCCCGGTGATTAAAGCAAAGCCTTCAAGAGAATGACTCTAAACATCAATTTTGTGTTGTCTGTTTCAGTTCTTGCTGTCCTCTTCATGCCCGCTGGTAAGTCAGAAAATCTATTCTTACATGTTCAATCTTTGTCTTTTCTATGTACAATCTAATTCAAACGTGTACTTTTAACTTCTTCATGTTTATATTGTTATTGTAGCTCTGTGTCTCTCATTAATTGGCATGCCGCTCGACTGACTGTTGATCTAACTTCTTGTGTCTTTGTCATCTAAGTGACTAAGTTCTCCTTAGTCATCTTTGCCTCATACCGTTACACTACTATAGAAAGTAGAGAAAGTATACACTACTGTAGAGGATGACTCACACCTTTAGAGTAGTGGTTATTATCAAAGAGGGAAAAGTGCCCCAGGCTAGACACCAGTAAAACGTTTTAGAATAGCATCAAAAATCATTTCAAACACTTTAACCACAGTTTATTGTTTGGTTATTCCAAAATAACTGATACACAGTCTCTCAGTGCATCACATGGTAAAAAAAATCCTAAGATTGTATTCTATATTTTGTATTTCTACGTTTCTAAGTTTTGCAAAATCTTGAAAAGAGATTTTTGGAATAATCTTGAATGTTTGGCAACACAATGAGTGGTTGAAAGTCCCTCCCCGGCACAAAATCTGTTCATTTCTGGGGTCAATTTTGAGGTCCTTGACATGTTCTTGACAGAACCACATTGTGACCTCGTAGATTGAATATTTTCACTACTTCTTAATATTTTCTTTGCAAATAATAATTAAAAACAAAATGTAGGAAACCAAAATGTGTCTGTGGACTGTGACCCACAAATGGGTCCCGACTCAGTGTTTGTCCAACCAGTGGTTTAGAGTGTGTTGATTGATTTGTTGTTGTGTTGATGGCGTCAGCCTGGGCACAGGGCAGCAGCAGCAGGCTAGGTGTGGTGGTGGAAGCCAGGAACATCACCCTGCCAGCGGGCACCAGGGCTGCCCTGCCCTGCCATAGCGCCCGCATGGTGTGGACCCAGGACCGCCTGCGGGACAGACAGAGGGTGGTCCACTGGGACGTGGTCCGCACCAGTCCAGAGTACTCCGTGGAGCGCATCCTGGACATGTCCCCCGGAGCCAACCAGAGGGTCTACAACGGCTTCAACAAGGGACGCATCTCCATCCCCAGCACTGCTTTCATCGATGGCAACTTCTCCCTTATTTTCAACAGTGAGATGATTCTGATGATCTTCTAGTTAAAAGCCATATGGCTATGCGACACGGTGACTATACTGTTATACTTGAAATTACAAAAAGATGATCTTTAGAGGTTTCTAGGCTGGAACCAGCCCCCGTTGCTACGTTGCTATCTCCATGAGTGGGTGTGGCTTATGAAGGTTGAGTTGAGTTGAGAGAAATTCGAGTCAAGCAGGATCGCCAGACTCAGTTGCCGGTAACATTCACAAGTTGAATGTTGCAACGGCAAGGGAGGCTGGATTCCAGGCTAGGTTTCTGTCTGATGGTGGCAATATTTTGTGTAAGGTATACATGTAGCATACTGTACATAATACTGGTAAATATATTATATAAGCAATATTGTTCAATATTCAGTTCAGGATTTCGTAATGCTTGCTGCTTCTTCCAGATGTGGTGCCATCTGACCGCGGCATTTACACGTGTAATCTGCACCACCACTACTGTCAGATTCACCAGTCCATCCAGATCCAGCTCAATGTCACTAAGTCAGGTGAGGATCTTCAATCTAAAATCTGAACCTAAACCCCATCAAGTGTTTCCCTAGCAAACCCCATCCAAAACATTAAACTACAATTACATAACATGGTCTTTCAGTGCGCAAAGAGAAACGTTTGTGGGATGGCGAGAAGACGGTGTTCGTGGTGCTCCAAGGCAGCTCTGTGGCGTTGCCGTGCGTCAACCGCCGGCCCCTGTGGAGGGAAGGCCTTCAGGAGGACCAGCAGCAGGTATAGTAACGGAAAAGTTACTTTTCATACTAACGCTATACTTTTGGTGTAAGTAACGCAAAGTAACGTAAATTCCTTTTGAAATGAAGTAACTCGTAAGGGTAATTAGTTACTTTTTAAGTAATGTCCGCAACTCTGCGGATGATTTTGTCGACTAAAACTATAGCAAAAAGAGAAAACTCTGACTCAAGCCCTTTAGCTTTATGCATGCTGTGTGCCTGTTGCAACTGGTGTTATTATTGATGCTTACTTGTCTATTAAAAGTCGAAAATGGTATGGGTGCAGCTTCCTCGCCCATGGCAACTGCATACCATTTTCTACTGCCTCCCCAATTGTGTAATGTTACATCTGGGCCTGATACCAACATTAATGCCTGATTTGCACCGTCAGCTAAATCTACTCTGAATCAGAACTGAGCCACATCCAGATTGGAATCTGATTGGTTGAAATGACTCATGTCACCCTTTAAATGAGTCAAGTGGCACACATGTGAGTCAGGGTAAATTAGGCCTAAAATATTTCAGATGACTAAAACTGAAATACGTTTTATTCAAATGATCCAATGACTAGATTAAAAACCTTATTCCAATTCAACATTTCCAAGGTGGCCCACTGGGACTTCCAGGCCCCCGGCGTGCGTCCCGACAAGGCCGAGCGCCTGGTGGACCTCTACGCCTCCGGGGAGCGCCGGCAGTACGGGCCGCTGTTCCTGCGGGACAAGATGAGCGTGGACGAGGACGCCTTCTCCCTGGGGGACTTCTCACTGACCATCGCTGACCTGGCGCCCCTGGACAAGGGCCTGTACTCCTGCCACCTGCACCACCACTACTGCGGTCTGCACGAGAGACGCATCTTCAGGCTGACCGTGGGACCCCCGCTTCCCCCCCGCCAGTACGATGATGGCCTCACCGAAACCCCTCTGCTCATCCCCGACGAGACACCGGCACCACGTGTGTATATGAGATATTACCCATATTCATTTTATATAATGATATCGATTTAAAGCAGTGGTTTTCAACCTTTTTGATCCCATGGCCCACTACTTATTTTAGCCCCACAGACCCAAAACTAAAGGTTTCTTTTGGTTTGTCTACAATGTCAAACATACAGATTGACCATTCTTCTACATTCTCTAATTGTGCAGACTTAAGAATGAAGTGGTGCTACAGTAATTTAGATGATGAATATTATAATTTTATCTATCTATCTATCTATCTATCTATCTATCTATCTATCTATCTATCTATCTATCTATCTATCTATCTATCTATCTATCTATCTATCTATCTATCTATCTATCTATCTATCTATCTATCTATCTATCCTCAATTGCTTAATTAATTGAAGGATTTTATCAATAGAATAATCACGACTAAAACAGTCCTAATAATTAAATAAATTATATCGAAGCCAACAAGTGACTGCATGGGCTTTGAGTCTCATAGGGCTGGTGAGCACAGAGTGAGAACATTGTTCCTGGACTCCTCATGTGGGCTGGATTAGATTTATAAGCATATTTGCTCGGTAAAGTCAGTTCCTCCTCTTGCCAATTCCTGTCCTGCTTTCGTGTTTGTACTGAAGAAGGAGGAGATGGCACGAATGCACTAACCAGAAGTTGAAAGAAATAAAGAGAGAAAGAAAGAGAGAGAAAGAAGACACAGTGTGAGCTGCAGAGCAGGGCTTTGCAGAGTGACTGCACAGGCTTTGCTCTGGTCTACGAAGCGCTCTAAATAACCACTAATTGGCTAGAAACGGAAGTGGTGCCATTTTCATTGGAGGCATTTCTCATTTTCCCTCAGTTAAACGGTGGTTTAAGTTTACAGCAGCAGACAGTTATACTGCAGACCAGAGCAGTAAGATATCACAGCCTGAACCGTACGGACTGGAGCTGGTAGCTCAAACCACTTCTTTTTCCTCAGTTTGACCCCATTTTTCCAAACTCTCCACACCACGTGTCTAGACCGTTGGCTCTGCATGGCCAGGTTTGTTTATCCTCCCCTTCTCCCCGTTCCGTGTCTGTTTCTGAGTCGATGTGTGTCAGCCTATGCCTGGTTCGGGCTTGTTTATCAGCAGCCAGAGGAAGTCTGCTACATCTGTTCCACATCTGGACCAGCTGTGACATGAAAGAGCGGAGGGAGAGGAGAGGGCTAAAGTTATGTGTTAGATTATGAAGCCTCCTTCCCCTTTTAAAGCTACGTTGGCCCATTTTTAATAGTTCTGTTTGAGGGATGCTGTGCAAGACATGCGCACGTGGATCGATGCCTTCCCGTCTGGTCCCTTTGAAGTCATCTCAGCAAGGCATCGGGGTGGAACGTGTGCACACACACTGGTGCCCTTTTGTTTGTTAGATGAATGCCCAAGAGGCCCCGCAGTCTCCAGCAATCAAATGCAATTACAAATGTCATTACAGCCTTTTACTTTAATGCAGTAATCATTTACGGCAAGAGAGAGAGTAGAATGCTATGCCTTTGTGATCACAGATGAGAGATGAAGCCGTGAGGCTGCTGTCGAGAGATGAACATAAATGAAAATGCTTTCTGTCAATTCATTGACTTGCAAATTACTTCCCAAAACAACAGGGACAGCCTCTACAAAGTGCAACGTACTGCACAGCATATGTCAAACATGCATTAACATGTGGCTTTATGTCTGATTTGTCAGGCAGCAGATAACATATAACTAAGTCTCTGAAAATTCTCCCGGGACAGATGGTGTGCACGTGACTCTGCGGTCAGCGGTTTCAAGGCATTTTATGTACATTAGACATTGGCAGGTGATAATTACTAGTACTAACCTTGCCCCCACTTACAGAACAGGATCCCGATTAGGGATGAAACGTTAATGTCTGTTCTTAGTGATGAATTTCAGTAGCATCCAATTAGTTGACCGCTTTACTTTGCTGCATTTTGATGGGGTGACAGAAAGCCACATAATAGCTTGTCAGGTCACAACAAAACTATTTGGATGGCCAGTTAGAAGTATCTTGCTTGATAAGAAGAATACTGAGGACAATGTTGACAATGTTTCGGTTCTTTGTTCCATCATAACATTTCCCCAGCATCTGTGTTAAGTGTCCGGTAGTAAACTTGCCATGTGGAACTGTATGCACAGAGACACCTGGTTTATTCAAGGGATAACAGTATTTTCACTTTGACAGGTGTGGTAACATTTATCATTAACTGCTTATGTGCTATATAACTGATGTACAAGTTTGTACATATGCAGTAATTTCCAGTCCACTGCCAGTTGGACAATGTTCTACAATGGAACAATACAAGCTGTAAATGCATGCCCCACGTGGGTGTGTCCCTTTTATGCCCATTATATGGAGTTCTTTGTCAGACATGCCTAAATATGAGGTCTATGCAGATGTCAAATCATTGTGATATCAGAAGAGGCCAGCTCCATATTATGGAGATCAGGTGTGATCAATTGGCTCATTTGGGACCTGTTCAGACAACCGTGGGTCCGACCAGCTTAAGACTGGGTACCCACTCCCTGTGGCGGAGTGGAACGTATCAGCCGAATGAATTTGTCGGTCGAGCAAACGGTTTCCGAGTTGCATGGACTATACACACCCACACACACAAGCACAGAGCAATAGTGAAGCAACTGAAGGCTTCTGCAACAGCAGCTGTTATTTCCCATTAGACTGTAGGCCTATATGCAACAGGCAGGTAGTAGCAAAAGGGGAAAGTATGGCATACACAACATGGTGGTATAATGGTATATACAGAGTGACATATTTTGCTATTACTACTATTTTCTCTCTGTTGTACTTCTTTCGTAGCAATTCATGGTAAATTCTATTCTATTCTGCATACATACAGCAGTTACAAAGTTGTGTATTTAGACTGGCTTGTCATGCCGTTAGAGTTTGCACATAAAGAAGGTGTCAGTGATTTGTTTTCCATACACGAAACTAGACTTCTGTGTTTATAAGAAGGACAAAATAACTGGAAAAGTAATTCAGACAGGCAGACGTACCACATAACTGAATTCCTCCTTCTCGCCTCCTCCTCCCTCCCCTTCTTCTGGTTAGCCTGTTTTTCTGTGCAGGAAAAGCAGCTGTATGACATCAGGTCTGGTAGTCATTACTGCTGAAAAGCATTTTGACATTTAAGTCCAGCTAAGCCCCTGCCCTGCTCCCCCCTGCCCCTCTCTGTCTCTCTCTCTCCCCCTTCACTCCCACTCCCCCTCTCTCCCTCTCTGTTGCAAAGTAAATGAAATAAGCCTTCAGGGAAATAATATTTTGAGTTATATAGAAACGGTTTTCGATTCAGTCCTTGTTTATTGCCATTCACAGTAATGCACTAAAACAACAAACCAAATCCAAAGGCGATTCGGTTTGCTATTTCTGCCAGTAACAGCTGACATCACAGTTTTCTATTCTATTTCATAGTACCTCTACTGTAGGGCTGGAACTAGAGTTCTCAAACTCTGCCCGAACCCGACCAGGAACGAACCAAAACAGGCCCGACCCGACATTTAGGGCCGGGTCGGGCCTAAAATCTATGCTAATCAGTAGGGTCGGGTAGGGCCTTGGGCCCCATGAAAAAATAATATACATGTAGATTGAATTATTTTATTATAGTATAAGTAAGAATAATAGTAATTTTCTGTATTTAGCTATTATGAAGATGGTGCTGATTGCCATTTCATTTTTAATCTGTCGGGTTTTGAATTATCAAAACCCCACAGTTTAGGGCCGCGTAGGGCCTAAAATCTATTCCATTTAGTCGGGCCGGGCCGGGCCTAGGGCCTGAACTGTTAGGGCCCAGTTAGGGGCCTTTAGCTGGAACAGACCTATGCAGACATATAGTATTTGCCATAAGTTAAATGTTTAGGGTAAGTGTGAGACTAACTGTAGCAATCTCATAGTTTTATGTATAGCTTGGCAGAGCTTTGTATTTTCTATACAGTAGTTCCCCTAGAAAAAGAGTTAACACCGTGGATGTGTAGTAGCATTTACTAGATCCCAATTTTGGTGTCCGATGACGATCCCAAATGAACACATATTTTGTCAAAAGGTGTATAACGTTTTAATCATTTTGATAAGGTTTAAGAACATGTTACTTATAAGCAGAAATATACAACCACATTTTTGATTCCTAGAAAACGAACCAGCAAACAGACACAGTATGGCTTTCATCCACGATGCATGTACGTGTGTGTGCTCCTGTCCTTCAGGTACAGACGAGGTGGACAGGCCCCGTGTGGTCAACGTCATCCTGCCTGAGCATGGGGGTCACTCCACGCTGCAGCTGGGCTACGTCCTGGCCACCTTCTTACTGCTGGCCTTCATCGTGGCCATCGTGGTTCTGATGACACGCCGGCGCAGGAAGAGAGGTAGTGTGTGGAAGTGCCCTCTGTGACATAACGCACAGTAGTAGCCTTTTCATATTTTTGAGATTTAAAAAAATGTAATGCGATAATTCATTGTAACTAATCAACTGGGGAAGTTTCATAAAATATAATGATGTATATTAATTATGTATATCATAATAATCTAATATAAGTATGGTTTTGTCCACTCAATGCAACTTTGGAGCTCATACACTAAAAAACAAAAAGTACTGACAAGTTCCCATTCCACCAAAAATTGCCGATGTGGTCGTTACTAGTGTAAAAGCGTTCAAAACAGCGCTCTGTAGCTGTGAGGCTGCATTAATAATCATAATTCTATCTTGTGTGTGTGTGTGTGTGTGTGTGTGTGTGTGTGTGTGTGTGTGTGTGTGTGTGTGTGTGTGTGTGTGTGTGTGTGTGTGTGTGTGTGTGTGGCACACGACACAGAGACAGAATTATTTAATGAAAGTCATCTTGTGCTACTGCCACATGCAATATAGCCTATATTATATATTTGAGAGAGAAAGAGAGAGACAGAGAGCATGCAATGAGGCAGTGGCAGGCATATACATTTAAAGGTATAATGAGTGACTCATCATCATAAAGTTCAGTCTGTCTATGGCACTTTACTTGCGATTTTCAATAAGCAGTTAATAAGCAGTAACAGTTAATAGGTTCAGCATCGATGCAGAAGAAGATATCAAATTTTATATAAAATATCCTTTTGATCGGGAATACCTACAGTATATATACCTACCGCCAAGTCTTCATAAAATAATCAAGCAACATCAAGTTTCATGTTGCTTGCTGTTCTCGTCTCTCTCTGTATGACTGCCCAAAATGTATATGTAAATAATGTTTTTTCCTCATGTTCTTTTCAGCTCATAAAATAACCAATGTCATATATATGTTTTACCATTCAGTTCACTTATATGCACTTGGCATTTGTTTACATATATAGTATGCCTTACAAATTTCACTGTGAACACCAAAAGAACCAGAAAACGGAACTATTCAAATATTTGGTCCTTGATCCGGAACTTGATCCAGACCTTTTGGTGAGAAAACGGCCCGAGTGTGCAACTTTTCACCTCGACTTCACCTTTCGCATACCCTATGTACCTTTTGTTGATTGTGGTTCTTTTTTTCCTACACAAACCTTTGTCAGAAATACACAAAGTTTTGTCAAAAATAGCCAATCTACAAGGTGAGCTTAGTGTTCCACCTAGTGTTAGGGTGGCTAAGAGGTTAGGGCACACAATACAATATGTGTGGATTCTAATGCTTGCCAATATGGTTTGATTCGCAGCTAGCCAGACCATCCACACACTTTCTTTCTGTTCCCTTTCTCTTTCCCTCTCTACTATCCCTACTTGCCCCAAAATAAATAATAGCAAATGAAGTTGAAAACATTTGCCTCAAAAATATACTGTACAGTACAATGACTACATTCTTGATATTCTTATTTTTTCAGGGCTCGAGTATGAACTGCGCAGATCGGAACGGTAAGATCTAAGAAGTGAGCAGCATGGTATCATCGATGCACTACATGTCTTACACAATAGGGCTGTTCTCATGGCAACGTGTCACTCATTCCTACGCAGGGGTCATGTGATGAATGGCGATGACATTGCATTGGACAGTACAGAGCTGAAGGCCTGCAACCTGGAACCGCTGACTTCAGGTAAGCATCATCAGAAATGTCTGCACCCAGACAAAGCATTAGCTCTCACGTGGAATTAATCGTTGCTCGGTAGCGGCAACAATATAATGTGGCTGATTTGTACTTTCCATAGACTACAAAAACAACCTACTGAAAGAGAGGGATATGTCCAAGGGCTGCAATATAGGTAAGAATAAATGTTACTGTATAAATCTGTAAATGTTATGTCTCCCTCTCCTGGTGGGGGAAGGTAATTCATTGATTGTCTCAAACAACATCTGTCTGTGCTTCAAATAGCTTTATTGACATTGTGCAAGAATTAATGAATTGTTTATTGTCTGACTTTGTTTACAAAGCAAGTCAACCTGTGCGAACTTATAACTAGAAAATCATCAATCAAGCACAATTCTGTTGTTCTCTCAAAACTGTACTTCTGAATTGTCAACTGGTAGGTGCCTACCCGGCACCAGGGTCAAGATGTCTCAATGGAAGAATTAAAAAACACTTATTTGTTAACTTATTCGGTCAATAAGTCCTAGATTGTAGTTTTAACCGCTGTAAAGCAAGAGAGTAATTTCATTAACATCTATTTTAATTTCCTGTTATCCTCTATGGCCTCCTTCAGACTTTGATGCGAAGCTGTGGAAGTGAAGACTGACTTGCAAAGATGCTGCTGGCGGGTCCAGAGCAGACAGACTGACAGGCAGGCAGACAGACAGACAGACAGACAGGAAGAGGGCAGGGAGACAGGTGACAAAGCTCTGCCCTGATTGGCTTACTGAGCTTGTTTTCTAAAACTAAGGCAGTCGTTCCGTGTTTTTTTCTTACCCCTATTTTGTAATAAACTGTATTCTGATTGGACGATACTTCAACGTGATTAAAGATCATTTTGGTTAGTATTCGTCATGTTTTTAGCTATTCCAAGTAACTATTGTTTAGATTCTCTGAATCTCTGAAACCAGAATGCATGCTATCTTTTAGAGTGCAAAGTACACTTTGGCTATTGTATTTTGATCTTAATTTTTTACTTTTCATAAATTTGCACAAGCAGGATGTACTGTAATTCATGTAATTCATAAAATGCTTATTGTGTATAGGAATGGTCAATTTACTGTATCTAGTAATTTTTATGGATGGTTAGTTTCAATGAGATACCATTGAGAAATGTGGCATTTACTTTTACAAACCGATTTGACATCATTGTTATATTTGTACATTAGTACATGTGATAAATTATATTTATACATTTGGATTAAGAAAGCAAAAAAATGTTTAGGGAATAATTGTTTAAAGAATAATTGGAATACATAGCATGGTGTCATTGTAGATCCATTGATTAAAGCCTCTATGCACCACAACTCAGGAAATAAAACCTTAATATGACTTCATTGTTTTTGTTTATCAGGCATTTCTTTATCAAGAAATGTTTAATGTATCCTGATCTGGAAAAAAAAAGTTTTCCCCTCTACTGATTGGTTATATACCTGCTGTTTTAAGCACTCTTGCCTTAGCTTCATTTTACTTAAAACTGTAACACAGTATAACTGTATGAACTCACAGTAATGAGTCTTAAATGGTCACTGTATTCACTGTATACACTGCCTCACGCACATAAGAGCGCACGCACACACACACACACACACACACACACACACACACACACACACACACACACACACACACACACACACACACACACACACACACACACACACACACAAAACAAGAATGTTGATACAGTTTAATAAAATTTTCCCTTTATTAAAAATTAATGGCAGTGGTCAAAGAGTCATGAATCTTTATTTATCATTACAGAAAGCTTCACAGTAGGCTACTGTAAGTAGAAGATGACACATTTATTAAATATGAATGGAATTTTGTTAATGGGTTTTAAACCGTTGACCTTGGATGTATTGAAGATGGAAATATGTGACGTTTCTATCTAGTTTAAAACCTTGTATGATGAGAACAGCGGATTTCTTTATTCTCTTAACCACTTGAATCTTAATTAGCAGCTAATTAGCAGTCAATTAGAGTTATCTCACCCCTATGATCTTTCCCACAGTCTGCACCAACGATTGGGACTGCAATTTGCACTGAAAGAGCACCGAACCAACCAAACTGATGTCAAATATGCATTTTTGGTCAACACCGTGAACCATGTGCTGTCTTTATTGTAGCTTACTACAGAGTCTACAATGTGCAACACCAGTTAGTGAATTATCAATCCAAATCCACTATTATTTATAGGAGAAAACCTGTGAGATGGTAAATGGTGCATTTATACAGCACCTTTATCCAAGGCACTTTACATAGATTGTGCATTACATTCACACACACATTCATACACTGATGGTAGTGGAAATGATGCAAGGTACCTACTAGATCTAGAAGATCAGGAGCAATTAGGGGTTCAGTGTCTTGCTCAAGGGGGAGCCCGGGATCGAACCAGCAACCTTGCAGTCACCATCTGGTGACTCTACCCCTGAGCCACTGCCGCCCTGTGATGGTTGAGTCATGAATGACCCCAGGTCTTTCATGACTCAGGAGATGTCAGTGACCTTGGGAGATGAATGACACCCTCTCCTGTGACAAGTGTGTTAAATCAATTGTCATACAAGACCTTTACTGTCTTGTACATAACCATTAACTACACTTGACAACACTTGATCATTTATTTTATGCTGTTGCAATCGAGCGAGAGGCCTATGGTTTTCATAGATTCATGTTCATAAAAAGGAATGTTTGGCTTGGACTCTGTGTTGAGTTTTAGTACTGCTTTGTGACAGAGAAGCAAATACATGTAAATTACCCTGCACCTGTGTTGGAAGAATTACTCACATTTTAAGTAGAAATCCATTTATAAGCGGAGTATTTGACTCTGAGATGTTGGTGAATGTTGGTAGTATGATAACATAATGGAAATACTGTACATCAAATAATACACAAGTAGGCTTACACATGAAACATGCTGAAGGACAAATATTGTGAACCTGGCAGTAATATCGGACATGGATCATGCCCCATTGTGTCCTTAACATTTTCTAAAATGAGCACAGGGAAGTACAGTCCAATACATTTAAAAAGCACTATTTATAGTTAGGAACCAAATGGAACATTCCAGCTTACAGCTCTGTAACTTCTGGCAATGTGTAGAGAGCCTGTAAGGCCTGCAATGTATGAGTTGAAAGAAATATAGAAATGAAGCTATTTGTGCACCTGATTTGATTTCATGACGTGTCATTGATTTGTCCGATAGCTAAGTGAAGAGTGAAGACACTGGCATTTGGGTGGCGTGAGGGAGTGTCACTGTGGGTTAGCTCTGGGCCATGAAGCATCCTGCAGGTGGTCTTGTATCATGGGTAGAGCGGGGTGCGCTCTTATAACCAGGGGTGTAGTGGAGGGGGGACGCAGGGGGGCGGCGTCTAAGATATTTTGGGGGCAAATGTAGGCCTATATTTTTTGACTTGTCATTTACTTTTATGGATAATACAATTAGGCATAGTAAACAATCTTTCTCAATATGCTATACTTGTTTTAATAGCGTGTCTGTGTGTGTTGCGCAGGTGCACGCAATTGCGCATGCAAATGCAAGTGTGCATGCACGTGGGGAATTTTGCTCATTTTCAATATTTTACTATATCATTAATATACCTTAGGGATGTTGTGTGGACGTGATAAAAAGTTACCCCATTCTGTGTTTCCTAGAAATGGAGGTCTGAAAAAAACTCATTAGCATGGTGAAATGCATCTTGATGACGTCATCAAGATGTGTTTCACCATGTTAATGAGTTTCCTTTTTTCTGAGAGAGTACAAATGGAACCAAATGCATTTGGTTCACATTTGTACACTCTCAGAAAAAAAGGGGTGTCCCCCCACTTCTAAAAGTAGGCTACCACTACAGCACTGCTTATAACTCATGTTGATTACATTTGTGTAGGAAAAGGTGAAATGCTCAGTGTTGTTTGTTACTTTATTTTTAATGACCATTTTAATTTGGACAGGAGTCCACATGCATGAATTTCTATTCTCTTATGCCTGCCAGCTGATGGACATATTGGGGGTCGCTCGCCATTCACCACATGTTCTCCTTTAAATGAAAATAAAAAAATAAAATGTAAAATCTCACAGGTCTGCAATGTGAAAATGTGAACTTGTGAATTGAGCTGTGTGTTGGAGCCTTGCACAGTTGTTGACTTAAGCACAGGGTGTATTTACCCCTCCATCCTGGTGTGTGTGTGTGTGTGTGTGTGTGTGTGTGTGTGTGTGTGCGTGCGTGCGTGCGTGTGTGTGTGTGCGCGTGCGCGCGCGTGCGTGTGTGAGAGACACAGACAGACACAGACACACCCATTGTTCCTCAAATGGAACTCAAAAATTAGCTGGTTGCTTTAAACAGCCTCAAGGGTCAGTAGGTCATACAGTATGGTTACACATACTGTACATTAGTGTTGCAAACTCCCAGGGTTTTGAATAAGGGACACCTCCCGGCCGCCCAGCGAAGCAGTCACAGTTGGCAGTGGGAAGCGCTTGGCAGCACTCAAAAGATGGAGAACCAATGTGACTGCAGTATGTACTGTAGGCAGGGGAGGATTATCCGGCAGGCCTGCGGCCTAATAAATGTGTATTTAGGGGTTCCTGACATGAAAACATTTGGGAACGACTGCTGCAGGCTACTTGTAGGTCCTACAAGGCCCACTGTTGCCTTTTAGTGACATTAACCCCTTGAATTTTAAGGGGTTAACCCCATTAAAAATCTCTGGACTTCATTTTTTGTAAGTAAGTAAAATGCTTGCAATAAACATATTTTTGTGATCACGAGAATGTCTAGATTCATTAACTCTGATCCAGAGCTCCACTGCTTCTGAGTGACTTGCAGGTCACTCAGAAGCAGAGGAGCACTGGACCAGAGCTATAGATTCATTATATTGAAAGATATCCCCAAAATATTTTTTATGTATTATACCTTTTTAAATAATTATCCTAAGTATTAACTAATTACTAACTAATAAACTATTTGTTTATTTTTTATTTGTTTTTTTTGCTTAAAAGAATCATGGTAGCAGTAAGATTGAAACCGTTTTTGTAGAATTAAATTAAATACAGTATACCTGGGCCTTCTAGGGTTAAACAACCGCTGGGCTGTCACGGCCCCAAGTCCACCGCTAGAGGGCGGCACTGCACCACCAACCAGCCTATATGGATAGGAAAAAAAAGCAAATAATATTCCAAGCACTGTGTGTGAATCTCGCAAGGATGTGGACTGTCCCTTCCTGTTTTAGTGCCGAGAGAGCCACCGTACCTACCATAGACACACACGGCGCAGGGGCAGGACTACAGCACAGTCTCACTCAGAACACCATTATTATTAATATTATTATTATTATGTCTGGATTTTCGCTTCTTTGTTTGTCGGAGACGCGGTTATTGTTATTTATTTTCGCGGTGCGTTGTCGCGTTTGCGCTGGTCGGCGTCGTTGAAGGCAGTTGTATGTTTACGGACAGTGTGTGGTAGAGTGTAGTGTTGTTCCTACAGCAGTCAGCCAGTCAGTCAGTCAGTCAGTCAGGCCTGTTTTATTGCTTTCCTGTGTGTCAGATGATTGTCCTGCTGCCCTCATAACGCACATTACACTCACACTCGCTCATGGCGGAGACTAAAATCATATATCACATCGACGAGGAGGAGACTCCGTATCTGGTCAAATTGTCCGTCTCTCCCGAGAAAGTGACGCTAGCGGATTTTAAAAATGTCCTCAACAACCGTCCGGTGCACAGCTACAAATTCTTCTTCAAATCCATGGACCAGGATTTTGGGTAAGTGTTTCCATTTATTATTATGATTATGAATCTATCTGACGTATTGATTCTCTCTCTCTCTCTCTCTCTCTCTCTCTCTCTCTCTCTCTCTCTCTCTACACACACACACACACACACACACACACACACACACACACACACACACACACACACACACACACACACACACACACAGTGTGTGCTAGACCATACATGCATATACGTTACGGGTTTTAACATATGTGTGCATGCATGCATACTACACACACATCGCCCTCATGCCTCCGTGCATGTGTCATGCATGCCGTGCATACCATGCAATAGTTGCTATAATAATACTAATAATTATTAATGATAATAATATTGTAGCAGCGACTGTATAATGTGTGCACTCACTAGATAGAAGATACAGAAGATTGTTTGCACTATCAAAGACTATGATGTAGTCTGTTGTGTTTTACTGGTGATAATTACCTATAATTATTGTATACTTTCAAAGAAATCGTGCAGGAAGATCTTACTAATAGGGGAAATGGTAGATCTTGTGAATGTGAACTTGTAGCTTTGTAGCCTATTCCCCTTTGTATTCGTATGTTATTTGGTCAAAACATGTCTATTTCTATTTGATTCTGTCCAACACACTGCTTTCCTGGTTTGAAGATATAGCTAAATGATGGACAGTTAACCAGAAGTAACTCTTTGGGAGCGTAAACATGAAACCAAATGGACCCTTGCTGGTCCATTTGGTTTCATTTTTACACTCTCAAGAATTAAAATATTCATCCTGTAAATTAGCCCAAGTCTACACAACTAGAAAATATAGAAGATTAATGGTCATTCTGATCTGTATGTTTGACTGTTTTGTTTCTGAAATCCAGCCTGGAATTGTGGACAAAAGCAAAATAAATCTTTAGTTTTTGCATCTGTGGGGCTGCCTAAAATGTCCTCAAACGGTGGTTCGTGGCTCAAATGCTCAATAAATAGTGGGCCCTGCGATCAAAAAGGTTGAAAACCACTGGTTTAATGTATTGCCCTAGCCGAGAGACCCCATTGCCATGTCTGGGGCTTTGTAGATGTCACAACAGCTGTGACAGAGCAGCCAACCACACGCTGTGGGATGCATGCAGCTGGAGTTCACTGACATGGTGTGTGTTCCTACGGCAGCATAAACAAACACGCTGCAACATAAACAGACAGGTATATGGGGCACGATCAAGGAAAATAGTTAACTGAGATAGTTGAATCCCTCTAATCTCTTGAGCACACACACACACACACACACACACACACACACACACACACACACACACACACACACACACACACACACACACACACACACACACACACACACACACACACACACACACACAGGTGGATAGAGAAAGTGTTACAGTATCTAGCTCCCTGGCTGCCTCCCTCAGGACAAAAGACATTCCATGATGTGTCAATCCTGTGTCTAGGTCACACCAGTAAATGTCTGGCGCGTTGACTCTTTTGCATTGCTCTAGTACAGGGTTTTTCAACCTTTTTCATCCCAGGGACCACTATTCATTCAATATTTGATCCACAGACCACCATTTAATGACATTTTAGACCCTCAGACCCAAAACCCAAATATCTATTCTGTAGTAAACATAGCCAAATCCATCGCAACTCTCATGGTCTTCTAGATTACGCTCTTACTTGTGCCTCTACTTGTGTTTTCGTGCTTTGTTGGGTGTGAGGGACTACCCCCCCCCCCAACCCAACGTGTATTAGGTTGCAAAAATGTCCACTCTTCATCATTTTTGTTTTGTCTTAGAGCAGTGGTTTTCAACAGGTGGTCCGGGGACCAGCAGTGGTCCTGGAGATGGGTCCAGGCGGTCCCCAGGCTAAATGATGGAAAGTTGGGTAACCAGATGTAACTCTCGAGAATATAAAAATGAAACCAAATGGACCCGCAAGGGTCCATTTGGTTTCATTTTCAGACTCTGAAGAGTTAAAATAATCACCATCTGAATCAGCACCACTTAATTAAGATGTCTACACTGTTTTGTTTGCAAAATACAGCCTGGAATTGTGGTCCAAAAAAACAAAAGAGTTCTTCACTTTTACTGTGGTGTGAAAATGTAATCAAATGGTGGTCCGTGGCTCAAATGCTGAATAAATGGTGGTCCCTGGAGTTGAAAAAGGTTGAAAACCCCTGGCTTCCAACAGGTTTGTGTGCGGCCGCGACCGGGAGCTTAATTAATGGAAGCTGTGACAAACCGCCTCTTTCCTCCTCCAGCACTTGCTCACAGAGATTCAGTTGTATCAAGGCCACTGCAGAGGAGGACGCTTGTGTCAACGACTGCTCTCATTCCAATGTGATGTCTCATACACACACACACACACACACACACACACACACACACACACACACACACACACACACACACACACACTAGTGTGTGTGTGTGTGTTAGTGTGTGTGTGTATTATCTAGCAAATCGTTCTCAACATGCAGTGGCGTTTCTAAGCAATTTGGTGCCCTAGCTAGGCAAGATTTTCCCTGGAGCCCCCCCTTACCGAATGGACCCGTAAGGATCTGCTCGATCTTCTGTAAAATGGCGCCCCCCAAGGGATAAAATTATGAACTATTTTTAAACTAAAGAACATATATGTGTTTTAAATGTCCAATTCTAGTTGTAGAGGACAAGTATAATGTATGTACCATATTGGTCTTATTAGCCTGGTATCCTTTTAAAGCATGCGTCTGGTGGTCGCCCCCTCCCTTCCCCGCATGGTCGCCCCCCTCCCGTCCCCTCATGGTTGCCCCCCTCCCCTCATGGTCGCCCCCCTCCCCTCATGGTCGCCCTAGGCAGGTCTGCCTAATGGCAGAAACGCCCCTGTCAACATGAGCGGAGGAAGTGTGGACGGAGGCAGTAGTAAGCGCTAGACTGTATAGTCACATACATTCCCCCCCTGGCAGGCAGCAGCACAGTGACCTTGTGCGGAAAGCTCCTTCTTCCTGGTGGGTAAAGTAGGCTATAGGCTGGCCTGTAGCTGCTGTGCTTTTGTCCCCGCGCAGCCCCGGCTTCCTGCCCCTCAGCGAGCTGTGAGCAGGGGCCGGTCTAGGCATGAGCGTGGGGGGGCAATGCCCCCCTAAATGCCCTGACTGACTGCCCCACCAAACATGATGGCATGCAAAACAACCCAAGATATTCCAAATTAAAGTGCTTATATTTAAAATGATTTGAAACACCACCACTGCTAATAATAAAGTAGTTGTGGCACCACTAAACCAAACCAGGAATTCATCGAAAACAGAAAACTCTTTGAGTCAGGCCTTTAGCTTTATGCATGCTGTGTGTCTGATGCTTATGCTAATATAAGTCCTGTGCTAATATAAGCCCGTGGCGCGAAGCGTCACGGGCAATGAAGCCGCACCAATACCATTTTCTCCTGCCCCTCCAATTGGGAAATGTTACATCCGCCCCTGACTGTGAGGCGAGCCAGCCAGGCCTGCTCCGCGTGTGTGTGTGTATGTGCGTGTGTGTGTGTGCGTGTGTGATCGACAAGCAGATTGTGGAGACAAACAAAGCGTGTTTGCTCTTACGACAACGTCCACATGGAGCTGTGGTCTCTGTGGCATTGAATGCACTAACAGTAGGCAACAGGAGTCTTGACATGCTACCTACCTGCTTAACTTACCCATGACTTAAGTACCAGTCATATTGTAAAATAGACCATCTACAAGCTCGCAATGCTTCACATCAGTGGTTTTCAACCTTTTTGATACCAGGCCCCACTGTTTATTCAGCATTTTAGCCACAGACCACCGTTTCCTAGCATTTTAGCCCCACAGACCCCCAAAACTAAAGATTTCATCTGCTTTTGTCCACAATTCCAGGCTGGATTTCAGAAACAATACAGGCAGCATAGAGATCAAAATGATCATTTATCTTCTACATTCTCTAATTGTGCAGATTTCTTAATTAAGTGGTGCTACTGTACTTCAGATGATGAATATTCTAACTCTTGAGAGTGTAAAATGAAACCAAATAGACCTGCACTGAGTTACATCTGGTTAACCAACTTTCCATCAATTATCTGGGGACCACCTGGAACTCTCTTCCCGGACCACTGGTTGAAAACCACTGCTTTGAGCTGATACTGTAGTTTATTTCCACGTAAGCAGTTAGACTAAGACTAATCCAGGTTCAAAGTTCAAGATTTTTTATTTGTCACTCCAGTGTATGTCAGGACATATACAGGGATGAAATAATGTTTCCATTGTTCCACAATGCAATAAGACAGTAGACAGTGCAATAAGAAAAAGGACAAATACAAACAATGCAAGAAACAACAAGTGACGTAGTGCAACAGACTAGAGCAGTAAAGTGCAACTGTAGCAGCATAAAGTGGGGTGAAGGTGCTAAGCTACAACCAGGTATAATTATAAAGTTGCAACTGGCAAGTAGTGAAAGTTAAACAGACAGCTAGACAGGAACTAGACAGGACATATATATATATATATTACAACAACTAAACAATACGGCTAAAACTAAACAAACTACAACTAAGCAGCCTATATATTTAACATACTATAACATACTACAACTAAGCACTACTATACCAACAGATAAAGCTATGGCAACTATGACAGAGTAGGGGTATTACTGTACAAGTGCAAGAGGATAGCAGCAGTTCGGTACACTCAATCGTTGTAATCGGGCAGATAGATATGAGTAAAGAAAAAAAAATAGCTTCTCAATGTTCAGTTAACGTAAACTCAGTCAATAGACCTTTCAGTAAGGCTAGGACACTTTCCAGCCGGGCTCATTCATTCCAATGTAAATATCATGGACATTACACATTAAATACTGGTTCATTTTTGGAACCAGACCTTTAAAATCTCTTCCAAATCCACCAACAAGGCATGCCCTATGCAGTGGAAAAATGTGTCTGTGTGTGACATTTTTTTTTTTTTTTTTTTTTAACAATGATTTATCATATGGGAAAGCTATTGGTGGAGAGGTTTGTCTATCACATGTTATGCTTAGCTGTGATTGGACCATAGCAGTTTGGGGAGGGGCTTACTGACAGGTCTATTGTTAGTGGCCCAACCTAAACTAGTAGCTTGGATATTAACACAAAGGCCTAGATTTTTGTCACCGCTAAACCCCTCACCTCTTAACTTCTTCGCCTTTTTAAACTATTTAAAAAAGTCCAGTCTACAAGCTCACAACGTGTCAATAGATTGGCACGTTAAACCATTCCAAAATGTTTTTCAAAATAGTAAAAAAAAAGGCAAAGAAGTCAGGGATAAGGGGTTTAGCGACGAAAATGGACCCCAAAGAGTTTTGCTGAAACACTACAGTATGATTTCACCTGTGGTTTCAGTTGCCAGGGAGTCATCTCTGTTCATGTTATTCAGTCCAGCTAGAAAGGCTATAGTCAATGGGAATTTGGGAATTAGATTGAATCAACAAATCTGTAAAATTGTGTTCGCTGCATGCAGTCATGCTGAGACCTGCCCTTTTAGGTTGGCTGAAAAGTGAACATTCTGAACGTTAATTTCACAATGGCTACTAGCTACTGAAAGTTATAGACTGGTAATTTATAACAGACCGATTAGCAGTCATTTGACTATGGGAGGAATGCTCTAGAGGACGGGTTTTCGACCGGTGGTCCGGGGACCACCAGTGGTCTGTGGTTCTGTGGGGCTAAAATGTCATCAAATGGTGGCCAGGGGCTCAAATTCTGAATAAATAGTGGGGCCTGGTATGAAAAAGGTTGAAACCCCTGCTCTAGAGTATTTAGGTTTTTGTGAGCGCCGAACACAGGCACAACATGGAAGCCAATCCAGGGGATATCTTTGTGGTAGCCATGCTGCCCATAATACTGCATAGGCGTAGACAGTGTGGCTGCCGGAGAACTAGCTGGGGAGAAAAATATAAGAGACTCCCCAACACAGAGGGAAAACATCAAATCCCTTGCAGTTATAGACGGCGTTTGAAATGTAAATGAGCAGCAGCCAGTGCAAGGTCCTCTGTAGTAGTGGAGCCCCCCTGCTGCTTGCAGAAGGAACCAGCCATTTTCTTACGGGGGAATTGCAGTCGAACCAGGTTGTGTAGTGTGTGATGGCCGTATATCGGCGGCGAGCAATTAAGGGCCACACAATTTTGTTTGTTTTGGTAAAAAACGTTCTGTTTTTGTCTTTTGGGAGAATCAACGCCTCGTCGTCTGCACTTGCTCATAAATGCTTTGCTGTCGTGCAGTTTCACTGTTTTCCCATGCAGCCAAATTGCACTGGATTGTGTTTTGCGTTTCTCTGTTCGCACTGCGGTGCAAAAAATGAACCCTCGTTTTCGATGATGAGGTTTGTAGTTTGTGTCCCCGACATTTAAACGCCTTGCGTTTCTGGGAGCTGAACCAGCCCCGTCATAATATTCATCCATATTCATAAGATAGGATGCTAATTCACCATGGTGTGTCTTTCTTATAAGCAGCAGCACACACTTGCACATTACCGAGACTTCAAGGTGATGATGTGGTGTTTTGTCGTCGGGGGTTTGAGAGAGCCCTCAGTATAATTCTAGTCACACAGGCACACTGGAGCTGCAGCCAAGAGGTTGGTCTGAAAGAAACAGGCTTGTTGTTCCTCTGAAAACAGGGGGGCTGGAAGAGGGGGGAAGATTTCACTTCTGCTGAGAAAGTGATGCTTAAAGTTAAAAGGGGCAAAAATCTGCAGCTCTCTGCACAAAAACCGCAGTATAGTGTTTTCTTGGACCTTGCCTCAAACCGGCATTCTTGATTAACGTTTGTGGCAAATTGGAAGGTTATTCTGTTGTACCTGTGTACCATTAAAAAAACATATTTAATGAACTGTATCTTTATGTACTTTGTGTACCCCTCCAAATAGTGAAAAGATTGTTTTGGGACCTACTATGTTCAAATTGTTCATATGCAATTACAGCACTGCTAAGAGAGATTGTGTTTGATAGATTTACTGAATTGATAATTATTTCCACATTGAATATGTCAATTCTAAAACCATAAGCCTTTAAGAATGTAACAGTTTAAGCAGTGGGACAGAGGCCACAGCCTACTGAATTACAGTTATTTGAGCTACAAATATTCAGGGGGTGGAAAGTAGCAACACTCAAGCACTGTACCTAAATAACATTCTTAAGGTGCAGTACTTTAACGTGGATATTCTGCATAGTGAGTACAGCTTTCTACCTTTCCCACAAGGACTTCACTTTTGAAGTAGGTCTACATCATTTCAATGTCCTCTGGCCCCCCAAAAAGCGGTCTACGGGCATCAATTCCGGCGTCCTTGACATGAAAAGGTTTGAGAACCGCTGTTTTACATACAGTATAGTGCTTATGATCGATTGAGTCATATCCTACTTTCAATATACAGTAGCGCTGGGCGATGATGACGTCAATAGCAATGGAGCGTGCCATCTTGAACGCCACCCTGCACGCACGGCAGTTGTATTTTTTTTTTTTTCCATCGCCTCTATCTCCAGTTCCTTGTCACAGATGGCACAGAAGCTTTTTATGTCTATTGATAGTTGACAGTCAGATCGCATTAACTGGTCAAAATAGGTTTTATTTGACGGCCAATAGCAACACTGCAAATCAGTGGTTTTTAACTTTTTTAGCGTCAGGGTCCACTATTTCTTCAGCATTTTGTCCACAATACCAAGGCTGGATTTGGAAAACAAAACTGGCAAGCAAAGATAAAAAATGACCATTAATCTTTTACATTCTCTAGTCTAGTTAGACTAGGGCTAATTCAGGTGATGAATATTTTAAAGGTAGGGGAAGTGATTTGAAATTCATGGTGTAGTACCAGCCTGGTGCACTAGGGGCCCCCAAAAGTAGCTACACTATGTGAACCTGCTGCTCTCTCCTGATTGGAGGAGAATTGGTGGTGACCTGGGGAACTTTTATTAGCTCCTCTGCTAACGTGGGGGAGGGGGAAACTCCATATGTGGTTTCCACACCTTATAATAGAGCATTTTAACAGGAAAAAAAAAAAAATGGGTGATATCTGACAAAAGTGAAATCACTTCCCCTACCTTTAACTCTTGAGAGTTACATCTGGCTAACCAACTGTCCATCATTTAGCTAGTTAGCTGACCACCTGGAACCCTCTCAAGGACCACTGGTTGAAAAACCACTGCTGTAAATGTTCGCAGGCTGATTGACGAATCTGATTGCTATATGCTGAAACTGGACATGGATCCGACACACCACACACAGTAACGTTTGCAACGTGTTGGCTCTTCAGAATAAGGTTTCAATGGGGGGAAATCCAGGCAATACTAGGTGTATTAATTCTTTAATCCAGGTGGTTAATGGGTTAACTATGTTTTGCCGCCAATACTTTTTACTCAATTACAATTAGAATTCCAGAGTTTGACTTGTAATGGAGTATATGTGTACTTTGACTTAAAGTAGAAACGTTGAGTATTTTTTTTTCCAGCACTGCAAATATTATGCTTCCCTTGGTTACAACCGGACCACCAAAGTCCTTGGCCTACTGGACACAGTCAGCGCCGGCTGACCCTCCCAGTCCCGTGGGGGGTTTGGTTTGGTCTGGTCTGGACAAGATTGTAAATGGCTAATCCTCCTTTGTAACTCAGGAGGACATAAACAAATATCATAATATCTCTTTGCTGTGCACACCCGTGCCGTGCATGCACAACTTGTACCTCATAATGTCCTAATGTTAGAAGTGGGGGGGACGCCTCTTAAAGGGGAATTCCACCCATTTTGATTTTTTTTTTCTGAGAGCGTACAAATGTGAACCATTTGGTTCACATTTGTACGCTCTCAGAAAAACGGAAACTCATTAACATGGTGAAACACATCTTGATGATGTCATCAAGATGTATTTCACCATGCTAATGATTTTTTTTCAGACCTCCATTTCTAGGAAACCCCCGTCGCCCGGTGTCCCCCCTCCACTACACCCCTGGAGAGACACACACACACACACACACACACACACACACACACACACACACACACACACACACACACACACACACACACACACACACACACACACACACACACACACACACACACACGCAGCATGCACAATTTGTACCTCCAACACCACCAAGTGACTCATCTACTGAAATCTGTCGGTGAAGTGAAAGCTGTGTCAACACTTCAGATCGACCATATTCCTGTCTAAGTAAAGCAGGGGTGTAAAACTCTGGCCCGTGGGCCAAATTTGGCCCGCCGTGTAATTTCATTTGGCCCTTGAGACATTATCAAATTAAAGGGGAAGAACACCCATTTTCAACATTTTAATATGTCATTAATATACCTTAGAGATGTTGTGTGGACACAAAAAAGTTCCCCCAATTCTGTATTTCCTAAAAATGGAGGTCTGAAAAAAATCATTAACATGGTGAAATACACCTGATGACATCACCAAGATGTATTTCACCATGTTAATGATTTTTCTTTCCATGTTAATGATTTTCCTGAGAGGGTACAAATGGAACCAAATGGACCCGCTAGGGTCCATTTGGTTCACATTTGTACCCTCTCAGAAAAATTTTGAAAATGGGTGGAATTCCCCTTTAAAAGGTTAGTTCGTTCAAACTTGGACCGCGGCTTTGTTCAGTTTTAAATTTTGGCCCACTCTGTATCTGAGTTTGACACCCCTGAAGTAAAGGCTCACTCTGTGTGTGTGTGTGTGTGTGTGTGTGTGTGTGTGTGTGTGTGTGTGTGTGTGTGTGTGTGTGTGTGTGCGTGCGCGCGTGCGCGCGCGCGCGCGTGCGCGCGTGCGTGCGTGCTGTGTACTTATGTCCGTCAGGAGTTCAGGGTGGAACTAGGCCTAATGTTGCTCGTGATATCAAATGGAATCTGAAAAGAATGCAGTCTGTGCGTGTTTGAGAGTTTGCGCTGCTGAACGACGTCATCTGTTTTCTTTGGATTCCAGTTTGGTTTCTGTTTGATTCCTGGCCCTTTTCTTTAACCCTACGGGAAGAGAGAGAGAGAGAGAGAGAGAGAGAGAGAGAGAGAGAGAGAGAGAGAGAGAAAGAGAGAGAAAGAGAGATTAACTGTCGAAACCCCTTGATTTTGGGGTCGGATAGGGGGCAATCATGTCACTTCCAAAAAAAAAAAAACATCTGAAGATCGCAAAGATCATGATACGAATATGATCACAATACAGCAGCTCGTGCATGCCATGCTGTGCACGGAGTACAGAGTACACAAATAATGCGGGTCACACTTTGGACGCATTTGTATACTCTCGGGGTTAGATTAAGAGGCGAGGACTTTCCTCGGGAACGGTCCCTGTATTTATTATTATTTGAACCGACAACACCCACATCCTCACAAGTCACCTTACCAGCTGCTCATATGACGGCAGGGAGAGAGAGAGAGACAGAGAGAGGATGCAAACACTTCCTACCTAACGAGCAGCCCAGCTTAACCCCCCCATCCCTCCCCAACCGCTCCCTTTTCCTCTCCGAGGAGGAATGGACCGCAGCCGTCTGGTCCCTGTGGTCAGGGGCGTTTTTGCCATTAGGCAGACCAGGCAGTTGCCTAGGGCCGCCATGAGGGTAGGGGGGCTTGTCCTGATCTGATGCTAGATTCTAGTTCACAGCGCTAGATTCTAGTTTCCGACGCTAGATTCTAGTTCGTCATGCTAGATTCTAGTCCCCCATGGTAGGTTCTAGACTAGTTCATCTTAGTAGATTGTAGTTTCTGAAGTTAGATTCCAGTTTCTGACACTAGATCCTAGTGCCTGACATTAGATTCTAGTCCCTGACAGTAAATTCTAGTTTGTGACACTAAATTCTAGTCCCTGGCACGAGATTCTATTTTTCCGGAAAAAATCTCTTTCTGTATCAGTGATGCTTAACATATTTCATAGGAAGGACCCCCAGAAATATCTATTATTTAGCAGCAGAACCTCATCTAAAAACATGTTGTTCTAGGGATCCCCCAGAAGCAAAGATTTGAGTTAAAAATGTTTGCTTCCCGAATAATGTATTCAAAGATTTGCACCACATTTTCACAATTTTTCAAAAATAGCAGAACTACAAGCTCATATCGCGCCACTCGGTGGCGCGATATGAGCTTGTAGATCTGCTATTTTTCAACAGCTAAAACACTGACGCGTTCAGTACAGAAAGGGTTAAAACAGGGGTATTCAACCTTTTTCATACCAGGGCCCACTATTTATTCAGAATTTGAGTCAGAATTTATTCAGAATTTGACATTTTAGCCCCACAGACCCAAAACCCAGAGATTTCTTCTTTTTTATCTACAATTCCAGGCTGGATTTCGGAAACATAACAGGCAAACATACTGAAGATCTCTAGTTGTGTAGATTTGAGCTAGTTCAGGTGATTAATATTTTAACTCTTGGAGAGTGTAAAAATGAAATCAAGTGGACCCACAAGGGTCCATTTGGTTTCATTCTTACATTCTCAAGAGTTACATCTGGTTAACCAACTTAGCTGGGGACCACCTGGAACTATCTCAGGGACCACTGTTGGTCCCCGGACCACCTGTTGAAAACCCCTGAACATTTAAACATTGAACATTTAAAACACATATAGTATGTTATAAAAAAAAATAGTTAATAATAATTTTATCCCTTGGGGACACCATTTTACAGGGAAAATCTTGCCTAGGGCTCCAAATTGCCTAGAAACGCCACTGGCTGTGGTCAACATCTAGCCCTGTACTGAGGAGAGCCATGTTATCTCTGTCCACCACGCGACTTTTCAGATGCCACCCGAAATAAAGCAGCGGGGTTGGGAAGGAGCGCTTGTTTTAACTGCCGGCTACTACTAGTAGGGCGGGGCGAAGGAAGTTTTACTGAGGTTATTTATGGTTAGGTTAGGTTTAGGCATAGGTTTACTGAGGTTAAGTTTAGGGTTAGAGTTAGGTTTAGGCATAGCCTAGTTTTACTGGGGTTATGTTTAGGGTTAGGGTTAGGTTAGGGTTAGAGTTAGACGGTGCTTTATGGGTAACTAACCCTAAACAGAACCTCAGTAAAACTATGCTTCGCCCCGCCCTACTAGTAGTAGCCGGCAGATAAAACAAGCGCTCCTTCCCAACCCCGCTGCTTTATTTCGGGTGGCATCTGAAAAGTCGCTCCTCCACTCCCAATACTGTAGCGCAGTATGAGGGCTGTCTTAATTGTCATAGCTTAGCTGTTAGTATAGTAGTGCTTAGTTGTAGTATGTTATGGTATGTTAAATATATAGTTTTAGTTGTAGTATTCCATAGTTGTGTGTGTGTGTGTGTGTGTGTGTGTGTGTGTGTGTGTGTGTGTGTGTGTGTGTGTGTGTGTGTGTGTGTGTGTGTGTGTGTGTGGTTCCTGTCTAGCTGTCTGTTTAATTTTCACTACTTGCCACTTTATAATTATACCTGGTTGTAGCCTCGACACCCAGGCTTTCATTTTCGTTCGCCTTGCGCGAAAACAGAAAGCCTGGACTAACGCACGTTGGAAAGTGGCCTTGAGGGGGGAGTGAACCTTCCGGGGTGGGCGTCGCTCTAAATGATGTGATGTAGAACAGCAGTGGACGGGAGGGGGAGGGGCCGGAGATGACGACACGTTAGTGAGATCAAATCAGAGCGCAGCACTTCCGCCGTGTGGATCCCACGACACCCCCGCCCCCCAAGGCCAAAATCATTGAGGGCTAGACCAGGCTAACTTGGTTGTAGCTTAGCACCTTCACCTCACTTTATGCTGTTACAGTTGCACTTTACTGCTCTAGTCTGTTGCACTACGTCGCTTATTGTTTCTTGTATTGTTTGTATTTGTCATTTTTCTTATTGCACTGTCTACTGACTCATTGCACTGGGGAACAATGGAAACGTTATTTCATCCCTATATCCTGACATTCACTGGAGACACACACACACACACACACACACACACACACACACACACACACACACACACACACACACACACACACACACACACACACACACACACACACACACACACACACACACACACTTACTTAATGGCTGTTTTGATGGTCCTAACAATAGCTACCTGTATTTCAATAATTGGTATTGTTGTGATACATATACTATTGCAATGCTATTGCAGTGGTCCTTGAGAGGATTCCAGATCGTCCCCAGCTAAATTATGGACAGTTGGTTGCCAAATGGACCCTTATAGAGCTGTATCTCTTGGGATCGTAAAATGTCACTTTACTTAATTTTCAAGAATCTACACACTTAGAAAATGTAGAGGAATTGTTATTTTGAACATTTGGCTATAGCTGTCTCTCCTAAATCATGAAAACAAACTTGAAAATCCTTGGTTTCCAAGAGATTAAACTCAACACGATCAATGGTGGTCCATGGCTGAAATGCAGGACAAACAGTGGGCCCTGGTAGGAAAATGGCTGAAAACACCTGAACTATTTGGGAACGTTAAGGTCCTCGCAAAGCAAGCGCACACACACACACACACACACACACACACACACACACACACACACACACACACACACACACACACACACACACACACACACACACACACACACACACACACACACACACACACACACACACACACTCGTGCGCCAAGCTAGCTTGGCTAGTGGCTTCGGTATTAGCTGGGAAGTTCTGGCAAACAGGGAGGAGGAAAAAGCTACAAATCTCTGCCTCCGCCTGTCAGACAGAGACAGACCAGGGGCGGATGTAACATTTGCCAATTGGGGGGCAGGAGAAAATGGTATGGGTGCGGCTTCATCGCCCGTGTCGCTTCGTGCCACGGGCGATGAAGCCGCGCTCATGCCATTTTTTGGTTACAGGACATTTATTTGGCAATTAAACATCAATAATAGCATCAGTTGTTGTTGAAGACAGGCACACAGCATACATAAAGCTAAAGGTCTGACACAGAGTTTTCTGTTTTCAATGATGAAATGCTGTTTGTTTAGTGGTGAGACGATTGTAGTTAGTTAGTAGCAGTAGTAGTGGTTCAAATACTTTTAAATATAAGCACTGAAATATCTTGGGTTGTTTTGCATGCCATCATGTTTGTTGGGTAGTCTGGGCATTTAGGGGGGCATTGCCCCCCCCCCATGCCCATGCCTAGATCCGCCCCTGAGACAGACACTCCTGCACCAGGAGATCTGAAGCTTCCCTTTTCCTCTCAAGCCGCTCCGGCTCTCCCTTTTCATTTGCAGAGTTCAAAGCCAAGGAGCTAATGGAAGATCTCCTCAGAATAAAAATACTGTAAAATAGACTTTGGATTTTTTTTGTGGGGGTGGGTTAACATTCAGAAATACATACAGTAATGGTTAGTTATACTGTAATAGTAAACAAGGGTGTTTTTGTTAGAGAGAGACAGGTGTGTGTGTGTGTGTGTGTGTGTGTGTGTGTGTGTGTGTGTGTGTGTGTGTGTGTGCGTGTGCGTGTGTGCGTGTGCGTGTGTGCGTGTGTGTGTGTGGGACAATTCACCGAAAAAAACCCCGAACCGTTCAATACGGGGTCCAAGGTTCAATACGCACTAATGAACCGCCATATTTCGGTTCAGACAGACACATTTCCTTATAGGGTAAGTGATTTGAAATTCATGGTGTAGTACCAGCCTGGTGCACTAGGAGCCCCCAAGAGTAGCTACACTATGTGAACCTGCTGCTCGATCCTGATTGGAGGAGAATTCACCCTCCACCTGGGGAGCTTTTATTAGCTCCTCTGCTCACGGGGGGGGGGGGGGGGGGGGGGGGGAGCCCCGTATATCAGGGGAGCCCAACCAGTAGATCGGGATCTACCAGTAGATCTTGGCCTGATCATGAGTAGATCTTGGGAGATGTGGGGAGGAAAGAAAAAAAATGAGGTGAAAATGAAAAAAGAGCGATATTTGTGTGTGTGTGTGTGTGTGTGTGTGTGTGTGTGTGTGTGTGTGTGTGTGTGTGTGTGTGTGTGTGTGTGTGTGTGTGTGTGTGTGTGTGTGTGTGTGTGTGTGTGTGCGTCTGCGTCTGCGTCTGCGTCTGCGTGTCTGTCTGTCTATGAAGCGGCTCATTTGGAGGATTGTTGTCTGCTGTCTGTGAATTATGCCAAAAGTATTGTTCAACGTGTAATGGACTGTTCTGCAACTTATAATGGACTATTCTGGACTGTTCTTATTATGATTGCATTTGCAATGGCAGTGTTTGTCTAAGTTTGTTGCAGGCCTATTTATGACAAGCCTGTTGTACTTTATGCTTATAGTAATGCTTATAGTAAAGTGGAAAAAAACAACGTAGTGTTGTGTTGTTGTGAAGTTACTGCAGGCCGGCAACGTTGTGTGTGGTTTGAAATGTTGATATTGGACTGGTAGATCCCGGAGGGGTTGGCTGCTGAAAAGTAGATCTTGGGTCAAAAAAGGTTGGGCACCCCTGCCGTATATGGTCTGCACACCTTATAATAGAGCATTTTAACAGATTTTTTTGGGGTGATATCTGACAAAAGTGAAATCACTTCCCCTACCTTTTTAATTACAGTATGGATAATAATATCCTTATAATGATAATAAAGCAGATATTGTCTTGTAAACTAATCTACCGTAATTTAACTTTGTCGTCTGTCTGCAATGCTGCATGTCTGCATGCTGCCTTCCTGATACTTAACTGAAATGTGCATTTATTTTATTAAGCTAGGTATTTTATATTTCCCTTGAAAATAGCCTAATAATGAGGCACAAATATACATTTTTTCTTCTGTAAATAATGAAAAGGAATAAGACAGGCCTACTGGAATATGTCTGAATAGGGATTATTTTTAGTCTAATACCTTAACATTTGAGTTTACAATACAAGGTTGTTTAATGTTTTGAAAATCTTGATTTATTTTTTATATTCACATTCAATTTGCTTATAAACAAAATGAAAGAACATTTTTCATTTTATTTATTTTTAAAAAGCAAAACGTACCGAAACCGAACCGAAACCGTGGCCCCTATACCGAGGTACGAACCGAACCGTGTGTGTGTGTGTGTGTGTGTGTGTGTGTGTGTGTGTGTGTGTGAGACCATGCATGCGCACAAGTGTGCGCGTTCACATTTGTTATGGCTGGTCAATTGCACAAAAATACTTCTTTAACCATATTTAGAACAAATATACCCAAATTTAAAACAAATATAGCCATATTTAGAACAAATAACCGATAACCGATAGATAATCGAGAAAGAAGGTTTTGTTTTAGCCCTGCATTCCTTTCCCAATCTTTTCTATCCTTTCCAACATTGTATTTCATGTCAACAAAACATTTGTTTTATTGTTTTATTATTGACTATGATTAGTCTGCATTTGGTACAGTTGTGGTCTTCATACATACAGTACAGTCAGTACAATAGCTGATCTACAGTGCAATGTTTTGAGAGAGATTTTTTTTAATATTTATTTTTTAATTGTGACATTGATGTCATGGTGTGTGTGTGTGTGTGTGTGTATGTGTGTGTGTGTGTGTGTGCACACGCGTGCGTGTATGCCATATGACACAAGCCTAGCAGGTGTAGAGAGGATTGGTTCTGGCTGAACGGTGTCACTGCAGGTCAAAGGTTAACTGGGAAGTATTTTTGTAGGGAATTTACAGTCTGAGACCAACGCGCGCACGCGCACACACACACACTCACACACACACACACACACACACACACACACACACACACACACACACACACACACACACACACACACACACACACACACACACACACACACACACACACACACACACACACACACAGTCCCTATTAATACACACTTCTGAGCACCGAAACCCGATCTTCCCAACCCCTGTACCTTTTCATGTCACCACCATGTACGCCACATATGTCAAACTCAAGGCCCGGGGGCCAAATCAGGCCCGTGAATGAATTATCTTCGGCCCACAGGATGATATTGAATTAGTCTTAGAACTGGCCCATGATAAGAAATGAATGCAACTTATTGTTTTACTTCCTCAACTCAGTCTCATTTACTTTCTCAATTAACTATGAAAGCAGCACTTGGTGAGGATCATAGAAGAAAAAAAAACATCCCCGAAAAATGGCAGGTGTTCACGTCTCATAGTGCGCCACTCTGTGGCGTGCTACGAGACGTGAGCACCTGCTATGTTTCATTAAAACTTAAAACAGTTTTTAATGCAGGCAGCTTCATCTTTACAATTATCTTGCCATTGCACACGCACACACATACACCCACAATCCAGTGATGATTGCAATTATTTCAAGATTGAGCATTTTCACGTTTACATGATTGATGACGAGTAGGGAATTGAGATGTTTTCTGTACTTATACAGGTATGAGAAGCAAATGCAAGTCTGTGAGCAATGCTTTAAATAATAACAGTAATTCAATAAGTCACCTTTAGCCATATAAGCCACATAAGCATCATAGGTTCACAGAGCGAAACAAGTTTACATCTGTGCAGTGAGACATATACTGTATAATATATTTGTGCAATATTTGCATGACGTCTCGCAATTCCGTAGCTATTTTTACATGACATTTAGGTGTGACAAAATCTTTAAACAAATTGTGCTTTGATTCTCAATAGATCCATTAATTGAAAATGTAATTGATAGAATAATTGCGGAGTAAGTAATTGAGTAGTTGCAGCACTATTGTTACATACCAGTGGTTTTCAACCAGTGGTCCTTGAGAGGGTTCCAGGTGGGCCCCAGCTAAATGTTGGAAAGCTGCTTAACCAAATTAAATGTAATTTTTTTGACAGCGTAATAATGAAACCCGCAAGGAACCCGCAACCCGCAAGGATCCATCTGGTTTCATTTTATACACTCTCAAATAGTTAAAATATTCATCATCTGAATTAGCCCAAGTCTATACAGATTAATGGTCATTTTGATCTGTATGTTTGACTGTTTTGTTTCCCAAATCCAGCCTGAAATTGTGGACAAAAACAAGAGAAATATTTCGTTTTGTCGTCTGTGGGGCTAAAATGTCATCAAATGGTGGTCCATGGCTCAAACGCTGAATAAATAGTGGGCCCTGGTATCAAAAAGTTTGTAAACCACTGTTATATACCTATCATATTTGTATTATTATCTTATTTTATTTATGGAGTACCTGCTTCCTTCACAAAAACCAAACCCAACGACCGCTGGTGGTCTGTGGACCCCACTTACATGGACGATTCGTTTGTAGTTCATACTCAGCTGTCCTTGTGGCTCTGGGACACGCTATCGTGTAATAGTGCTTTGCGTAACTGAAGGGTCAAGCCATAAATCACTGGTGAACAATCACACAGTGACACCGCCACCTCATGTCACCAAGAGTTTAACACCAAGTGCACAGTGTGACCTTTTTCCAAATATCCAACATAGACTTGGCTGCTGTAAAACGGTACCTGTGTGAGCGAGACGAGCTGTTTTATATTTTCATTATTTTAATGGTTTGATATTGTGCCTGCGGTGCCGTTGTGAGATGTTTTGTTATGTGACTTTCTCACTCGTTTTATTTCCTTGACTCTCTCACACACACACACACACACACGCACATGCACACGCACACGCACACACACACACACACACACACACACACACACACACACACACACACACACACACACACACACACACACACACACGTGTGTTGTTGGTGTGAGATCAACCACCATGAAAATAAGTCCTGGATTTTATTGTGTTTTATCCTTGGGTGTTAACACCTTTACCGTTTTCCCACGCGAAAAAGCGTGATGTAATATTCTGTCCCCTGTTTCCCACGCGAAAACGCGTGTTGTACTTTTTGCATGCTACCTTTAGATGGCGCCATCTCCACACTGGCACATGTCAGAAAGTTTGTCTTTTTTTTTTTTTTAATTGTAGCCAACCACCTGATCTTTAAAATGGTATAGGCATCTACTTGAAGCAGAAAAAAGTTATATGAAAGATAAAACTTTAAACCTGATTATTTCATAACTAGTCCTGGAGGAAACGCCAGTGTGAACAACAGGGCCCTTTTGTACAATTTATATAAAAAAAAGAAAACATATTATCGAGTTGGGCTATTTTTTCCCTTAAAGTGGACACCTCAAGCTGTCTTTGGATACCATTGGTTTGCACAAATTCATAACAGAGGATTTTCTATAAATCATTTTGTTACTATTGAGCCCAATGGGAACAAGACTAGCTTTTTGCCTGATCAGTTAAGGAGTTAATGATTTGCGGTTTGTTTACAATGCAAACTAACTGACTAACTCACAGAGAGTGAATGTCGTCCACCTGTCAATCTTGCAGAGCCGGTTGCCTGGTGGTAGTGTACAGTGGAGGAAATAATTATTTGATCCCCTGATGTTTTTTTTCATTTTTTCAAGACTAGAAAGAAAATGGCACTCTGTCATTTTATGGTTTAACCCATAGAGGCAGAATATCAACAAAAATGTCCATAAGAAAACAACATTTAAAAGTTATGAATTAATTTGTGTTAGAGCCGGTGAAATAAGTATTTGGTCCCTAAGCACAGCCTGACTTAGCACTTAGTGGAGAAACCCTTGTTGGCAAGTACAGAAGTCAGACATTTCTTGTAGTTGGTCACCAAGTTTGCGCACATCTCAGGAGGGAGTTTGGTCTCTTTAGAGATCCCCTCCAAACCCTGAAGGTTTTGAGGCTGTCACTTGTCAACTTGAAGCTTCAGCTCCCTCCGTAGATTTTCTATAGGATTTAGGTCTGGAGACTGGCTAGGCCACTCCATAACCTTAATGTGCTTCTTCTTGCCACTCCTTTGTTGCCTTGGCCGTATGTTTTGGGACAAATTGGGTTGTTGTCATGCTGGAAGACCCAACAATGACCCATCTTTTTATTAAGGTTTAATTTATACCTCATGCAGGTATACCTCATGCTGGTGAAAATAAGTATATTTTCAAGGTCAGAAATTAGTTATTTTGGGTAGGGATGGCTCCCGGGGGTTTCCCAGGCAGTTGCTGCTTTTGGGCGAGCAATACGGCCATATGACAATGCATAAATCAGACTTAAAAGACCACTTCACTTTTCAACCTGCCTTCATACAGTATAATTGTAAAATTGGCGCTGCCAAGGGTGACGTCACAACAGCGTGACGTCACAACAAATGCACCGAAAGGTGAACTCGAGCCATATATGCCCCTAACCTTGGGAGAGCCACACTCGATCACTAATACAGTCACTGACTATAGCCATATACAACTGAAGATGTCCTTAATTGATCCTCTTTATTATGGGTCAATCTGTCAAAGTTTTTGTTTGTGAAGATTTTATTATGAAGGCGCTCAGTTCAGTCCAGCCCTCTGCATCTCTGTGTGCTGAAAATAGAGCAGAAAATATCAGCAGAAATAGAGATCAACAAGCTCAAAGTGCGTCACTGAGTTTGTAGATCTGCTCTATTTTCAGCTCATTCTAGTCTCACTCTTGAACAGGGCTCTATGCTTAGCATTTTTCCAAGTAGGCTACTATTTTACAATATCAATATATTAACATAGCCAGGTCGACTGAAAGCCTGACCACCAATTATGCAAATGAGCCCGGGTTGTTGCGGGTATTGTTTCGGTCGGGTGTCCCAACTCTATACAATAGCTCATATTGTTATATTAATAACAATGTGAAAGGGCCCCCAAACCTTAAGGCCGCCTCTGCTTGTAGTAGGCTACACTGTAGCCTAAATAAAAATGAAAACGATCCGACGGCAAATCAGTCAATGATGGTAAGAATACACAAGTGTTTGTGCGTCTGAGCGTGCATGCACGTGGTGCGCTATTTATGATTAATCACGGGATAGCGGCACACGTGTGATAGGCAAAAGGTTGCTGCGCAGACAGTATATGATTTAAATACACGCATAGCGCAGGAAGGTTATACTGTACATTTTACCAACATGAACAGCTTTAGTAGCTCATTCAACGTGTTGGAGAGAAGCGTCCTTCCTTGGTGCTGTGTTGGCATCTGATGCTGTGCGCTACTGACAGAGGGAGGGGCAGGGTGGTGGGCAAGGAGAACGAATCTTCAAGCTAAGGATGCCTCGAGGCTCAACACGTTGTTAGCTTGTATATCTGCTCTATTTTAACTACAGTAATATAAATTTAGGTATACAACTGCAACTCATAGAATGTGCACTTGTCATGTCTCTATCACAGCTGAATGGCCAAATGCTCTACTCGCACCTGTGCTATGAACTTTTTAGTCACAAATGCGAGCCTGTCGAGCCCTGCGCTTGAACGAAATCGAACGCAAGAAAAGTGACGTTCACTCACACCAGAAATGAACTAGTTCACATCGCCATTCTTCAAGCAGATATAGGGGCCGTTCGGTTCAAGTTCCTTAAAAATATGAACGGGTCAAAGTACTTTCGTTCTTTGAACACGTACGGGTACATCCCTGAATGCATCCATGTCTATAGGCTATAGAACAGCCGCCATTAGACCTCTATACTTCCCAACAATGGGATCTCTGCACGCCGGTCCGCCCCCGTCCCCTGATTGGTCCAATCACCTCATTTAAATATGGCATTAATTTGCAGTCGTAGCAATTCGTAAAAAAAGATCCGTGGCCTACTCATGAAGGCCTGAATCTGACAACTCGCAACCAGAGGGAACCAGGGCTGACAGATTTGTGTTTTTGTGTTTGACCACATTTGAATATTCGTAGAAAGTTAGGAGTTGCAAAACAGGATTTGCATTTTTACAA
>CM076968.1:42859704-42879704 GCA_039105355.1 Benthosema pterotum
CATTTAAAGTTATACAATTTATCATTTATTAATGATAGTTGTAAAGTGTGTGAGGTGTTTTGGGGTTTTTGTAGTCCAATCACCACTTAAAGGACTTCATCAGGTGGTGTGCAGTGAGTTAATGAGCTTGTTAATAAAACAAAACCCAAAACGACTTTTTGGGTGATAAACAGACAACAGAATAATCAATCACCCAAAAAGTCGTGGTAAAACAGACAAGGAGTTAAATAACAGATTCTACAACAATAGCAGAACCGCTAGTTCACAACACTTCACATCGCAATTCATTGTGACTTGTCGATCTGCCCTCTGTTAATATACAGCATACATCCAAATACATTCATTTATATAAAAAAAACAACACACAATCTATGAGGCCATGGCACTTGGAAATCCCCATTTCAAATAATTCTCTCCAAAGGACCTTGATAGAGATTTTTGTTTTAAAATGACATTGCATTCAATATTTAATTTTTTATTGACTAGTAGATAGTGGTAATCTGTAGTGTACAGTATGTAGCAATGCAAGGCACACATGCCATGCATAGTTGTATTGTAATATAAGTGTATTAAATCATAATTAAATCAAATCAAATTGAATTACTCCTCATTTGACTGAGGTAAGCCCTGATACAATGGGTATGTCTGTCTGTCTGTCTGTCTGTCTCTCTGGCTGTCTGTCTGTCTGTCTCTCTCTCTGGCTGTGAAATGTATCCACTGTAACTATTTAGTAGTTTTCAATATTTTAGTTAGAGCATAAGTATGAAAAAAATGGACTACTTGGAGGTGTTCACAATCACAGATATAATGGTACCATCAAGGACCGGGTACTGTACACCCTTCTGTAAACGATATGGGAATCAGTTGTAGACGTGTTGCATCTAACAGTAGTAACGCATGTAAACTGTAAACTGTAAGTGAATGACAAACTAGAACTGCACTCAGTAGAGTGCCAACTTGCGTGTTGCACACAAGTAGGCCATGCCATCTTAAGTACGTCACCATTACGTCATCACCTAAACCGGCCAATCGGAGTACAACCGACAACCGGTGACTGCGAGCCGATCGCATTACTTGCCCTCGCTCACTCTGCTTGCCCAAGTAACAACGATTGACATGCAGCAGTTAGTGACACTTTGTTTAGTCAGATTTGCTCAGCTCTCCTGTCCACTCAGTTGATGACTCTCTCTCTCTCTCTCTCTCTCTCTCTCAGCTGGTGCTAGCAGAGAGTGCCCACAGCGACGGTGGATCTCAGTGCACAGAGAGCCATGCTGACCTGCCTCCCCCGCTGGAGAGGACCGGGGGCATCGGGGACTCGCGGCCCCCTTCATTCCAGTACGTATTCTGCCTGCTGCTGCTGCTGCCTCACACGCCAACACGCTGGCCCTCCCTCCGCGTGATTGGCTGTCTGTCGCCACCACTCATTACATGCACAATTACACTCGCGTGCAGCACGCGCCGCAGATTTTCCAGGAACACGCGGAATCTGTGCGTGGGGGTGGCCGGGGGAGGGGGAGGAAGGCAGGGGGGGGGGGGGGGGGGGGGGGGTTGACCTTTTTAACGAGCTGCTCGCCATATGGGCTAATCAGAATGTAAGCGCTGCTCATCAGACACGGCAGTCCCACGCGCTGGTCTCTGCTCAGAATAGAGCTGTGTGAACGTGATGTCTAGTGTGTGTGTGTGATTGTGTGTGCGCGCGCGCACTAGTGGTGGATATTGCTTGCAATCCCACGACCGAAATATATGTATCACGATACATACGGCAACGATATGGTATGCCTGTATTTATGTATATCGATTTGATTTAGCACTATATGTATAGACTATACGTTTATTAAGAAATGTTGACCGTGCTACGCAAATACAACGAAACACTCTCAGGCTCACACAGATCTTTAAATCTTAACAACAATCTTAACAAATATACTGGGAAGGGAGCGCATTTCAACGTGCAAGGGGGGCTTTGATAACGTTAAACAGAGGTACGTTTATCAACACTGATCGCCAGATAATTCATGATATTTATTGCCATGTCGATGCAGCAGCCTCTCGATCGATAGATCACAATATATACAGTATATTGAATGCACCACTCGCGTGCGTGTGTGTGCGCATGCTATTCATTGTCTGGCATACTGGACATAGTGTGTGTGTGTGTGTGTGTGTGTGTGTGTGTGTGTGTGTGTTGTGTGTGTTGTGTGTGTGTGTGTGTGTGTGTGTGTGTGTGTGTGTGTGTGTGTGTGTGTGTGTGTGTGTGTGTGGTAGACGTGAATGCAAATGAAAGAATGAATGAATAATATTATTTGAATATTGTTTGTTCCTAGTCTTGGGCGGTATTGATTTTTTAATATCGGTATTGATAACGTGTTAATTAGCTCGATATTTGATATTACCGGTATTGACCACTAGATGGCAATGGCGTGCAATCAGAGTCAGACATGTTCCACCAGCCACCTAGTTCTCAGAATTGCGATATCGAGGAAAACTCAGTCAGAAACTGCTGAGTGTGTGAGTATAGTTACAAACACTTTGCTCATATTTTAATATAATACAATATAATGTCGGTATTTGTCGATATTCGGCATGCGATATTTTTTATAGACCCAACGATATTACTCTATTGATTTCCAATAGCGCGATAAACGGTAATACCGGTATATTGCGCAAGACTATTAAATTGTTCCATGCATGTGCTCACTACTTCCCCTACTACTTAACGTGCCCGTCTTACCCCCAATTATAATATGGCAGGACGTGATGCGTGTGTGCCTATCTGATGTAAGCATCGATGCCTCCCCCCTCCCCCCTCCAGTGTTACAGATTCTACAAATAGCCGCGAATGCGTAAACATCTTCAGGGACATAGTGTAGCTGAATGCGTCCCATTGTGCAGAGCCCTGAAGAGCAGCCATCCATACCCATACCCCAGCTTGCCATTAATAAAGAGATATACATGACCCAGCCAGCTGTGTGTGTGTGTGTGTGTGTGTGTGTGTGTGTGTGGTGTGTGTGTGTGTGTGTGTGTGCGTGTGCGTGTGTGTGCGTGTGCGTGCGTGCGTGTGTGTGCGCACACGTGTGTGCATGTGTGATGTGCTGCTCCAAAGCTGAACTGCTTCACTCTTTGTCCCTCGGGCCAAACATAGCGGATGTACAAGCTCACAGCTCGTCGCACCGCAAGCTTGCAGATCCTAGAAAAAATTGAGAATGTAGAACATGAGGACGATTGGACGTGGAAGACGTTCTATGTGACACGTGCTCCTCTTTAAGAGTACTGTGTGCTCCTCTGAGCAATGTTTCTTCTGCGTGGCATTGACCTATATATTTATATAATATATCATTTGTCATAATTGTCGAGTGCAAACCTCATATGTCGGAACAATAGCAGATCTGTGAGCTCGCAGCCCGTCTGAATGTGACGCGTGTCACACTGTGAGCTGCTTTTGTGTGAGGAAGTAGCACATTTATTGAAATTGTTTAGATTGGATTCAGAGAATACAGGGTTTCTGCCCGACAGCAGCAATATATCTTATGTAATACTGTATATAAAATGTAGGTATAATACATAAGCCTGCTAATAATGTTGTAACAAAAGAGCACTACTGAGATGTAATATAGTGTACATCAGGGGTGCCCACACTTTTTTGACTTGAGAGCTACTTTCAAAATGACCAGCTCAACAAGATCTACACATCAAAAACGCGATTGTTCCATTACTGAAAATCCATTTCAACACCCCGTAGAAGGTTTGAGCTTTGAAATAGTGGTACTTACTGTTATAGTATAAGAATGTTTAAAGGTAGGGAAGTGATTTCACTTTTGTCAGATATCACCCCAAAAATATATTTTTTCTGTTAAAATGCTCTATTATAAGGTGTGGAAACCACATATGGAGTTTCCCCCTCCCCCACGTTAGCAGAGGAGCTAATAAAAGTTCCCCAGGTCACCACAATTCTCCTCCAATCAGGAGAGAGCAGCAGGTTCACATAGTGTAGCTACTTTTGGGGGCCCCTAGTGCACCAGGCTGGTACTACACCATGAATTTCAAATCACTTCCCCTACCTTTAAGAATAATGCATTTATAATGAAAAATAGAGGGGGAGAATTGGAAGGTTTTGCTGTATATACTATTACTGACATTTGAAAACAGTATTTTAGGTTTGAGTTGACAGTTTGTGATGTTGAGTTTAGTCTCTTGCACCCCAAACTAAGAACTTTCAGGTTTTTGTCCCCAATTGGGAAGGAGAACTGGCAAAACGTTGGTCAAAATAACAATTATTCTCCATTTTCTAATTGTGTGGACTCTGGAAATTACATAATTCAGATGTTTAAATATAATTTAACTCTTGAGAGCGTAAAATGAAACCAAATGGACCCATAAGGGTCCATTTGGTTTCATTTTAACGCTCTCAAGAGTTACAGATCTATAAGAGTCCAAGTGCTGGGGGAACTGTCATGTGATCTTCCTGCATCATACAGTGGATGTTACAGCAGCATCTACAATATAGACAGACATTGGTGTGGTGTGTACAGATTACAGAATAGACCATATACTGTATAGTACCGTATTTTCCGCACTATAAGGCGCACCGGATTATAAGGCGCACCGGATTATAAGGCGCACCTTTTAGAACTGTTTTCATATATAAGGCGCACCGGATTATAAGGCGCAGAGAATAGAAGCTACTACAGTTAACATAGAAGAGAAGCTACTGCAGTCAAACAATCCGTCAAAAGCGGAGAACTAATTTCACTGCGGTAACGTGAGTGACTAATCTGACGACTTTGACTTTGACTTTGACTTTTAAGGCACACTGGATTATAAGGCGCAGTGTGGATTTTTGATTAAATTAAAGGCTTTTAGGTGCGCCTTATAGTCTGGAAAATACGGTAGGCATTTCATTTTTAAAGTCTTAGGTTAGGAGGAAAGCAGGTCGCCCAGTGATCCATGAGTCAGCGGTTCGAATCCCGGCTGCTTCTGTGTACATGTTGACGGTTGTTGCTAACATGCCATCCTAAGGCAATTGCATCGTTACTGAGTTATTGGATTAGATTATCCAAAGGGAGGATGTTCATAATATAGTATATGCAGAACTTAAAAGTAGACTTGCAAACCAAATATTTATGGAATGTACATTCATGCAGCATAAATGTGAGCGTACACTACTGTATACTGTTACTAACTTACTGTACATGCTGTATTGCAAATACTAGTAACCATTATATGGTGTAGAAAAAAAATATCAACTGTTTATGCAAGATATTTGTCGAAAATAAATAAAGAAATAGCATGTGGGCTCTGTTTGTCAGCAAGGATTTACAGGTTAACCACTGTAAGCCTTGTCTAAACTCTGACTAAATAGAGATGCCACACGTTGCCACACGTTGCCGCAAGCTATAAGAGACATTTTAGAGGAAGACTTAGAAACAAAATGCAAAGCTGCAGAAAAAAAACTACTGAACAAATGAAAATAATAAAAAATAAAGGCAACTGGCAAATTGCCACACACTACCTATTACCTTTGCCTGGTGATTAATTAAACACATTATGCATTACAGAGAGAGAGAGAGAGAGAGAGAGAGAGATGACCTGATGGTTGGGTTCATGGAACAGTGGAACCTCATGGAGATATTTCTTCATTAATAAGAACCCCAGACTGTAACACGTCTTACAGATTATTAGATATTCCCTCCGCTCTCTGTAAAGGAGAAAGGCCCCCGAAGCTATATATAGAAGGGCCTGGGGGGGGGGGGGGGTAGTGTGGTGTGTGTGTGTGTGTGTGTGTGTGTATCTGTGTGTGTGTATGTGTGTGGGAGAGAGGGGAAGGGGCGGTGGGTTTGTTGCCGCCGTCGTTGCGGCACTAGGGCAGCGGGCAAATACAGCTGGGACTCTATATTGAGAACATGCAATCTGTCATGTCTCAGGGTATCTCTTTATCCAGTGTTTGACGTCCAGGCTCATTTCTTTGCCCTCTGCGGGGCTGCTCCCTGCTGCTTTGACTGTCAGCTGGCCTGATGGTTTTATTGTTCCCCCCAGTCGTCCCACCACTCTCTCTCTCTCTCTCTCTCTCTCTCTCTCTCTCTCTCACACACACACTGCTGGGCCTGCTGCCACCTTGCGGTTGAAAAAAAGAATGGGAAAGATAGCGTCTGCTGTCATGGCGCCCTCCCTCCCTCCCTCCCTCCCTCCTCTAGGGTGACCAGACCAGATGAAAACTCTTCATTTTTTGAGGGACAGAAGTGTTGTATCTGTGGGACAATTCTATTCCATTCAATTCAATTCAATTCAATTCAATTCAATTCAATTCAATTCAATTCAATTCAATTCAATTCAATTCAATTCAATTCAATTCAATTTTTTGGTTTTATTGGCCCCCTAAATACCCAGTCTGCCCCCCAAACACGATGCCATGCAAAACAACCCAAGATATTTAAAATTAAAGTGCTTATATTTAAAATGATTTGAAACACTACTACTGATACTGACTAACTACAGCTGTGGCACCACAACAGCATTTCATCATTGAAAACAGAAAACTCTCTGAGTCAGACCTTTAGCTTTATGCATGCTGCGTGTCTGCTGCAGCTTCAACAACAACTGATGTTATTATTGATGCTTTACTTGACTAATAAAAGTCCTGTAACCGAAAATGGTATGGGTGCTACTTCATTGCCCGTGGCGCGAAGTGACACGGGCGATAAAGCCGCCCCCATACCATTTTCTCTTGCCTTGTGGACATGTTACGTCCGCCCCTGTTATTGGCATGGGAAAACAAATGTTTACATTGCCAAAGCAAAAACAGAACAAGAAAATACAATGTAACAAGAAAATACAATATAACAAAAAAATGAAGCGCAATCCAGCAGTACAACAAGGTATCAATAGAAAAGTTATGAACACATGGAGGTCATAGTCTTCAATAAATCAATTTCTATATGCCTAGATCAGTCAAAGGGTACAACACCATGCTTATTCTTCAGGGTGGTTGTGTTCTATTTGATATCCTTCTTTCATCGCAGCACATCACAAATCTTGCTGCTGTGTTTGTTGTATGTACTTCGCCCAGGAGTCGAGTGCAGGGGAAACGGGACAAAATGTGGTTAGCAAATTCTCAACACCTTGATGTCAATATAATTGAAAAAAAGATTCCAGGTGGTCCCCAGGCTAAATGATGGAAAGTTGGTTAACCAGGTGTAACTCTTTGAGAGCGTAAAAATGAAACCAAATGAACCCTTGCGGGTCCATTTGGTTCCATGTACAGTATACACTCTCAAGAGTTAACATATTCACCATCTGAATCATCCCAGGTCTACACAACTAGAGAATGTAGAAGATTAATGGTCATTTTGACCTGTATGTTTGCCTGTTTTGTTTTCTCCAAAATGCAGCCTGGAATGGTGGATCAAAAGCAAAAAGAAATCTTTAGTTTTGGGGTCTGTGGGACTAAAATGTCATCAAATGGTCGTCCGTGGCTCAAATTCTGAATAAATAGTGGGCCAGGGGCGAGTGTAACATTTCCCAGTTGGGGGGGGGGGGGGGGGGGGGGGGGGGGGGGGGGGGGGGGGGGGGGGTGGTAAGGGGGCAGCCCCCATGCCATTTTCAGTAGTGTCCCAAATACTTTTATATATAAGCACTGAAATATCTTGGGTTGTTTTGCATGCCTGTTTGGTGGGCCAGTCTGGGCATTAGGGGGGCATTGACCTCCCATGCCTATGCCTAGATCCGCCCCTGTAGTGGGCCCTGGTTTGAAAAAGGTTGAAAACCACGCAAAGAGGGACATCTGGTCACCCTCCCTCCCTCCCTCCGCCCCCTATGTCTCACGTCACTGCCTCCCTCCTCTGCCCCCACCTCCTCCTCCTCCTCCTCCTCCTTCCCTCGCTCTCACTCTCCCTTTCTCTGTCTCTCTCCCAGCCAGCCAGACAGGCAGGCTTTTCTCTCTCCAGCACGGTGAATTCCCCCCCGTTTTTTTCTTTTTTTTTTTTTTTTTTTGCCGATCAGCCTGTCTCTCTGCCGTGTGTCTTCTTGGCAGAAACGAACCAACCACCCCCCTTCCATGTTCCACCACCTCTCCTTTGTAAAACAGCCTGGAATATTATTACCCCTTCACCCCCCCGTCCCCCCCTGACCCCCCCATACATGCTTTATTCACCTATGCGACGCACCCGTCGGTGTGAATGGCGGCATTTGATGGGCAGTTGCACAAGAAGAAGAAGAATAAGGTGTTTCGGGGAGGGGAGGGGGGGCGACTGAGAAATGGACAGAATTGATGTGCTGCTGCCGTTGCTGCTCGGTAATCCGGATTAGCGGACATTAAAAGCACCCATCTCCATTTCCCAGGAGGGAGAGGTGGGGGGGTGGGGGGGGACTGCTGGCAGCTGTGTGTGTATGTTTGTGTGCGCGTGCGTGTGTGTGTGTGTGCTTGCACACTTGCATGCGTGCGTGCAAATGAGCACATAGCGAGTGTCATTTGTTCACAGCTGCAGCCGGACTGCCCTGGCTAATCTCTCCCAGGATCAGTAGAGACCCCCTGCCTGCCTGGCACCACTGCAGCTACTGACTGATGGACAGACAGACGGACTGATTGACTGACACATCAGCAATCATTACTATGCTGCTCTTTCACCAGACACACAAGCGACACAAAAAATGTAAAAATGTATATATGTATCAAATACCAAAACCCCCCCAAAAACCCACCTGCCCTCTTTCGTGAGCGCACACCACCGCCACACACAACGTGCCTTTTTATAGCACGCGGAATTTGCATGCATGCACTGACCTGCTGCTGCCGCCGGAGAGCAGGAGCGGCGGCGGCAGCAGCGGCAGCCGGCGTAGAGCAAAAAAAAATGAACAAAAAAAAGCCCAGGTGCGCACATTATTATTAAGAACTCCAGACGCAGGAACGTGTCAACATGCGCCGCTGAGCGCCTCCTCGCTCCCGCTGGGCGAACACGACAGACGCTTCAGCACAACGTCCCCCCAAGGGTGTTTTGCATTTGTATCGATCATCCACACACGTTGGGTTGGGGTTGGTTGGGTTGTGGGGTGTGTGGGGAGGGGGGGACCCTAGCCGCAACATGATGTCTGCATCTTCCTTTATCTCTTAAGCCCTGCTTTACTTGGCTGTGCGATGATTAGCGGAAACGGGCGATTTACAAGCTCAGACCGTGTCGCAATGCGTCACGCTGTGAGCTTGTACTTTGGGCTGAAATCTTGGCCGATACAGATAGTTATTTGATGTTTAATCATGCCTTTGTTATTCTTTTCCCCTTTCATTAAACTAAAGGACAGTTTTGAAGTCGTTCACTCAGCCCTTCACTCAACCCATTCGAGCCGGAAAAGCACGTGTGCCACATCATAATTATTTAGATTGTAGCGTTGGTTATTCAAAAACATCAGATACGCAAGCTCACAGCTTTGCACTTTGCTGCACTGCAAGCTTGCATATTATCTGCTATTGGGATAGTAGACACATTCAATCATATAGGTCAGTGGTTTTCAACCAGTGGTCCTTGAGAGGGTTCCAGGTGGTCCTCAGCTAAGTTGGTTAACCAGATGTAACTCTTGAGAGTGTAAAAATGAAACCAAATGGACCCTTGCGGGTCCATTTGGTTTCATTTTTACACTCTCAAGAGTTAAAATATTCGTCATCTGAATTGGCCATATTTTGGAATGTGTGTTTTGCTTGTTTTGTTTCCCAAATCCTGCCTGGAATTGTGGACAAAAGCAAAATAAATCTTTAGATTTGGCGTCTGTTGGGCTAAAATATCCTCAAATGGTGGTCCGTGGCTCAAATCCTGAATAAATGGTGGCCCCTGAGATGAAAAAGGTTGAAAACCGCTGATATAGGTTTATGAAACATCAAGACAGGTCACCTTATAAAACACACTCATGTCCACCAGGCAATAATCTGATCTGCACCTGATTGTCCGATGCATCCTGACAACATTCACCTGCAATGCAACAATGTGCAAAAAGTGGACGCCAGGACGACAATTAAACATTTAAAACCTATTTTCTAACCATGATGTAGCTGTCTTGCCTTGTGTCAGCTTGTAGATCTGTTATTTTGCAGTGGAGTTGTTGACATACGTATAGAGCCATGTAAGCTACATGTTTCATCCTGTCTCTGGACTCTGTGTTTACTTGGTTTGAGTATGTATGGTATGAGTACAGAATGAGGATCATATGTGAGAGCGAGTCTGTGCATGGGCGTGTGTGTGTGTGTGTGTGTTAGGGCCGGATTTAGCCAGCCCTACTAGGGTGGGCTGGAAGAATGGCAGGGTGTGCGCCTCCAAAGTTTTTTCCATATGAAGCAGTGGTTTCCTTTTTGACACCAGGGCCCACTATTTATTCGGCATTTGAGCCACGGACCACCATTTGAGGACATTTTAGCTCCACAGACCCCCAAAACTAAAGATTTATTTTGCTTTTTGTCCACAATTCCAAGTTGGATTTGGGAAACAGTCAAACATACAGATCTTCTACATTCTCTAGTTAGATTTGGGCTAATTCAGATGATGAATATTTTAACTCTTGAGAGCGTAAAAATGAAACCAAATGGACCCGCAAGGGTCCATTTGGTTTCATATTTACGCTCTCAAAGAGTTACATCTGGTTAACCAACTTTCCACCATTTAACTGGGGATATTATCTTTCATTGGTGGGCAGAATGCACGTTTGCCCACCCCTGCCCCCCTCTAGATCGGCCCTGGTGTGTGTGTGTGCATGCGTGCATGCGTGCCTGCGTGCGTGCGTCTGTGTGTGTGTGTGTGTGTGTGTGTGTGTGCACGCGCCGCGCACGCATGTGCATGTGTGTGTGTTTTGACAGTAGGCCACATATTGTAGACCAGTTGATTGGAGATGCATGTCTACTTATTAGGTACAGGATGGTTTGTGTTTACTGCAGTGTCATAGCAGGGTTAGAGTTGGGGTTAAGGTTAATGCTTAGGTTTATTTCTCTTGTGTCAATAAATGTCATCTATTACGGCTTCATCCATATTGTAGAGCAGGGGTTTTCAAACTTTTTGATACCAGGGCCCACCATTTATTCAGCATTTGAGCCACGGACCACCAATTGAGGACTTTTTTTTGGCCCCACAGACCCCCAAAACTAAAGATTTCTTTTGCTTTTGTCCACAATTCCAGGACCCCATTTGGTTTCATTTTGACGCTCTCAAGAGTTACATCTGGTTAACCAACTTAGCTGGGGACCACCTGGAACCCTCTCAAGGACCACTGGTGGTCCCCGGACCACCTGTTGAAAATCTCTGTTGTAGAGTAAAGTCATTTACATTGACTTTAATTTACCAAACATGCTGAATATCAACATGAAGTTAGTGAATGTTTGAATTTAAATTATAAATTCATATTTTTATTTTGAGTTTTTTTTGTGAGGGAGTCAGGAACAGGATGGCAGAAAGAGGGAACACATCTGAGTTGGATTCAAACTTGGTCCTGGAGACTGCAAATATAAGGAGCATGTTGTCATTGGCAGTGAACTAACTGGCGGAACCACCAGCCCCCCCCCCCTCTGCCCCTGCCACTATAAATCAATATTTAATCTGGGGACTATTTTCAGACACATTTTTCACACTAATACATGCTTTAAAATGCATTAAAACACATTGGTATCGGCTAGTTTTGACCAAGGCAAACATAGTGGCGTTTAGTATGATTTTTATCTCAAGCAGACAAGCAAGGTTAAAGTCTCTTCTTGCTAGTCGGCGCATGGCCTCCTTTTAAAGTGTGACGATCCCTGATAATGTTGTTTATTACATTTTCGGAAGGGATTTTCATGCTGTGAACTGTAATCAGTACTGGTTCAACACACCATACGCCGGTGTAGTCAATTTAAGTTAGAAAAAAGGGGACAGAATATCCTATAATAATGTTTGCATGAAGACAAAAAGGTATGTGTGTGCGTGTGCGTGCATGCATGCGTGTGTGTGTGTGTGTGCCCATGCGTGCGCGTGCGTGCGTGTGTGTGCGTGTGCTGCTCGCATGCATGAATACATGCGTAAATGCATGCGTGACGTGTGTGTGCGTGCTTGTGGGTGTCTACACGTGTGATTGTTTGTGCAGGTGTATAAGGTTCGCGTGCTTCTCCTCCACGCCTAAAGCATGTGTGACAGACAGACAGACAGACAGACAGACAGACAGACAGACAGACAGACAGACAGAGGGTGGTGAGCGTGGGTCTCACCCGCCTCGGGTTTCTCCTGGTGCCTGGTGGTCATGTCCGTCCCTTAACCCCAGCGCCTGCCTGGGGCAACAGCCCTTCTGATAGAATAACAATCTGCCCCAGGGCCCCTGCCTGCAGAACACCCCCCAAACCCCCTCCACCCCACACACTACCCTTGACCCTAGTGCAGTGGTTTTCAACCAGTGGCCCGGGGACCATCGGTGCTGCTTGAGAGACTCCCAAAAACTAAAGATTTCCTTTGCCTCTGTCCATGACCATTAATCTTCTAGTTGTGTAGATTAGGACTAATTCACATGATGAATATTTTAACTCTTGAGAGCGTAAGAATGAAACCAAATGGACCCGCAAGGGTCCATTTGGTTTCATTTTTACGCTCTCAAGAGTTACATCTGGTTAAACAACTTCAACCAGTGGCCCGGGGACCACCGGTGCTCCTTGAGAGACCCCCAACAACTAAAGATTTCCTTTGCTTCTGTCCATGACCATTAATCTTCTAGTTGTGTAGATTAGGACTAATTCAGATGATTAATATTTTAACTCTTGAGAGTAGAGCCCGACCGATGCCATATTTTTGTGGCCGATGCCGATACCGATTTTTGGAAAAAACTGCACCGATGTTACCGATGTTTGGGACCGATGTATAATAATTAATCAAAATAATTAAAAATACATTTGAAAAACTTCTAAACGTCAAATTTATTCTCTCTTTCAAGTAAACAATAGAATACGACATTGACATCATTTACTTTTGTTAAATAATTCCATTTGCTGTGTTTCTTTTTCTGTTCCAGGCAAATATCGGCCGATATATCGGCCGATGTTACCGATATATGGGCAGATTTTACCGATATAATGGCCGATGTATCGACCGATATATCGGTACGAATATCACCGATACCGATGCCGATATATCGGTATCGATATCGGCCGATATATCGGTACGACAGATATATCGGTCGGGCTCTACTTGAGAGTGTAAGAATGAAACCAAATGGACCCGCAACTGGCCGCAAGGGTCCATTTGGTTTCATTTTTACGTTCTCAAGAGTTACATCTGGTTAAACAACTTCAACCAGTGGCCCGGGGACCACCGGTGCTCCTTGAGAGGCTTTCCGTGTGGTCCCCAGCTAAGTTGGTTAACCGGATGAAAAGTTGGTTAGCCAGATGTCACTCTTGAGAGCGTAAAAAAAAATGAAACCAAATGGACCCTTGCGGGTCAACCCACACCTGAATAAATAGTGGGCCTTGGTATCAAAAAGGTTGAAAAACAACTGGCCTAATGCATCAACCCTGCTCACTGCTCTCAACCCACACCTCATGTAGCACCTCTATGTATTCCATTTTGTTTGTTCTTTCTGTTCTCTCTCCCATTCTCTCTCTCTCTGTCTGTCTGTCTCTCTTTCACTCTCTCTCTCTCGGTCTGTCTGTCTTTCACTCTCCCTCCGTCTCTCCATCATGCTACAGGCGCCATCTGGGCTTTCAATAGGGCTCATTAATGCTTGCATTGTACAGAACGGCTTCCTCTCAGGGTATCTGGTCATTAATGACACTTAGTGAGAAACACATCACATATCACGCAACAATGAGGTCGCTCCCCCTTGGCCAGGGGGGCTGAATTTGAAGCGGCGTGTGTTATAATATGATTTGGGTTCTCCTCCGAGGGCTGTGTGTGCCAAGCCAAACAAAATACAGCAGCCGGGTTGGAGGTAGAATGCTGCTGCTGATTCAGGAGTGTTACAAAGAGGTTAATTACAGAATGTATGTGCAGTGGTGGACTGGGCAAAAAAATAAAAATCGGCCCGGACATTTTTAGCGTGACTTGGCCTAGACCGGCCCAACCACAATTCTACCTGGTACAGTTGGTTAACCAGATGTAACTCTTTGAGAGCGTAAACATGAAACCAAATGGACCCTTGCGGGTCCATTTGGTTTCATGTTAACACTCTCAAGAGTTAAAATATTATACCTAAATTGGCCCAAGTCTAGTTAGAAAAATGTAGAAGATTAATGGTCATTTCGATCTGTATGTTTGACTGCTTTGTTTCCCCAAATCCAGCCTGGAATTGTGGACCAAAAAGCAAAATAAATCTTTAGTTTTGGGGTCTATTGGGGCTAAAATGTCATCAAATGGTGGTCCGTGCCTCAAAATCCTGAATGAATAGTGGGCCCTGGGATCAAAAAGGTTAAAAACCAGTGCTTTTAATCATACCATGATACCACCGCCCCCCTACAGGTCCTCCCTGTACGCCCAATGGTCAATCCGACCCTGTGTGTGTGTGTGTGTGTGTGTGTGTGTGTGTGTGTGTGTGTGTGTGTGTGTGTGTGTGTGTGTGTGTGTGTGTGTGTATGTGTACTTGTATGTGCATGTATGTGTGTTTGTGGGTGTGCACATGCGTGGGTGCGTGTGCGCCTGTGCATAAAGACAAGAGACAAAGGCACATATTTTTTTTTAACCTTTCAGAAATTATACAAATTAACCAAATGCCTCCGTTTTCAGCGCCAACGCGGTGAGCAGTCGAGACGGCCTGGACACAGAGACGGGTACCGAGTCCCTCCTGAGCCACCGTAGGGAGCGTGAGAGGGAGCGCGCACGGAGGAGAGCACGAGAGACTGAGCGTGAGTATCATCAGCATGGAACAACCCACAACCCACAGAGACCACTGCTTTATAACCACTGCTTTTGTATGGGAATATGGGCTCCATTTTGTCACACACTAAACTAGTCTTGGACAATATACCACTATTACGGTTTATCGCGATATCGGAAATCAATACCGAGTAATATCGTTAGGTCTATAAAAAATAACGAAAACCGAATGTCGTCAAATACCGGCATTATACTGTATTCTATGAAAATATGAGCAATGAGACTTTTAATTGTAACCATACAAACAATTTTCATGTTACACACATGCCTAAAATATCCCTCATTTGGGCTAGGCTTTTTGGAAACAATGTATTTCCAACTCCAATTTTTCCCCATTAAGGCTGCTTGAACAGCAGAGCGCTCAGTTTCTGACCCTTCAATGTCGCAATTCTGAGAACTAGGTGACTGGTGGAACGTGTCCGACTCTGATTGCGCTGCCATTGCCATCTAGTGGTCAATACCGGTAATATCGAATATTGAGCTAATTAACACGTTATCAATACCGCTATTATAAAATCAATACCGCCCAAGACTACACTAAACACCTTATCCCGAACTCATTGGGGATTTTTTTTTTACTATTTAGAAAAACATTATTGAATAGTTCAAATAGCAGATCTACATCAACACCTTGTGAGCTTTTAGATTGGCTGTTTGAAGTATTCAAAAATGTTCTGGACATGGCAGGCAGTAGAAAACGCAAACTTCAATGTAATAGTATACCTAATACAAAATCAATGGTGAATGCTCATCATAAACTCAGATTGAACTCGAATAGATTTCTTGGAATTTATGATTGTGTTAGCCCAGTCCAAAAACATAACTTTTATTGAACTATTTATTAGTTATGTTGTAAATGGCACGTCACTTACAGTAGATTTGATTACTAAAATCATGTCATGCAATCGTTTAACCACTTTTCTGCTTCTGGAAATAACTGACATACTGCCAGCCTTGTTCACATTGGCATGTCTTCAGAAATTAGGGCTGAATCACATTTCAAATCTAGAAATCAGGGCTGGTTTCATGTCATTTACTTTTTTTCATGTTCAGACTTGAAGATAAACAATCAGAATCATCTTTATTGTCACATCAGATTTGCATTTTGCATTCCATTTGTAGTCTTCCAGAGAACAGAAAAGATAGAGTGGGAGAGGTCATTAGAAGACAGAGGCCATGTAATCAAAGATACGTTGTACGTGTACAAAAACACAACTAGCGTGTGTAACAGCAGGGATTAACACAGTGTTTAGAACATGAGGTATATTCATAACATGCCGCCCTGAGGCGAGATGAAAGAAAGTAGCAGCAGGTACATTGTTCTTAAGGTGAAGTTCAAAAAGGCCTGTATTGTTTGACAAACAAATGAACCATATGATCAATCATAAAAACAGATTCTGATTCTTCCAAGCTCGATATGTCACAAATGTGATTTGTGATAGCAGTGTGCGAACCCAGCCATAAGTTGACACTGCACAGGAATGGCAAACAGTAACCAGAACACACTTCTGCCTCATTATGGCCAGCATAGCTTTTGGCACTTTCCTGTCTTTCGTAATAAATCCTCTTCTTTGGTTCTTCTCTTTCCTGCGCGGGGCTCAGGTTTATGGTCGGGGGCTGTTTTCCACTCCGTGATTTCACTCCTATCCTATCCTGAACTATAGAACTAGATCCATGACATACAACTATATTGCTTGTCTATTGTTGAGGCCTGAATGTGTTCCCGTACTTTCTGCATCATTAGTGTATCTTTACAGCTGCGTTATTTAGAGAGGTGCTAGTTGTGTTTACATGTAGCCCTGGAGCCATGAATGCTGCATGAAAACGCTTTGACACTTAACTTACTGTTTGGGTCCTGCAGCAAACAACATAAAATACAGTATAATTTTCCACTTGCAGATTTCCCAGATAGTGCCCTTTTCACAGAATGCTGTTTGAACCAAAATCATATTATGAAGCAAACCTTATATAACACATACAGTATCCACATTGTTTCGAATTGTGAAGGTGCCCAATTTACATACATTAAAGTTTCACAATGTTATTTAGATGTTACATTTAGATAGTTCTTAGTTAAAGGTTAAATTAGTTATGTTTAATGATGTGCGATTAGTTGGCAAACACATACGTGTCAGCCGATTTTTGCTATTTTTAGATTAATCGGTACTGGTTATCAGCATCAATCTGCCTGATTAATTAATCAGTCCGATTAATCGGCCTGTCTTTACTGAAAAACAGGCCCAAAGTAACAGCTTGGACGGATCTACAGGTCACATTATTAAATATAAAGTAAGTTAAATGTGACTTGCCTAACTCTGCAGTTCAGACACGTGTATTTCTCAGAATGCTCAAAGTTATGATTTATTTTTCTTACAGAATGACAATAATCAACATCAGTAATAGCGGTCATCGGCCATCACACAAGTTAATTATATCGGATATCGTATCGGCCAAAAAAATCTCATTGGTTTGGCACATTCCTAGTTATGTTGTTTTGATAAGTGGCTGCATGACAGGTTTGATTTGTTCTGTATCACTCTTCAGGTTCATGTCTCTTAAAAATGCTGAAGAACTAATTTTGCCTTGCTTCCTGCTCTTCAAACATTTAAGATTTACATTTAGATTGTGTCCAAGGTCTTGTCTCACCTAGATGCAGGATCTGACATGAATTTTGATGTGATGTCTCTATTGGCTCAGTGGTAAAATTCTGGGCTAGAAGCAGAACATACAAATGTAACTTTAGTCAAGCAAGTCATCGCTTTTATTTTTGTATTTTATTATGTCCACAGAAGAGTTCACCGGACTGCATGAGATTACATTTTATTAAAATCGTTTTGGGGAGAAGGAGGAGGTTCTATCCTGTTAGGGGAATTGTTAGGATTGGATCTTGACCAGCCTCTGATATATCTGATTTGAGCTGGTTTTAGCCCATGCATTATATTTACCACTATCCAGTTGTGTGTTGTTTGTTTGCATATGGGATACTATACAGTACCTCTGTTTGGTCCCGTTACTTTAAAAAAGTAATTAGTTATAGTTACTCACTACTTCTTCCAAAAAGTAACTGAGTTAGTTGCCCAGTTACTCTAAAATAAAAGTAATTAATTACCAAGAAAGTAACTATTTCCGTTACTTTAACCAAAAGGTGTTGTATGTCAAAGAGTTTGAAATTTTCAGAGCAATATGTTCAATATGTTTATAGTTAAAGTAGGCATGCAGGCACTACTGCACTAGTAGGCAATACTAGGCATTGGTATGGTTAGGTATAGTTAAGGTACAGTATTTTTCCCCTCTTTTGTTTATGTCTCACAGACACATTATTATCAAATATTAATAATCTTAACTAGTGTACTAGTAATAAGTCTTGATGCAGTTTGTGTCAGGCACAGCTGCCACAGCATGCTCTTATTCATGGGTCAGTGGGTAAGCAGAGCCATGCATAATGTAGCCTATGCCTTGCGTTCTCAAGGCAAAAAAATACCCCGTTCCCCGACCAGTAGAGTATAAACAGAGTTACGACATCTCCGTTCACTTCCATGGAAAGGTCTAATGGCGGCTGCTCTACATAGACTCCTATTGAGCACGGGGGCACTTTGTCCCTATTCAGGCTGCATGAACAGCGCCCAGGCGCCCAGTTTCTGACCCCTCAATGTCGCATTTCTGATATTAGATGGCTTTTCCTGAGAATCCCTATACGCTTTGTTCCTGCCGTCGTGTATTTAGCCCCTCTAAAGTTATTTAAATGTTATCCTTTGTCGCACGTGTTTTGGACCTGCTTCCATGGAATACTGTAACTCTTGTTGGGGAATTGAGGATTTATACTGGACCACACTTTTTTACGTGACAACGTTACAAACGCATGGAGGGCATCAGAGACTACAGACAACTTTCTAGTAAGAACACTTTTACAGTACATTTGGGTGGAAGAGATTAAAGCAGGTGCTGCTGTAGCAAGTGTAGAAGAACATTAACGCGCTACTAGCCTACTACAGCGTACACACACACACACACACACACACACACACACACACACACACACACACACACACACACACACACACACACACACACACACACACACACGTCTTCTCCGTGTCGCGTTGGCAAAACGGTAGCGGAGGTTGAAAATAATGTCCGTCTGCTCCTTATATCGTGGTCCGTTGCTGCTGCTGCTCTGCACTCAGCAACAGGCACGCATGCTTCATTACACAGCGGAGCCCAAGTCGACCCCAAGTCGAACTGAAAAGTCAAGTGTTCTTCCATTCTTCTAGCTATCTTCCTTCATGATAGTAACGATCTGTATTCGACTGTCAGCAACGGCAACGCCGTTATAGATATGGGGAAAATAATTAGTTAGATTAGTCCGTTGCTGAAAAAATAACGGCACTACGAAACGCCGTTTATTTGAACGGCGTTATGTCCAGCACTGGATACTATACAGTACCTCCGTTAGGTCTGGATAGTGTTATGTTGATATTATATTGATGTGACTAGTGAGTAGATATCAGCTGGGATTTTGGATAGAATAATATGATGCAATATTATACTGCCAGTGTTGGGTTTTAAACCCTGCACTACAGTACTGCAATGCAGTGCAATCTTCTCAACGTACTAGCAATGTTTTGCCTTTACCCACTTATTATTTAGTGATGTCCCGATACCGATACCAAAGTATCGGATCGGCTCTTATCGGTATCGGCAGATACTGAATGTAGGTATCGGAAAAGTATCAGTATTGGTTATTTGTCTTTATCGGGTCACATATTGGCAAATATGCCTGTCTAACCAGTGATCAGACACAGGGGCAAGGGGTTGACACCATGGCAGTTATGGAGTTTCCCAAGTGCACATTTGAAAGAGGAGTATGTCATTCCCAGTTGGTGACTTCATATAAAAGGTATTTTTTCTTTTGTATGTTATTATATATACAGTATTCTTCTCTGGTATCTGTATTTGGTATCGGTATCAGCTAACACAAAAATTGTGGTATCGGGATCGGATCGGAAATGAAAAAGTGGCATCGGGACACCCCTACTTATTATATGCATAAATACTGAGGATTACCTATCAGATATTATTTAGTCGATATTTTGTGGCGGCGTTAATAGTATCATTACACCATCCTTCGCAAGTAAATTCTACTTGTGTTCC
>CM076968.1:42882204-42927751 GCA_039105355.1 Benthosema pterotum
CACATTATATAGGCTCTTAAAAATGATTCTGTCTATTCTGTTTGACTACTGTGGACAAGAGCAGTTGTGAATCAATGTTGCTAAACCCCCGGTAAGCGTATCCCTTGTTCTCTCCTTTCTGTGCGGTGTGTGTGTGTGTGTGTGTGTGTGGGACAATAGCCAGGCGAATAACCTGGGTCTACGGGTTCCAGCAGCCGGGGAGGAGGTGAGGGGGACAGGTGTAGCATGGATGGTAGCACCCCGAGGGGCCTGCGAGGTGTTCTGGAGTGGGATCTGTTTCAGGACTGGCATTGTGGGTTGGGGGGGGGGGGGGGGGGGGGGGGGGGTTGGGGCGTTAATTTGTTACCTGGCTCTGACAAGGACCATAGTTAACAAGCATGTTTTGACTCTATATTATCACCATCAGCACAACTCATGTTCCACATAAAAACACTAAGAAATGAGAGAGAAAACCAGTGAAACCTTGACGGGCATTGGTTGTACCAGAGACATAGTTTAACAAGCATGTTTTGACTCTATATTATCACCATCAACACAACTCATGTTCCACATAAGAAACAAGAAGAAATGAGAGAGAAAACCAGTGAAACCCTGACTGGTATTGAAAGGTTGTACCAGAGACATAGTTTAAGTCTAAAAAAAAAAACAGCTGTGTTGATGTACGTATTAACGCAGAGAATAAACTCCGCCAACAACCCAGGTGAACTGTCACATCCTCTGTCGTGCACAGCGGCGCTGAGTGGAGCAGTAAGGTCACCAGATCGGAGCGTCAGCCAGTGATCCGTTAAGTAGGCATAGCCGTTGGCAGAGGTTTCCAATGACCCTGACGTTGTTGTCACCTGCAGCAGAGATAAAACAGAGCATCATCTCAAATCCCATAATAATGTCTCTCTGTGGACTCTCGCTCCACCTCGCCCGCCGCTCGCATCCGATTGGTCCGGTGGAGAGATTAGCAGATATCCTATGGCGGAGGGAGGGAGGGAAGGAGGGAGGCGGTAGTACAGTACTTGTGACTGGAGAGTCGCAGTTAGCTCAGTTCCTGTGCGAGTCCGTCTGCGGGAGGCACTGCGTCCACCGGTGCTGCGGTGAAGAGTGAGAGACAATAGGATCTTGTTCTGCGCTTGAAACCTTGACATGTAAAGATGATCAATGATCGGGTGTTATTATATTCGGATCTTGTGCCGGTATGAGACTGATGTTGTGATTCGCGGGACGTGAAATCATCTCGTCTGCCAGGATTATTGTTTTGCATTGAATGGACGGAGCAGCTTATCTTGCCTGATGTGATGTTGTTTATTTGATGCCTTGTCATCATACTATGGAAAATGCACCCGTAGCAGGGAGGGACTTCTTATCATTCATTGATTGTGGATGGCATTGTTCATTTGTGGATCTTAATGAATGAAACAGAGGAAAGCCTCCGGTCCAATGATGAGGTGAACTTACAGTAACTGGCAAAAGGTTAAACTTTAACAAACTTTATTTGTAAATCTCCAAGTTTGGTTCATAAAAAAATATCCTGGATCTGTTGCTACCTTACTGTGTACATTTATGTCAGCGTAGTACTTTGTTATTATTACTTTTGATTTCTTCATAGGAGGCCAAAGGGTTTATTGGTGCTCATAAAGTAGTTCACAGCAGCAACAACAACATTTGCTATTATGGATTACTTTTATGGACGTTGGTTTTAATCACAAGATAAAGTCAAGCTGATATATTTTAGTGAAAGGAGCTTTGTTCCTCTATTGTAGGCAAGACTTGGAGCCTGTTGGCAAAAATCCATGCTTATGTTTTTGCGCATTAGAACAGATTTCACAGGGTCCAGAGTGTCTTAGGGCTTGAACGACAACCCACTGCACTCAGTGGGTTAATATGACTGCGTGTGAGATTAAAAAAATAATAAAAATAATGCTGGATTGAACCCCAGAGAGGAAGATTTGCACAGCTCTGCTGAAAACCTATGAAGCTGCGTATACCTGCATGTACCGGTACCTTCTGGGCGGAGTACACCGGCATGGGAACGACCACATTGTTGGAATGTTTCGTCGGTTCCCGGCGAACACTCTCTCTGCTGCGGCCCAGTCGCCGCGCTCGGCCCTTCCAGCCAATCCGCTGTCACCCTGAGACAGGGCCTCGGCCGTGGCGATGTACGTATGGGTTGTTGGGATGCGGACAGGTAATGGGTCTGGGTTGGGAAATGGTCTTGCGCTATAGAATGTGCTGGAATATTCTTTGCAAAGTCTACAAGCTGAAATGACTTGAACTCATGAAAGTTTTTACCCTTTAGTTTTAACACAACAAACCGCAGCATTTCCTTGTCTGTCTGTCTATCTCTATTCTCTCTTTCTTTTGTAACACAATTTGACAAATTGTACAAAAAGGGTTCTCTCTCTCTCTCTCTCTCTCTCTCTCTCTCTCTCTCTCTCTCTCTCTCTCTCTCCCTCCCTCTCTCTCTCTCTTTCTCTCTCTCTCTCTCTCTCTTTCTCTCTCTCTCCCTCTCTCTCTCTCCCTCTCTCTCTTTCTCCAAGTGCACAGGTCAGTGACAAGACCACTTGGATATACAAACCATCCTTGTGACCTTAAATCTGACCTGTCTCAATTTTACTCTCTCTCTCTCTCTCCCCCCACAGTCCCGCGCATCAACGGTCACTCCAAGTCAGAGCGTGCGGCGAGGGACTCAGCCATGGGCTACGACAGCGCCTCGGTGATGAGCAGCGAGCTGGAGTCCAGCTCCTTTGTGGACAGCGAGGAAGACGAGGACGCCAGCAGGTAACCAACCGCCTCTCTGTGCTCCTCTTCTGGTTTCTGATACCTGGTGAGAGAGAGAGAGAGAGAGAGAGAGAGAGAGAGAGAGAGAGAGAGAGGGAGGGAGAGAGACAGAATTGCCTTAGTAATCTCTTCGAGATTGGGTGTGGGTAGGGTAAATACATAATATGCTTATGAGCATTAGTTAAGCAAACATTTCATTAGCAGGTTGCTGTCCCCATAATGTGCTGTCACTGTGAGTCAAACTGTGCCAATGCTGTCCTGTTACTGTGTCAAACTGTGCTCAAACCTTTTTCCACTGATATTATTTTAACAATAAATCATATTGTTGAATACCCTAAGGATATTGTGAGAATTGAACGAACAATGTGTGCAATGTGTGCACACTGCACTGACTGTGTAAGGTTATATTGGCACAATAGAACCGTATGGTAGGCGCGCTCTACTCAAAGACACCTTGTGAACGAACGCGCTTCCGCGCTCACGCCTTCATCAGCGTTTTGAAACGCTGATGAAGGTGTGAGCGCCGAAACGCGTTCGTTTCTCTAGGTAAACTATGCTGCTGTGAAACTAAATAAAAGAAAACTCATGAACTATATGCGAGTGCGGATATTTCCTCTTTACATTAAGGTTATATTGGCCCATTGTCAGTAAGAACAGGACATACAAAATAATCCAATAACTCCAAAATAATATCTGATATTGACTAATCATCATAGGGACCTCTGGACTTGGTCTGATTCTAGTCTAGCACTTTGTTCGAGCTTTGTGCAATAGGGCTTGCGCAATTTCATTTCATATTTATCTTTTCTATTTATTCCATTCATTTACTTGCTTATTCATTCTTACTACTGCTATGTAAATACTCCAGTACTGTCTTGTTTGCCTCGATGAGATGCGAAAATACTTTTCGTTGTACTGTATTCTTACTGTACATTGACAATAAATTGAATCTCATCTCATCTCATTCTGCAGTTTTGCTGCAAACTCTAGGAATCTAGTTGAAGCTATTTGTTGATTCTTGTTGCTGTCCAAAGAAAGTGAAAGGACAGGTTTTCTTTTTCTCTCTTGCATGCAACGTGCATCACGTGATTCTCTCTCTGTCTGTCTCTGTCTCTCTCTCCCTCTCTCTCGATCATCCTGTTATGAGCTCACCTTTCTCAGCGCATTGTCAACATTGCTCTGATTAAATTTAGTCCCTGAACAGTTTTTGGCTACCGTAATAGGCAGCCTGACTGTCACACGCTATGGATGTTTTCACTTTTCACGTGATGACAATTTCAAAATGACCATCTGCAGTTTGGCTATGTGAGAACGGGTCTATACTTTATTGTTCATGAAAGCAGCAACTGTAAAGTTTTGTATGGGATTGTTGTTTTATAAACACACAATACTGCTTCAGTTTTTTAGCTATCATTGTTTTGTGAAGACAATTGTGATTTTAGTCAGGTGAAATATCACCATTCTTCTAAACCCTAATATTGTTAAAAGTACAAATGATACAGTCAATGTTAGACTAGAAGAATCATAACACGAAAACCCCCCAAACCCCAACTTGTTTCCACTGTGGTCATTCTACTCAATTTGTTGATAAGACAGATTAAACACAAACGACAACAGTAGATAGAACAAGGAGAGGAGGTGACAGAGGATGCAGGTGTTCAAAGATTAGATCAGACGCTCCACGTTAACCCACGTACTGTATATGAGGACTATAGTGATGATAGGTTTCAATGCTTTAACTGCAATAACCTTTTTGCCCTCTTGTGTGCTTTCAGACTCAGTAGCTCCACAGAGCAGAGTTCCTCTTCTCAGCTCATGCGGCGGCACAAACGACGCCGGCGGAGGCACAAGGTGGCCAAAATCGACCGGGTGAGTGTAAGGCTGGAGAAAACCTGTATATGACAATTAAAAGTGCTATGGATGATTGTGTTTTTTCATGCCACTGTAGCGTTAAAGTTGGAATGAAACTGAAATGGTGGGCATTTATTATGAATCGCCACCCAAAAATCTGGCTCATAGAGTTTCTGTACCAATGAGAGCATTCATGGCACTGCAAAGAGAAAGGTACGGGTCTACTCTGAGCCGTACTATATGCGATTCATGGACTGTTTGTTTATAATAGTTGCTCAGCTCTGCCACTTTATTTCTACCATATAATGTTTTAGATATACTGTACAGTATATTCTAGCATGATTAAGTTTAAACCAAGTATTTCTGACAGTAATCAATCCACCTGTATTTTGAATGACGATTCATAAATGGGAATAAAAACAGGTCAGCTTAATTTCTCGTGGCTTTTACTGCTGTAAGCCTCACAATGTCATCATGCAGTTCGTTTTCGCTTTCAGGAAGTGATTAAAATGGATTTTTATTGGCTTTAATATAAAAATACACAAAAGTGAAAATGTTCCCATTTTTGGGAGCATTGTTGGGTATGGCCATATAATTACCATGGATGTAGTCTAAAAGTATAGAGATGCGCAGTGGCGTCACCGCCCCGGTTCCGGAAGTCTTTTCCCCATTCATTTTTCTCATAGACTTTTCGAAAATAATTTATATCAAGACGATTACGCCGCGGCCAAAGCCAACTCAGGTCGTGACAAATCATGACAACAAACACAATATCGTCATATAATATATAATTGGGGAGAAGTAGAAAACGGCATGATACAAGACTTTTTGTTTCGTTTTTCATCTTAGAAATTATTTTATTGTCCCAAAAGTTTGTGTGTGTCATCATGATTCGTCACGACTTGAGTTGGCTTTGTCCGCGGCGTAATCGTCTTGATATAAATTATTTTCGTGATGGTGACGTCACCATCTCTATTCACTGGGAGTTTAATTTCATCCGGTAAAACTATGACAAAATGTTCACCAACTGTCACTGTTTTTTTTCCTTTTCCACACGGCTACAAATCAGGACTTACGAAGGACTGAACTGTCTAGATTTAGTTTTGTTTGTTATTTCAGATGACTAAAATATGACTAAAATTAAATCAAGATTTAATGTCAAACTGAAGCCTGTGATTGTGTTTCCTTTGCAGTCGTCATCGTTCAGCAGTATCACAGACTCCACCATGAGCCTCAACATCATCACCGTCACACTAAACATGGGTAAACCTACACAGGCTGTCGGCCAAGGAAACCACCGCTGTGGCACCTTTCATACAATCCTCATAGAATGTAGTATTTTTGTAGAGTAAAACATGTATAATTTTGTAATTTACATATTACATTCAAAAGGGATATACTGTATGAAGCATAGTGCTTTTTCTAAAGTGAAGCATACTGTATACTTTTGTAGTAGTAAGTGTTATGATATACAAAACAGACCCGTGGTATTTTTTTGAAAAGTGGCTTGTATGCAAGATGACACTTTTTTGAGACTGCATATACAGTATGACATTTATATAAAATCTTCCATATGAGCTTGTATGTGTAAAAGCATTAACTTTCAGGAAATGGACAAAAAGATCCAGTGGATCCAATGTGATTATTATTTAGTCACAAGCTCTTGTTAATAAAGTACAGATAGAGACTTCTTACACTTGCTTAATGTAAAAAAAAGATGACATTTGGAGATGCATTTGGAGATGCAGTACAAGTTTTCTGCCCAGAACAGATGTTGCTCATCATCTCTGGCTTTTTTTGTTATTATTTGTCTGTTCTGACAGAGAAGTACAACTTCCTGGGTATCAGTATTGTGGGTCAGAGCAACGACCGAGGCGACGGGGGCATCTACATCGGCTCCATCATGAAGGGAGGCGCTGTGGCGGCCGATGGCAGGATAGAGCCTGGAGACATGCTGCTGCAGGTAACGCTGCAGCATCCATGGGGTCTGGGGACCCCACTTTGACCCCATCTAAAGTGTGGTCTAGGGACCTTACTTTGACCCGGGCACAAAGAGTTTTTCAAATGTAGTAGCCAATGTGGGCAAACCCTGAGCAAAACTGTCATAATGTAAACCGAAGACATAAACAGTACAGAGCTCTAATGAACTCTGATCAACCAAAATAGACAGATTATGGCAGACAATTATGACAGAAATCTAAATACAGTAGATGCTAAAACAAATCTAAATGGTCTACAGGCAAGCTTGCCATTTTCATAATCAGGCTTAAATGTTGAATTAAAAATGTAACTGTGTATGGGGAGACATTAGATCTAAAAGGTTCAGTCTACCAGGTACCCCCTCCACAACAAATCTCTTCACTGCAAATCGCTGATCTACAACTCAGCAATGCCAGAGTTTATGAGATTCAAGACAATTTACCAGAAGGTTCTTCATTTCATTGTAAAACAGCTGTTCTGTTCTTTAGTAACATCTACTGGCGTGGGAGCAGCTAATCTTCTTTAGACTAATAGCTTTATAGCTTTAGTCCAAACATTAGCCAGATGATTATTAGATGGATATCAAACATCTGGGTCACTCTCACAACTAGCATGCAATGCATTTGGAAATGTATCCGTGCTGTTTTCTAAACATATTGACAGAAATTTTGTTTACAATTTAATTAATTCATGAACTCATTCATTCAAATTCATATTACTGACAATTTTATTTTGAGCACCACTGTGCTAGATAATTAGTGTTTGTTTTTGCTACAGCAGCCACTTTCACAGGTAGTTACCATATACTGTAGATATAGGTTTCTTTTATTTACAGACATGTATACATTATTATTATCTGGAAGAAAGATTAGGATTTGCAGGCTTTTACTTCTGGTTCTGAATGAGAGCAGAATTGGAGAAAACGCACAACTCCACAAAACGATAGAGGAGTCCCCTGGCAACAGTATTTATTATAATATATGAATGTGTGGTTTGTTGTGTGTGTTTCCTCCAGGTGAACGACGTGAACTTTGAGAACATGAGTAACGACGACGCGGTGAGGATCCTCAGAGAGATCGTCTCCAAAACTGGGTAAGTGGGACACTGTGGAGCAGGAACACCTGGAAACTCCCGGAGAAACCACCCAATGTCCCCTACTGCCCAGCCCCCACACTTACTACTGCATACAGCATGTAATGTAATATAATGTGCACACATACATACAGTGCACTTGTGTGTCCCTGACATTAAACAGTTTTAGAAGCACTATGGTAGAGTGTGTTAATAGATAACTGGTACATCTGCAGAGGAGGTCTTCCTACTCGTTCATTGAGACATTTTTTTCCTACCCTGTTATCATTTTGGCGTAAGTTGACGCTACATATCAAATTGGACAACTGAGCAGAGTGAATATGGAGTGTCAGTGAGTAGTAGCAGTATTTTTGCACAAGCTTGTAGTCTGAACCTTGTTGCAATTTCCTCTTTCTGCCAGAAGAGGGAGACAAAGGATGTAAAACTGACAGATTGTAATTTTAAGCGGCAAGTTGATGCTGTTGATGACAATGAATGAGTGAATATTGTTCCAGTGTTTACGATCCGCTGTTAACCTAAAGAGGACTTCTTTATGTTTTCTCTCTAGGCCAATTAGTCTAACTGTTGCCAAATGCTGGGATCCGTCCCCACGAAGCTACTTCACCATCCCCCGCGGTAAGATAATGTACATCGTACCCTTTAACCCAGTGATTCACTAGCTGTGGGTCAGGAACCACAGAGTGGTTTTATTTAGTGAAGTGACAATTATTTCAGTACTGTACAACTATACTATAATTACTGATAGAAGAACTGCATGGTTTAACCCATTGTGTCCTGATCAGATTCTAGTTTCCGACACTAGATTCTAGTTCCTCATGCTAGGTTCTAGGTCCTCTCAGTAGATTGTAGTTTCTGAAGTGAAATTACAGTTTCTGACACTAGATTCTAGTTCCCGACACTAGATTCTAGTCCATGACACTAATTTCTAGTTTGTGACACTAAATTCTAGTCCCTGGCGTGAGGTTCTAGTTTTTTCTGGAAAAATCTCTTTTTGTGTCAGTGATGCTTAACATATTTCATAGGAAGGACCCCCAGAAATATCTATTATTTATCTGCAGAACCTCATCTAAAAACATGTTGTTTTAAGGATCCCCTAGAAGCAAAGATTTGAGTTAAAAATGTTTGCTTCCGAAATATAGTATTCAAAGATTTGCACCACATTTTCACAATTTTTCAAAAATAGCAGAACAACAAGCTCATATCGCGCCACTCGGTGGCGCGATATGAGCTTGTTGATCTGCTATTTTTCAATAGCTAAAACCAAAACGCGCTCAGTACACAAAGGGTTGAAGTGTAATTTTGTGTTTTTGTCTCTAAATGCTCTGTGGAAAATGATTCACTTCAATCCAGCGGAGCCAGTGAGACCCATCGACCCCGCAGCCTGGATCTCTCACACCACAGCTCTAACGGGACCCACCTACCCACACTACGGTACCAACACAATGAGTATACCTTCACTTATATTACATTTACTTCAAAGACGTCTTCATTCTAATTGTTTTTTCTTACTTTTTGCCTCATTCAATTCAATGTTTTGACTTCTAATGTCTTTGAGTGCCCAGATGTTACTGTTGCTATTCGGCTGTAAGCCTACTACAGTGTTTTTCAACCAGTGGTCCGGGGACCACCAGTGGTCCGGGGACCACCAGTGGTCCCTGGGAGGATTCCAGGTGGTCCCCAGTTAAATGATGGACCGTTGCTACAGATTTAGAAATGTAGAAGAATCGTTATTTTGGCCAACATTTTGCCAGTTACCTCTCAATTGTGGACAAAAAAACTTGAAGAGGCTAAACTCAGCATCAAATGGTGGTGGCTAAAATGCAGAATAAATAGTGGGTCCTGGTATGAAAATGGTTGAAAACCACATGGTCTACTACAGGGGTTTTCAACCTTTTTGATACCAGGGCCCACCAATTATTCAGCTTTTGAGCCACAGACCACCATTTGAGGACATTTTAGCCCCACAGACCCCCCCAAACTAAAGATTTCTTTTGCTTTGTCCACAATTCCAGGCTGGATTTGGGAAACAAAACAGGCAACCATTAATCTCCTACATTCTCTAGTTGTGTAGACTTGGGCTAATTAAGATGATGAATATTTTAACTTTTGAGAGAGTGAAAATGAAACCAAATGGACCCGCAAGGGTCCATCTGGTTTCATTTTTACGTTCTCAAGAGTTACATCTGGTTAACCAACTTAGCTGGGGACCACCTGGAACCCTCTCAAGGACCACTGGTGGTCCCCGGACCACCGGTTGAAAACCTCTGGTCTACTAGACCAGCTGTGAAAGTGGCCTGAGCATATTCACATCAGGTCTGAAGTGTCACAGTAACCTGTTCTGTCTCCCTCCCAGAGTTCGATGACCTGCCTCTGTCTGCCAGTAAGACGGACATGGCCACCATCGTCAAGGTGATGCAGCTGCCTGACTCGGGTTTAGAGATTCGGGACCGCATGTGGCTGAAGATCACCATTGCAAACGCTGTCATTGGTGAGGAGACCTAATGATATCTTTCTTGATTGCTACAGTCACCTTCTAGAACATGCTTCCACTCTTTTACACTATTCCCACTCTTCTCGCAATGTGTTTGTATTGTTACTTTTCATTTCTTTATGAAGCTTAAAAGTAAGTACGTAACGGCCCATAGGCCAGGAGCCCATCTGTTGTTGTCTGTAGCGTGAGGCAGCTTGATGTACAAGTACACCCCCTGGACATGACGCTAGTATGTCGCAGGGACTTACCCCCAATCTAACCCTTGCTGAGCGCCAAGCACGTTTTTAGAGTCTGTAGTACGACACAGATGAAAGAAACGCAAGAAAATGAATCGCAGAATAAAATATCATAATTGTGAGCCCTAATTGTGTGTGTGTGTGTGTGTGTGTGTGTGTGTGTGTGTGTGTGTGTGTGTGTGTGTGTGTGTGTGTGTGTGCGTGTGCGTGTGTGTGCGTGTGTGTGACTGTATCAGGTGCGGACGTGGTAGACTGGCTCTACTCCAGAGTAGAGGGCTTCAAGGACCGGCGTGATGCCAGGAAGTACGCCAGCAGCCTGCTGAAACATGGCTACCTGAGGCACACCGTCAACAAAATCACCTTCTCTGAACAGTGTTATTACACCTTCGGGGACCTCTGCCAAAGTACAGTGCACGTCTTCCTCTTCTTCCTTCCTCATGCATTGTTCATACAACTGCTGTTGTCGCATGTGATGATGAAGTCTTAAGCCATGAGAGGTGGTCGGGCTGCTGCTGTCAATTATTTGCGTAACATAACCTTTGATTAACTTTTCCTTGGAAAAAGGACTGAACTGAACACAATATCATTGAATTGTTTTAAAGTCGTTCCAAAAGTACTGCATTTGTTCATTCATTTGTTCGATCATTTGAGTTTGAGTATCTGTGAATCCCGACATGTCCCGATCCGATCACTTTTTTTTGCTCCTGATACAATGCTCCTGATTATTCCCGATCAGATACATTTTGCAAATGCATTAAAAAAAAGGACTAAAACTCAATTAAATTGTCCCAAGAAAAATATCTTATATAATATCTTATATGAAGTCCACCAAATAGCAGAATGATTTAGCAGACTAGAATAGTACTCCTCACTCAAATGTGCACTTGGACAACTCCAAAGCAAACCCTTACCACTGTTTCGGATTTCTGGTTATACTGGTATATTTACCAATACGGAATGATGATGACAAAGTAGGGCCAATACTGATACTTTTCTGGTACCGATACAGTATTTGCGATACAGATATGAACCGATATGACAAAAAAGGGCCGATCCACAAGGTCATAACTAGGGATGTCCCGATACTGTATCAGTATCTGGACATCCCTAGTTATGACCATGTGGATCGGCTGTTTTCGCCAAATGTTATCATGACATGGGGATGCTAGCGTTCATGTGGTTCTAAGCATGGTCTCTCTCCCTCTCATCAGACATGGCGTCCCTCAACCTGAACGAAGGTTCCAGTGGTGGGGGGTCGGAACAGGACACTTTGGCCCCGCTACCTCCTACCACCAACCCCTGGCCCCTGGGGGGCCAGCCGTTCCCCTACCCTCCCTTCCCGTCCGCCCCGCCCAGCTTCCCTCCAGGGTACTCAGACCCGTGCCACAGCTTCCACAGTGGCAGCGCAGGGAGCCAGAACAGTGAGGGTGAGTGACGGCCGCTGAGCCACTTTCATACTGTGGTGTCCCCGTGCTGGGCTTGTTGATATACAGTAGGTGGACATTTAACTCCTTAACTGTTTTACCACGACTTTTGGAGTGATTGGTTATTCTGTTGTCTGTTTATCACTCCAAAAGTCGTTTTGGGTTTTGTTTTATTAACAAGCTCATTAACTCACTGCACACCACCTGATGAAGTCCTTTGAGTGGTGATTACACTACAAAACCCAGAAAACACCTCACACACTTTACAACTATCATTGATATATGATAAATTATATAACTTTAAATGCATTTATCTCTGAATGAGCCCTGGAAACAGTGAAATGTGAAAATACAGCCTGTTTTGCCAAATGTATTAAAAAAAGCCGAAACACTTGATCAACTCATTTTATTTTTTCCCTTAAAGTAGACACCTTAAACTGTCTTTGGATATCATTCATTTGTACAAATTCACAACAGAGGATTTTCTATAAATTATTGTGTTAATATTGAGCCTAATGGGAGCGAGCCTAGCTTTTCTGCTGATCTGTCAAAGAGTTAAAACAATATACAGTATGGGCTCCATTTTCGTCACCGCTAAACCGCTTATCCCTTAACTTATTTGCCTTTTTAAACTATTAAAAAAAGAACATTTTTCAATAGTTTAAATGGCCAGTCTACAAGCTCACAATGTGTCAATAGATTGGCACGTTGAACTATTCCAAAAAGTTTTTTTAAAATAGTAAAAAAATGATAAGGGGTTTAGATGGAAACGAAAATGGAGCCCTATGTATCAGATCTCTACATTGGTAGATAAAATAGGCTATGAAAAGGAGACTGATTTTCTAGTTTGTTTTCCAGTTCCGGTTAAAAACAGGAGAAGAGAGCTCACAGACAGGTGCATTATTTATATAGCGCTTTCATCCAAAGCTCTTTACATAGTTTGTGCGTTACATTCACCCATTTGACACACATACTGTACATACAGCGATGGTGGAGAAAACCATGCAAAGCCTGCTCATCACGGACATATGGGGCTTCAGAGTCTTGCTCAAGGACACTTCAGGCCCTATTTTTTAAGTATCAGGTCTTATGGCTTAAGTCAAAACTTGACTCTGGCCCCTAGACTCTGGCGGAGCCCAGGATCGAAATGGCAATTTCATGGTTCCCATCTCCCCGCCCAAAATATCCCTAAAAAGATGCATTTTGGATGAGAAGCATGTCAAGCATTTGCTCAATCTTCATTAATTTCACACTGAATGATACTTACTGCACTTACTTGAGAGCACAGCTCGTTTCTGATTGGCTGCCATCCTATATTTGTTGTACGACAACCTTGAGTGCCTTGAAAGGTGCCTTATAAATAAATTGTGTTATTATTATTATCATAACCACATAATGTATACACAGAGCTTTTGTTGGCTCCGCCTCGTGCTGCGCTGAGGTAAGCGGTGGCCACCACTCACCATAGAACAGAGCTTTCTGTGCTAATGTGAATTTAGTCATTCATCCATGTTTTTTACCCTGCTGTACTTTTTAACCTGAAGCGGATAACAAACTACAAAATCTAAAGGGTTTCATGCCCCTTTTAATGTGCATTGATTTCCTATTGTTCGTCTTGTCTATACAGAGTAAATTATTGCTACAGCGTGTGTGTGATCAGTTCAACAAGGGTCTTCCTCCTTCTCTTTAATAAACAGAAAAGCAATTTTCAGGTTGCGATGCTTATTCAATCAGGAGAGGGAACTCACACAGGATACAGAATAAAGCAGCTCGCAAAGAAATCAGCTCGCAAAATTGGAACTGGAAGCCTATACATTTGAGGCTAATAATGGCTACTGTCTCTGGATTGGCTGAAATTGGTAACCCCACCTAAAAATGTATTTTCTGTTTATTAAACGGACAGACACTCGTCTATAGCTGTGATTACTCAGTGATCAGAACATAAAGCTTTAACCTTTTAACCAAAATCTTTAAGTCGAATTGTGATGCATTAAGAAAACATCCAGGTTTTCATCTATTATTTTTTACACTATTTCAAGAGGTATTTGTGTATATACAGTATATATACTTTTTTCTGGGTAGTTAAACTTATGCCAGATCAGATTGCTTATTTCTGCATCTAGTGTGTGTTTTCTAAAACCCGTCCTGTATTGTCAAGGTCAATCATGAGCAACTTGAGTCATACAGCGGACGGCTCTGCAGTACTGGGTGTGTACACTATGATAAAAGCCTGTTCCACTATACAATTAAACAATCTCCGGCTTGAAATAAATCCCAATCGGGTCCATCTTTCTTCTCCCATCGATTCTTGAATGATCCTCTCTTTGGTTTTTGGTCCTGTGTTGCTGCTAGTTGCATGCCTTTTTTATGCAATCTCTGCAATGAGGGAGAGTGGTGGTGATGTTATGAAAGTCAGATTTAGTGAATGTGTCTGGATTCTATGGTAACATCAGTGTTTCCCAAAAAAGATTTGTGTACCATTGAATGGTCACGACTAATGGCCTATGATTTTACAAATGTGTTTCACCAAAAGCCTTTTCAAATGAATTAAAAAAAAAAGAATAAACTAAATGTTTTGGGAATCCCTGTGTTACGTAGTAGCCAGACTACTGATACATGTGGGGTGATTCTACATTCAATATTATGGACTAGAACAGCGGAGAAAACCTCCGATCCGGATACCATCCTGTTAAAGTAGGGTTGGGAACCATCCAGGACTGGAGCAACCATTCTGGATGCAACCAGAACCAATATTGAGAAACCATAACCCGTTCTTTCAGATTTGGAACCATTTCTGGAACTGTTTTTTGTTTATTTTTTTTGTCCTTCCCTTCTTCACATTGTCAGAGTTTGTACGTGGATTTCTCGTCTACAAAACAATTATTTTTTTAAATTCTTAAAGGATCCCAACCCTACCCTAAAGTCTTTGCATTGGTTCTGCAATGCTGTTATTTCAAAAATAATCTCTGCCTGAATTGTTTTCCACACAGTTTTAGCCCATTCATTGAATTTAGATGCATCAGTATGCAGAGATCTCTGCTTGTGTCGCTATGCAACTATATGTTACATTCCATATGTGCAATCTTCATTCATTATTATTTTATTATTTGTTACAACATTATATATACGGAGGAGATTAATCAAGCTTAATTGTTTATTTTTTGTTTATTTTTGGCCTGGCCTTTCCGATTAAGAATTGTGGACATTAGTGAGTTTAGGTGTGTGTGTGTGCGTGTGTGCGTGCGTGCGTGTGTGTGCGTGCGAAAGGCTCAAATGTGCTTCATTTGTGCTCCGTTGTGAAAGTAGCAGATGCACAACCTCACAATCCGTCCCAGATGCGGCTTGTGGCGCAGCTCTGTACATCAAAATAGGCTTACGTTATGCAGTGGAGACTTAGAACTAATATGCAATGCTCAACAGTGGAATGTTTTCCATGTTTTGGCCGCTGTTGGAGCCAGAATATAAGGCCCACAGGCTGCAGGCTGTAGGCACTCACTTCCAACTCTACCCATCAGAGATATCGCTGATACACAGCATATTTGTCCAAATTTGCCCCTGGCACCGAAAAATAAACGGTATGCAAACATCTTGATTGATTGGCTCCTACAGGAGCACAGCACATACTGTAATTTTGCAAGCAATGCAAAACAAAATCAATGAGTTATTTACTTCTAACACATCACTGTATAGGGCTGTTGGTCTCTATGGGACAGGAACAACAGAATTTGACTGTAGAAGGCTGGCCTGAGAGAGGTGTGTGTGTGAGTGTGTGTGTGTGTGTGTGTGTGTGTGTGTGTGTGTGTGTGTGTGTGTGTGTGTGTGTGTGTGTGTGTGTGCGTGTGCGTGTGCGCGTGCACGTGTGTGTGTGTGCGTGGTGCGCGTGCGTGTGTAATTCTGTTGTTCCCTCTGTTTCTGCTGGGCAAACGTTAGACTGAAGGATGGATATAGTACCAGGACACAGTGGGGGAACGGCCCGGTAAGCCAGCTAAAACCCTGCTTCTCTCCTCCTCTGCTCTCTCTCCCTCCGTCTCTCTCTCTCTCTCTGTCTCTCAATTGTCCCCCAAGCCGTCAACGTTTACCTCCATCCATAGCTTTGAGGTTTTATTTTCCTGGCCCACTCCATGCCTCTTATGTGTGTGTGTTTGTGTGTGTGTGTGTGTGTGTGTGTGTGTGTTTGTGTTTTTTCCCTGTCACCTGGAGTTGTGTCCCAGCAGCCCCTCTGTCCCTATCTGCACCCGTTGGGCATGCGTTGGTACAGTTCTGGGGGAAGCGCAGTGAAGGTGCATGATGCAGGACGTGATCAGTGTGAGGCTTGTGCTGTCCCCACTATCACTGATAGAGGGCGATCATGCACCGTTCTTTTACCCAGTACTGTGGGGCTCATTGTGGGATATACAGTATAGAATATGGCAGGTGCAATGTTCAGTTTGGTTGTACACCAACGTCAGTATGATGCCACCAGTGCCGAGTAATACTAAAATGAAACATAAATCTTACTACACATCTTGAACCACTCTATTTTGGGCAAGACATTAACAACAGGAAAAAGACCTATGCACACCTACTGCGACAGGTGCGTAGGAGAGGGTAAAAATCCCAACATCAAAAGTAAAAAAAACACCCGCACACTGTCCTCAATTGCAGTGGAATTTATTAAGGGAGCAGCAACGTTTCGGCCTATGTGGCCATCATCAGGCTGTGTCACTGGCAGTGTTGGTCAATATTACTTAGGAAAGTAACTTCTTTACTTTACTCATTACTCCTTAGACAAAGTAATATCATTACTTTACTTATTACTGGAATCGAAGAGTAATATATTACACATTACGTTATTACTTTCCCAAGTTCTCAACACCACCTTTGAAAAAATAGAGATGTACAACATAATCTGTAATAATAGTCTCCAATCCCACAAACTGCACCTGAAAACAAAGCCAACAAAATCTGTCTCAATTGACTTTTTAAACTTTTTCACAATTGTTTTCAAAGACAGTTGTAATTGGTCTTGTAATTAAAAATAAAATACAAAATAAAGCAGCAAGCGATTTGTAGTTTACATACTGTGCGCAGGATGCAGCGTGTGGACTGGATCTACAATCAAGTGCACACTCTGTTGTTACAGTACCTGTCGATAACTTGTAAATCTGTTCTATTTTTGCATGCAACAACAAGCTCATTTTAAAAAAGTAACTTGGCGTTGCTTGCAAAGTAATGCGTTACTTATTTACCCATTATTGCAGAGTAATCTTGTTACTTTACTTTTTGGAGCAAAAGTAATAATATTACAGTAATATGTAATCTAAAATTAGTTACTGCCCAACACTGGTCACTGGTTACAGCTCCCTTAATAAATTCCACTGCAATTGAGGACAGTGTGCGGGTGTTTTTTTTTACTTTTGAGGGCAAGACATTAAAAAATGCATCATTTAGTCTTGTAGATTCTCTATATTCGCTATTCATTGAATGACAAAGTTTAAAGTTGAAGTGGTTAATGGGGAATTCTACCCATATTCAACATTTTACTATATCATTCATTAATATATCTTAGAAATGTTGTGTGGAAATGGAATTAAAAAAGTCCACCCATTCTGTGTTTCCTAGAAATGGAGGTCTGAAAAAAATCGTTAACATGGTGAAACACAACTTGATGACATCATCAAGTTGTGTTTCACCGTGTTAATGATTTTGCTTTTAGGATCTATTTTTCTGAGAGTGTGCAAATGCAACCAAATGGACCCACTAGGTTTCATTTGGTTTTATTTGTATGCTCTCAGAAAAAAAAATATTGAAAATGGCTACAATTCCCCTTTTAAGACATTTTTCCAGTGCCATTGCACAAAACAAAACAAAAACTAAACAAAAATTAAGAGAAAGGATACAAAAAAAATGTTTTCAAACTACAAAATAAATGTCCTGAATACAAATTCAGATTGAAGCGTGAATAACTGCTGAATCTATTTATTATTATTTATAATGTTAATCCAGTGGTGTCTTTTTGGCGCAGGTGTATCACTCTTATGTCTGTACTGTGTGAATATTTCATTGTCCTGTATTATATTATAAATATTGCAGGAGGAGTCTCTTGGTAATGACTTTACAACTGGAAGGAGACTTATGTAACAATCATGTTTTTGGATTGCATAATAACGACGATAATACCTGGTCACACTTTAAACAAAGTACAGTCAAGGCTTTTACATGTTTATTATTCCATGCCCTTCACCGTAATTGAATACGTGAAACTATGTCAACCCATCTGAAAGCATTTCATGTTAATTATACCGTGGCCCATGGGGTTTATGAAAGATTCATGAAGCTTTCATAATACCTTTTTTGTTTAGTGTGTGACCCTTTGCCTCCCTCAGTCGTGGTCTAAATCAGCCATAGGCTGATTTAGACTGGAGCTGCTGACTGTTTTATTATCTAGAATGGAATTAGGTCAGTGGTTCTAAAAGTGGGGTTCTGGGATCCACGTTCCATGAGTGTACAAATGGCAACTAAATGGACCCATTTGGACACTCTCAGAGTTAAGGGGGTCCTTTAAATGAAAACATGGAGAACCGCCGAATTAAATGACAACACGAAGAACCACCGAATTAAGTGCAGAAATGCATTGTTGTGCTCTAGCTGAGACGTGCGTTTGTTTCTGGTTGTTCCCCCTCCTCAGGGAGCAGAAGCAGTGGGTCCAACCCCAGCGCAGGGAAGGGTCGGCGCTCCTCCCCGCAGGAGAAGGTCCACAGGTCGACATGCAGCGAATCAGAGCCCGGCGTCCGCGGGATGAGGCGCGGAGGCGGAGGCGACCGGTCCGCCAGCCAGCTGAGTCATCACAGCCACGCCCTGTCCAGCCACAGCCACGCCCCCTCCAGCCACAGCCACGCCCCCTCCAGCCACAGCCACGCCCGGTCGGGTTTCAGCCACGCCCCGTCTCACCGGAGCCACTCCCACTCGCACCACAGCCACAACCCCTCCTTCACCTACAACCACGCGCCCTTCAGCAGCCAGCCTCCGGGGCCGGGCTCCTGCGCCCACAGCGAGCGGAGCCACGCCTCGTCCTACGGGCCCCCGGGCCTGCCTCCCCCGTACTGCCTGGCCCGCCTGGTTCCAAAGACCCCCGCGGGCGGCAACACGCCCCCGGGAGCCCCTCCGGGGGAGGGAGCTGGCGTCCGTTCCCCCCGAGCTCACCGCCAGCCGCCAGTCCTTCCAGCACGCCATGGGCAACCCGTGTGAGTTCTTCGTCGACATCATGTGACAGGACAGTGCCTTTAAAACTCCACAACGCCGCCACAACCATCCTCCCTCTCTTAAAAAAAAAAAACAGCGGTTCTCCCCCATCTTAATTTCAAGTGCCATCCCTTTTTTAAGGATTTTTTTTCCAGGACCCCGAATTTAAACTGCAAGTCCTCAGTGTTAATATAACTCTTGAGTGTGCACAGATGGAACCAAATGGACCTGTTTGGTTCCATTTGGTGCTGTTTGTGCACTTGGAAGTTTCAGTAGATACAGTACTGAACTACCCCAAACTCCTCATCCCATCGCACTTTGAGAACCACTACTTTCAACCCTGTTAGCAGCTGACCAATCCCAGAATGTAGACGCTGGTCCTACAACAACTAACCCCCCTCGTGTCTATGTGAAGGCGTTTTTTGGGGGGGACTGGCAGGAGCACATCAGGACAGAGCACCCTCCTCCTCCTCTCACCACACAAAAGCACACAGTTCCACTACGGCCGTGGAACAGAAGCCCCTGACCTCTTTTGTATTGACGTGACGTGTACAGTTTGTGGAACGTTGAGTGGTGTTCAATGTGGTTCATCCTTCACAGACGCCGTTGGAGAGCATTGTTTATGAAATATAATCATTTCTCTCTGTTTCTAAGAGACTTTTAACCTGGCTGGAGCCTGGATCTCAATCCCCCAGGCCCAGGCGAAGAACCATAGCCCAGAGTTATGAAGTTGCCCCCACCCCATGGCCCAGAACTTGGACTACCTGAGCCCCTGCCACGCTACTAAACCTCAGCCTTTATTATTGACGTTTCAACTTGTATTGCTGTGCCATTACCACTACTTGGTATAAACTCTGCCAACTAGAACATGCTAACAGTCCTATTATTTCTTAACAGCTTATTGAGGGAGGGCCCTGCGGCCAGCCGTTCGTTCGCTCACCTAAGGCTGCACTTGTTTTTGCATGTCTGTCTAAACTGCTTTAAAAGGAGATAACTTTTATTGATTAATTTTGTTTTTATTCCGTATTCAGATGATCTGTTTTGGAGGGGGAGTGGGTGGCTGCCTAAACCCCCAGCAGTGTTCAAAAGAAAGAATTGTATACACTGGATAAATTTCGTGATGTTATTTATGTGATCTTGTCACATGTGGTCATGTGACGGTGTCCGGCGCTCTCTTAACGATGGCCAACTGACAGACAATCAGACATCAAGCCCCTAATGTGTGACTCAAGACAATAAGCGCTTGTCCTAATCTGTGCTGTGTCGAATGTATTGTTATCGCTGTCCCTTATTTAATCCCCGACATCTGTGATGAACGTTTTGTCCCAAACAAACTGAACCTTGCTCAGCCAGGAAAAACAAAACAAAATCCAACAGCAGCAGCAACTGGATTGCAAATAGATTTGCAAAAGGTTTGGACGACGCCCACGACAGCGGACGTGGTGGGTTCCATTGGGATGACTTGGGATGTTTGTTGGAGGCGCAAGGGAATCTCCTTATACGATCCCGGAAAAAAAAAACAGTGTGGTTGGAAAACCAAAGTCTCACATCATGGGTATGGTGGGCAGTTGTGTTTTGGGTATTCTATTATTGCTGTCGGGCAGAAATGAAGTCCAAATGTCATCATTCATCGTTTTCACAAATTTTATTTTTATTTTATGCTTCATCGTATTACAGTGTTAAGCTCTAACCCGCCATAGCCGTAATTCTACGGTATGTGTTTTAAATTAAACTGACTGAGCGTAGATCTATGTGAATTCACGTATAGCTTTGGATTGCTAGGTGAGGTTGTCAACATGAGTGGAGCTTCAGGGTTGACACTAAGGTCTCCGAGGCCCTCAGGTCATGGTCACTTGCCCCCCAAAAATATATTGTAAATTTTGCATTTAAGTTTACTTCCTACTTGGTTGCTTTAAACCAGGGGTTTTCAACAGGTGATCCGTGGTTAGGGTTAGACCCTAACCCCGGATCAAATGGACCCTTGCGGGTCCATTTGGTTTCATTTTTACACTCAAGAATTAAAATTCATCATCTTAATTAGCCCATAGTGGTCACAGACCCAGTGGTCCCTGACCCCAGCAAAATGATAGTTTGGAACCAAATGAACCTGGGAGAGGGATAGGTAGAGATAGCTAGAAAGCAGAGAAAGACACAGATGCAGAGTGCAATGACTGCCTTCAAGACAAATTTATCTTGTTTTGTGTTATAGTGCACACTTGCCCGATCGGGCAACCAGGTAGCAGTCTTCACTTGCCCCACCATTTTTTTTACTTGCCCCGGGCAAGCGGGCAAGTGTTAGTGTCAAGCCCTGAGCTTGCCATCTTGGATTAATTGTGCGCCTGCAGCCAATCGATGTGTTTTTATCACTTCTGTGACACTTACGGTGTTGCTACATTTGGGCAGGACGCTGTAATGCGACACAGACTGCCCAAAATAATGTGGGCATGTAACGCAAGGTTGAACATGGACAAGCCCGTCTGAGGGTCTATGAATATTTCAACAATGAAAACTGTTAACAGGAGCTGAACCTGAATAGTAGTTTGGTTTTAGACGTACAAGGTTTCCACCCGACAGCGATGATATGAATATATCATGATCAGACAGACGACTCTCTCATCCTGTGAACTGACTATGAACGTGTGACTCGATGTCACTCCCAGAATCAGCAGCTAAATTAATTCAATCTGCTTAAAACAAAAAGCTGTGGAACACAGTCCCTAATTATTTGAGCACTTTTCCACTGTTTGTTTCCCTCCCTTTAGTATGAAACACTGTTTGCAATCAAAGCTTTCTCCTTCATTTTGTTTCTTTACAAAAGAAGAATAAATTGTACATAGAAATTTATTATATATATAAGAATAAAGTATATATGTTCAGAAAGTTGTCTGTACTTGATTTCTAAAATGTCTTCTTCTTGCCTAAAAGCTTGGTTGATTTATATTATTTCACCAGTAAAAATACATTGAGACAACAGTCTCAGTGTGTACAATCGTTTTTGAGCAATTCTATTTGAGAAATGCATGGTCTTGGTTTTGCAGACATGTAATAGCAATTTGCTATTTAGCAATTCATGTTGCAACTACACAAGCTTACAACTTAGTATGGTATGTTTTTTTTTTTTTTTTTTTTTTTTTTTTTGAGGATTTTTGAAAAATTATAAAAACGGTGGTCTTGGAGGACATACTAGTCCGTGGCCTTTTTTTTTTATTTGGTCATTTTTCAAATTCTTGTAAATGAATTTGATTGTTTTTGAACCTGTAAAGGACAACAGAAACTAAGGCACTGGTTGTAGTACTTCTTATTTACCGGAACAGGGTTCAACTCCCTGCGGTGCCCTGCTCAATATGATGTATTTACATCAGGAGTGTAAAACTCAGATACAGAGTAGGCCAAAATTTAAAATTGAACAAAGCCGCGGGCCAAGTTTGAACGAACTAACCTTTTAAGGGGAATTCCACCAATTTTCAAAATTTTGCTGAGAGGGTACAAATGGAACCAAATGGACCCGCTAGGGTTCATTTGGTTCACATTTGGGTCTGAAAGAAAAATCATTAACATGGTGAAATACATCTGATGACATCACCAAGATGTATTTCACCAAGTTAATAATTTTTTCAGACCTCTATTTTTTAGGAAATACAGAATTGGGGGAACTTTTTTATCATGTCCACACAACATCTCTAAGGTATATTAATGACATTTTCAAATGGGTGGTCTTCCCCTTTAATTTGATAATGTCTCAAGGGCCAAATGAAATTACACGGCGGGCCAAATTTGGCCCGCGGGCCAGAGTTTGACACCCATGATTTACATGGTTTATTTTTATATCTTAACGATTGTGTTGACCAAAAACAAACAAACTTAAAAAAAAGCCCGAGAGGCTATAGTCCATCCATGTCTAGGACGGCATACTATAGTATGTTGTTTTTTGAAAAATTACAAAATCGAAAGAAAAAAAAAAAAACGATTGACGAAACTTGAGAAAAATGACAGGCTATAGTACATGATGTCAATGACCCTGTTTTTTTGATCATTAATGAGAATGTCGAAATCAATAAAAATGTCAAATCCTCAAAACAATGAAAAACGGCATGCTGTGAAGGACCTTATACTATAGCCTGTCGTTTTTCCCAGGTGTGCTCATTTTTTAAAATCGTGAAAAACAACGAAAAACATCATTCTATACTATGTATTTTTTTCTCGGTTTTGACATTTTTCGAAAATCCTCAAGATGATGCAAAGCGGCATGCTGTGCAAGACTGTAAAGCTATAGCCTTGCATTTTTGACAGGTTTCGTCATTTTTCAAAGATCCTCAAAAATCCTCAAAACGATGAAAAAACGTAAGACCATAGACTTTTTGTGTTTTTCGAGATTTTGAGATTTTTCAAAAATCCTCAAAACGATGAAAAACGGTATGCTGTGCAAGACCGTAAGGTGATAGCCTTGCGTTTTTGTTAGTTTTTGTCATTTTTCGAAATCCCTCAAAATCCTCAAAACAATGAAAAGTGGCATGCTGTGCAAGGCCATAAGGCTATAGCCTTGCGTTTTGCCAGTTGTTGTCATATTTTGAAAAAAAATTCTCAACACGATGAAAAAACGTGAAGCTATAGCCTTTGGGGGTTTTGATTTTGACATTTTGACATTTTTCGAAAATCCTCAAAAATCCAAGAAATCCTCAAAACGGTGAAAAACCGTAAGGCTATAGCTTTGGGTTTTTTTTTTAAGATTTTGAGTCTTTTCAAAAATCCTCAAAACGATTAAAAACGGCATGCTGTGCAAGACCGTAAGGCTATAGCCTTGCGTTTTTGTCACTTTTTTTCATTTTTTGAAAATCCGCCACAATTCTCAAAATGATGAAAAGTCATAAGGCTATAGCCTTTGGGTTTTTTTGTTGAGATTTTGATATTTTTCGAAAATCCTCAAAAATCCTCAAAATGATTAAAAACGGCATGCTGTGCAAGACCGTAAGCCTGAAAACGATGAAAGCCGTAAGGCTATAGCCTTGTTTTTTTTTTTTTTTTTTTTTTTTTTTTAATTTTGAGATTTTTCTTAAATCTGTGCAAGACCGTAAGGCTATAGCTTTGCGTTTTTGCGTTTTTTTCTTGCTTTGTTTTGAGGAAAATCCTCAAAACGATGAAAAACTGTAAGGCTATATAGCCTTAAGTTTTTTCATCGTTGTGAGGATTTTCGAAAAATGACAAAAAATGCCGAAACCTGGCAAAAACGCAAGGCTATAGCTTTACGGTCTTGCACAGCATGCCGTTTTTCATCGTTTTGAGGATTTTTGAGGATTTTCGAAAAATGTCAAAATTTCGAAAAAATGCAAAGCTATAGCCTTACGTTTTTTCATCGTTTTGAAGATTTTCGAAAAATGACGAAACCTGCCAAAAATGCAAGGCTATGGCCTTATGGTCTTGCACAGCATGCTGTTTTTCATCGTTTTGAGGATTTTCGAAAAATGTCGAAATCGCAGGGCTATAGCCTTACGTCTTTTCATGGTTTTGAGGAATTTTGAAGATTTTGAAAAAATGACAAAAATGGGCAAAAACGCGAGCCTATAGCCTTACGGTCTTGCACAGCATGCCGTTTTTCATTGTTTTGAGGATTTTTGAGGGTTTTCGAAAAACGTCTGAATTTTGAAAAAACGCAAGGCTATAGCCTTACGTCTTTTCATGGTTTCGAAGATTTTTCAAGATTTTGAAAAAATGACGAAAATGGGCAAAAACGCAAGCATATAGCCTTACGTTCTTGCACAGCATGCCGTTTTTCATCGTTTTGAGGATTTTTTAGGGTTTTCGAAAAATGTCGAAATTTTGAAAAAACGCAAGGCTATAGCCTTACGTCTTTTCATGGTTTTGAGGATTTTTCAAGATTTTGAAAAAATGACGAAAATGGGCAAAAACGCAAGGCTATAGCCTAGCCTTACGTTCTTGCACAGCATGCCGTTTTTCATCATTTTGAGTATTTTTGAGGGTTTTCGAAAAATGTCGAAATTTTGAAAAAACGCAAGGCTATAGCCTTACGTCTTTTCATGGTTTTGAGGAATTTTGAAGATTTTGAAAAAATGACGAAAATGGGCAATAACGCAAGGGTATAGCCTTACAGTCTTTCTCAGCATGCTGTTTTTCACCGTTTTGAGCATCTTTGAGCATTTTCGAAAAAATGTCAATTTCAAGAAAAAAACGCAAGGCTATAGCCTTACGTTTTTTCATCATTTTGAAGATTTTCGAAAAATGACGAAAACTGGCAAAAACGCAAGGGTATAGCCTTACAGTCTTGCTAAGCATGCTGTTTTTCACCGTTTTGAGCATTTTTGAGCATTTTCAAAAAAAATGTTAAAATTTCAAAAAAGAAAAAAAAAAAAAAAAAAAACGCAAGGCTATAGCCTTACGTTTTTTCATCATTTTGAAGATTTTCGAAAAATGACGAAAACTGGCAAAAACGCAAGGGTATAGCCTTACAGTCTTGCTAAGCATGCCGTTTTTCATCGTTTTGAGGATTTTTGAGCATTTCCGAAAAATGTCGAAATTTTGAAAAAACTCAAAGGCTATAGCCTTACGCTTTTTCGTGATTTTGAGGATTTTTGAAGATTTTCGAAAAACGACGAAATCTGGCAAAATGCAAGCCTATAGCCTTACGGTCTTGCACAGCATGCCGTTTTTCATCGTTTTGAGGATTTTTGAGCATTTTCGAAAAATGTCGAAATTTTGAAAGAACGCAAAGGCTATAGCCTTACGCTTTTTCGTGATTTTGAGGATTTTTGAAGATTTTCGAAAAACGACGAAATCTGGCAAAATGCAAGCCTATAGCCTTACAGTCTTGCAAAGCATGCCGTTTTTCATCGTTTTGAGGATTTTTGAGCATTTCCGAAAAATGTCGAAATTTTGAAAAAACTCAAAGGCTATAGCCTTACGCTTTTTCGTGATTTTGAGGATTTTTGAAGATTTTCGAAAAACGACAAAATCTGGCAAAATGCAAGCCTATAGCCTTACGGTCTTGCACAGCATGCCGTTTTTCATCGTTTTGAGGATTTTTGAGCATTTTCGAAAAATGTCGAAATTTTGAAAGAACGCAAAGGCTATAACCTTGCGCTTTTTCGTGATTTTGAGGATTTTTGAAGATTTTCGAAAAACGACGAAATCTGGCAAAATGCAAGCCTATAGCCTTGGTCTTGCACAGCATGCCGTTTTTCATCGTTTTGAGGATTTTTGAGCATTTTCGAAAATGTCGAAATTTTAAAAAAACGCAAAGGCTATAGCCTTACGCTTTTTCGTGATTTTGAGGATTTTTGAAGATTTTCGAAAAACGACGAAATCTGGCAAAATGCAAGCCTATAGCCTTGCGGTCTTGCACAGCATGCTGTTTTTCATCGTTTTGAGGATTTTTGAGCATTTTCGAAAAATGTCGAAATTTTGAAAAAACGCAAAGGCTATAGCCTTACGCTTTTTCGTGATTTTGAGGATTTTTGAAGATTTTCGAAAAACGACGAAATCTGGCAAAATGCAAGCCTATAGCCTTACGGTCTTGCACAGCATGCCGTTTTTCATCGTTTTGAGGATTTTTGAGCATTTTCGAAAAATGTCGAAATTTTGAAAAAACGCAAAGGCTATAGCCTTACGCTTTTTCGTGATTTTGAGGATTTTTGAAGATTTTCGAAAAAAAAAAATCGACGAAATCTGCAAGCCTATAGCCTTGCGGTCTTGCACAGCATGCCGTTTTTCATCGTTTTGAGGATTTTTGAGCATTTTCGAAAATGTCGAAATTTTGAAAAAACGCAAAGGCTATAGCCTTACGCTTTTTCGTGATTTTGAGGATTTTTGAAGATTTTCGAAAAACGACGAAATCTGGCAAAATGCAAGCCTATAGCCTTACGGTCTTGCACAGCATGCCGTTTTTCATCGTTTTGAGGATTTTTGAGCATTTTCGAAAAATGTCGAAATTTTGAAAAAACGCAAAGGCTATAGCCTTACGCTTTTTCGTGATTTTGAGGATTTTTGAAGATTTTCAAAAACGACGAAATCTGGCAAAATGCAAGCCTATAGCCTTACGGTCTTGCACAGCATGCCGTTTTTCATCGTTTTGAGGATTTTTGAGCATTTTCGAAAAATGTCGAAATTTTGAAAAAACGCAAAGGCTATAGCCTTACGCTTTTTCGTGATTTTGAGGATTTTTGAAGATTTTCGAAAAACGACGAAATCTGGCAAAATGCCTATAGCCTTACGGTCTTGCACAGCATGCCGTTTTTCATCGTTTTGAGGATTTTTGAGCATTTTCGAAAAATGTCGAAATTTTGAAAAAACGCAAAGGCTATAGCCTTACGCTTTTTCGTGATTTTGAGGATTTTTGAAGATTTTCGAAAAACGACGAAATCTGGCAAAATGCAAGCCTATAGCCTTACGGTCTTGCACAGCATGCCGTTTTTCATCGTTTTGAGGATTTTTGAGCATTTTCGAAAAATGTCGAAATTTTGAAAAAACGCAAAGGCTATAGCCTTACGCTTTTTCGTGATTTTGAGGATTTTTGAAGATTTTCGAAAAACGACGAAATCTGGCAAAATGCAAGCCTATAGCCTTACGGTCTTGCACAGCATGCCGTTTTTCATCGTTTTGAGGATTTTTGAGCATTTTCGAAAAATGTCGAAATTTTGAAAAAAACGCAAAGGCTATAGCCTTACGCTTTTTTCGTGATTTTGAGGATTTTTGAAGATTTTCGAAAAACGACGAAATCTGGCAAAATGCAAGCCTATAGCCTTACGGTCTTGCACAGCATGCCGTTTTTCATCGTTTTGAGGATTTTTGAGCATTTTCGAAAAATGTCGAAATTTTGAAAAAACGCAAAGGCTATAGCCTTACGCTTTTTCGTGATTTTGAGGATTTTTGAAGATTTTCGAAAAACGACGAAATCTGGCAAAATGCAAGCCTATAGCCTTACGGTCTTGCACAGCATGCCGTTTTTCATCGTTTTGAGGATTTTTGAGCATTTTCGAAAAATGTCGAAATTTTGAAAAAACGCAAAGGCTATAGCCTTACGCTTTTTCGTGATTTTGAGGATTTTTGAAGATTTTCGAAAAACGACGAAATCTGGCAAAATGCAAGCCTATAGCCTTACGGTCTTGCACAGCATGCCGTTTTTCATCGTTTTGAGGATTTTTGAGCATTTTCGAAAAATGTCGAAATTTTGAAAAAACGCAAAGGCTATAGCCTTACGCTTTTTCGTGATTTTGAGGATTTTGAAGATTTTCGAAAAACGACGAAATCTGGCAAAATGCAAGCCTATAGCCTTACGGTCTTGCACAGCATGCCGTTTTTCATCGTTTTGAGGATTTTTGAGCATTTTCGAAAAATGTCGAAATTTTGAAAAAACGCAAAGGCTATAGCCTTACGCTTTTTCGTGATTTTGAGGATTTTTGAAGATTTTCGAAAAACGACGAAATCTGGCAAAATGCAAGCCTATAGCCTTGCGGTCTTGCACAGCATGCCGTTTTTCATCGTTTTGAGGATTTTTGAGCATTTTCGAAAAATGTCGAAATTTTGAAAAAACGCAAAGGCTATAGCCTTACGCTTTTTCGTGATTTTGAGGTTTTTTGAAGATTTTCGAAAAACGACGAAATCTGGCAAAATGCAAGCCTATAGCCTTACGGTCTTGCACAGCATGCCGTTTTTCATCGTTTTGAGGATTTTTGAGCATTTTCGAAAAATGTCGAAATTTTGAAAAAACGCAAAGGCTATAGCCTTACGCTTTTTCGTGATTTTGAGGATTTTTGAAGATTTTCGAAAAACGACGAAATCTGGCAAAATGCAAGCCTATAGCCTTACGGTCTTGCACAGCATGCCGTTTTTCATCGTTTTGAGGATTTTTGAGCATTTTCGAAAAATGTCGAAATTTTGAAAAAACGCAAAGGCTATAGCCTTACGCTTTTTCGTGATTTTGAGGATTTTTGAAGATTTTCGAAAAACGACGAAATCTGGCAAAATGCAAGCCTATAGCCTTACGGTCTTGCACAGCATGCCGTTTTTCATCGTTTTGAGGATTTTTGAGCATTTTCGAAAAATGTCGAAATTTTGAAAAAACGCAAAGGCTATAGCCTTACGCTTTTTCGTGATTTTGAGGATTTTTGAAGATTTTCGAAAAACGACGAAATCTGGCAAAATGCAAGCCTATAGCCTTACGGTCTTGCACAGCATGCCGTTTTTCATCGTTTTGAGGATTTTTGAGCATTTTCGAAAAATGTCGAAATTTTGAAAAAACGCAAAGGCTATAGCCTTACGCTTTTTCGTGATTTTGAGGATTTTTGAAGATTTTCGAAAAACGACGAAATCTGGCAAAATGCAAGCCTATAGCCTTACGGTCTTGCACAGCATGCCGTTTTTCATCGTTTTGAGGATTTTTGAGCATTTTCGAAAAATGTCGAAATTTTGAAAAAACGCAAAGGCTATAGCCTTACGCTTTTTCGTGATTTTGAGGATTTTTGAAGATTTTCGAAAAACGACGAAATCTGGCAAAATGCAAGCCTATAGCCTTACGGTCTTGCACAGCATGCCGTTTTTCATCGTTTTGAGGATTTTTGAGCATTTTCGAAAAATGTCGAAATTTTGAAAAAACGCAAAGGCTATAGCCTTACGCTTTTTCGTGATTTTGAGGATTTTTGAAGATTTTCAAAAAACGACGAAATCTGGCAAAATGCAAGCCTATAGCCTTACGGTCTTGCACAGCATGCCGTTTTTCATCGTTTTGAGGATTTTTGAGCATTTTCGAAAAATGTCGAAATTTTGAAAAAACGCAAAGGCTATAGCCTTACGCTTTTTCGTGATTTTGAGGATTTTTGAAGATTTTCGAAAAACAACGAAATCTGGCAAAATGCAAGCCTATAGCCTTACGGTCTTGCACAGCATGCCGTTTTTCATCGTTTTGAGGATTTTTGAGCATTTTCGAAAAATGTCGAAATTTTGAAAAAAACGCAAAGGCTATAGCCTTACGCTTTTTCGTGATTTTGAGGATTTTTGAAGATTTTCGAAAAACGACGAAATCTGGCAAAATGCAAGCCTATAGCCTTACGGTCTTGCACAGCATGCCGTTTTTCATCGTTTTGAGGATTTTTGAGCATTTTCGAAAAATGTCGAAATTTTGAAAAAACGCAAAGGCTATAGCCTTACGCTTTTTCGTGATTTTGAGGATTTTTGAAGATTTTCGAAAAACGACGAAATCTGGCAAAATGCAAGCCTATAGCCTTACGGTCTTGCACAGCATGCCGTTTTTCATCGTTTTGAGGATTTTTGAGCATTTTCGAAAAATGTCGAAATTTTGAAAAAACGCAAAGGCTATAGCCTTACGCTTTTTCGTGATTTTGAGGATTTTTGAAGATTTTCGAAAAACGACGAAATCTGGCAAAATGCAAGCCTATAGCCTTACGGTCTTGCACAGCATGCCGTTTTTCATCGTTTTGAGGATTTTTGAGCATTTTCGAAAAATGTCGAAATTTTGAAAAAACGCAAAGGCTATAGCCTTACGCTTTTTCGTGATTTTGAGGATTTTTGAAGATTTTCGAAAAACGACGAAATCTGGCAAAATGCAAGCCTATAGCCTTACGGTCTTGCACAGCATGCCGTTTTTCATCGTTTTGAGGATTTTTGAGCATTTTCGAAAAATGTCGAAATTTTGAAAAAACGCAAAGGCTATAGCCTTACGCTTTTTCGTGATTTTGAGGATTTTTGAAGATTTTCGAAAAACGACGAAATCTGGCAAAATGCAAGCCTATAGCCTTACGGTCTTGCACAGCATGCCGTTTTTCATCGTTTTGAGGATTTTTGAGCATTTTCGAAAAATGTCGAAATTTTGAAAAAACGCAAAGGCTATAGCCTTACGCTTTTTCGTGATTTTGAGGATTTTTGAAGATTTTCGAAAAACGACGAAATCTGGCAAAATGCAAGCCTATAGCCTTACGGTCTTGCACAGCATGCCGTTTTTCATCGTTTTGAGGATTTTTGAGCATTTTCGAAAAATGTCGAAATTTTGAAAAAACGCAAAGGCTATAGCCTTACGCTTTTTCGTGATTTTGAGGATTTTTGAAGATTTTCGAAAAACGACGAAATCTGGCAAAATGCAAGCCTATAGCCTTACGGTCTTGCACAGCATGCCGTTTTTCATCGTTTTGAGGATTTTTGAGCATTTTCGAAAAATGTCGAAATTTTGAAAAAACGCAAAGGCTATAGCCTTACGCTTTTTCGTGATTTTGAGGATTTTTGAAGATTTTCGAAAAACGACGAAATCTGGCAAAATGCAAGCCTATAGCCTTACGGTCTTGCACAGCATGCCGTTTTTCATCGTTTTGAGGATTTTTGAGCATTTTCGAAAAATGTCGAAATTTTGAAAAAACGCAAAGGCTATAGCCTTACGCTTTTTCGTGATTTTGAGGATTTTTGAAGATTTTCGAAAAACGACGAAATCTGGCAAAATGCAAGCCTATAGCCTTACGGTCTTGCACAGCATGCCGTTTTTCATCGTTTTGAGGATTTTTGAGCATTTTCGAAAAATGTCGAAATTTTGAAAAAACGCAAAGGCTATAGCCTTACGCTTTTTTCGTGATTTTGAGGATTTTTGAAGATTTTCGAAAAAACGACGAAATCTGGCAAAATGCAAGCCTATAGCCTTACGGTCTTGCACAGCATGCCGTTTTTCATCGTTTTGAGGATTTTTGAGCATTTTCGAAAAATGTCGAAATTTTGAAAAAACGCAAAGGCTATAGCCTTACGCTTTTTCGTGATTTTGAGGATTTTTGAAGATTTTCAAAAAACGACGAAATCTGGCAAAATGCAAGCCTATAGCCTTACGGTCTTGCACAGCATGCCGTTTTTCATCGTTTTGAGGATTTTTGAGCATTTTCGAAAAATGTCGAAATTTTGAAAAAACGCAAAGGCTATAGCCTTACGCTTTTTCGTGATTTTGAGGATTTTTGAAGATTTTCGAAAAACGACGAAATCTGGCAAAATGCAAGCCTATAGCCTTACGGTCTTGCACAGCATGCCGTTTTTCATCGTTTTGAGGATTTTTGAGCATTTTCGAAAAATGTCGAAATTTTGAAAAAACGCAAAGGCTATAGCCTTACGCTTTTTCGTGATTTTGAGGATTTTTGAAGATTTTCGAAAAACGACGAAATCTGGCAAAATGCAAGCCTATAGCCTTACGGTCTTGCACAGCATGCCGTTTTTCATCGTTTTGAGGATTTTTGAGCATTTTCGAAAAATGTCGAAATTTTGAAAAAACGCAAAGGCTATAGCCTTACGCTTTTTCGTGATTTTGAGGATTTTTGAAGATTTTCGAAAAACGACGAAATCTGGCAAAATGCAAGCCTATAGCCTTACGGTCTTGCACAGCATGCCGTTTTTCATCGTTTTGAGGATTTTTGAGCATTTTCGAAAAATGTCGAAATTTTGAAAAAACGCAAAGGCTATAGCCTTACGCTTTTTCGTGATTTTGAGGATTTTTGAAGATTTTCGAAAAACGACGAAATCTGGCAAAATGCAAGCCTATAGCCTTACGGTCTTGCACAGCATGCCGTTTTTCATCGTTTTGAGGATTTTTGAGCATTTTCGAAAAATGTCGAAATTTTGAAAAAACGCAAAGGCTATAGCCTTACGCTTTTTCGTGATTTTGAGGATTTTTGAAGATTTTCGAAAAACGACGAAATCTGGCAAAATGCAAGCCTATAGCCTTACGGTCTTGCACAGCATGCCGTTTTTCATCGTTTTGAGGATTTTTGAGCATTTTCGAAAAATGTCGAAATTTTGAAAAAACGCAAAGGCTATAGCCTTACGCTTTTTCGTGATTTTGAGGATTTTTGAAGATTTTCGAAAAACGACGAAATCTGGCAAAATGCAAGCCTATAGCCTTACGGTCTTGCACAGCATGCCGTTTTTCATCGTTTTGAGGATTTTTGAGCATTTTCGAAAAATGTCGAAATTTTGAAAAAACGCAAAGGCTATAGCCTTACGCTTTTTCGTGATTTTGAGGATTTTTGAAGATTTTCGAAAAACGACGAAATCTGGCAAAATGCAAGCCTATAGCCTTACGGTCTTGCACAGCATGCCGTTTTTCATCGTTTTGAGGATTTTTGAGCATTTTCGAAAAATGTCGAAATTTTGAAAAAACGCAAAGGCTATAGCCTTACGCTTTTTCGTGATTTTGAGGATTTTTGAAGATTTTCGAAAAACGACGAAATCTGGCAAAATGCAAGCCTATAGCCTTACGGTCTTGCACAGCATGCCGTTTTTCATCGTTTTGAGGATTTTTGAGCATTTTCGAAAAATGTCGAAATTTTGAAAAAACGCAAAGGCTATAGCCTTACGCTTTTTCGTGATTTTGAGGATTTTTGAAGATTTTCGAAAAACGACGAAATCTGGCAAAATGCAAGCCTATAGCCTTACGGTCTTGCACAGCATGCCGTTTTTCATCGTTTTGAGGATTTTTGAGCATTTTCGAAAAATGTCGAAATTTTGAAAAAACGCAAAGGCTATAGCCTTACGCTTTTTCGTGATTTTGAGGATTTTTGAAGATTTTCGAAAAACGACGAAATCTGGCAAAATGCAAGCCTATAGCCTTACGGTCTTGCACAGCATGCCGTTTTTCATCGTTTTGAGGATTTTTGAGCATTTTCGAAAAATGTCGAAATTTTGAAAAAACGCAAAGGCTATAGCCTTACGCTTTTTCGTGATTTTGAGGATTTTTGAAGATTTTCGAAAAACGACAAAATCTGGCAAAATGCAAGCCTATAGCCTTACGGTCTTGCACAGCATGCCGTTTTTCATCGTTTTGAGGATTTTTGAGCATTTTCGAAAAATGTCGAAATTTTGAAAAAACGCAAAGGCTATAGCCTTACGCTTTTTCGTGATTTTGAGGATTTTTGAAGATTTTCGAAAAACGACGAAATCTGGCAAAATGCAAGCCTATAGCCTTACGGTCTTGCACAGCATGCCGTTTTTCATCGTTTTGAGGATTTTTGAGCATTTTCGAAAAATGTCGAAATTTTGAAAAAACGCAAAGGCTATAGCCTTACGCTTTTTCGTGATTTTGAGGATTTTTGAAGATTTTCGAAAAACGACGAAATCTGGCAAAATGCAAGCCTATAGCCTTACGGTCTTGCACAGCATGCCGTTTTTCATCGTTTTGAGGATTTTTGAGCATTTTCGAAAAATGTCGAAATTTTGAAAAAACGCAAAGGCTATAGCCTTACGCTTTTTTCGTGATTTTGAGGATTTTTGAAGATTTTCGAAAAACGACGAAATCTGGCAAAATGCAAGCCTATAGCCTTACGGTCTTGCACAGCATGCCGTTTTTCATCGTTTTGAGGATTTTTGAGCATTTTCGAAAAATGTCGAAATTTTGAAAAAACGCAAAGGCTATAGCCTTACGCTTTTTCGTGATTTTGAGGATTTTTGAAGATTTTCGAAAAACGACGAAATCTGGCAAAATGCAAGCCTATAGCCTTACGGTCTTGCACAGCATGCCGTTTTTCATCGTTTTGAGGATTTTTGAGCATTTTCGAAAAATGTCGAAATTTTGAAAAAACGCAAAGGCTATAGCCTTACGCTTTTTCGTGATTTTGAGGATTTTTGAAGATTTTCGAAAAACGACGAAATCTGGCAAAATGCAAGCCTATAGCCTTACGGTCTTGCACAGCATGCCGTTTTTCATCGTTTTGAGGATTTTTGAGCATTTTCGAAAAATGTCGAAATTTTGAAAAAACGCAAAGGCTATAGCCTTACGCTTTTTCGTGATTTTGAGGATTTTTGAAGATTTTCGAAAAACGACGAAATCTGGCAAAATGCAAGCCTATAGCCTTACGGTCTTGCACAGCATGCCGTTTTTCATCGTTTTGAGGATTTTTGAGCATTTTCGAAAATGTCGAAATTTTGAAAAAACGCAAAGGCTATAGCCTTACGCTTTTTCGTGATTTTGAGGATTTTTGAAGATTTTCGAAAAACGACGAAATCTGGCAAAATGCAAGCCTATAGCCTTACGGTCTTGCACAGCATGCCGTTTTTCATCGTTTTGAGGATTTTTGAGCATTTTCGAAAAATGTCGAAATTTTGAAAAAACGCAAAGGCTATAGCCTTACGCTTTTTCGTGATTTTGAGGATTTTTGAAGATTTTCGAAAAACGACGAAATCCGGCAAAATGCAAGCCTATAGCCTTACGGTCTTGCACAGCATGCCGTTTTTCATCGTTTTGAGGATTTTTGAGCATTTTCGAAAAATGTCGAAATTTTGAAAAAACGCAAAGGCTATAGCCTTACGCTTTTTCGTGATTTTGAGGATTTTTGAAGATTTTCGAAAAACGACGAAATCTGGCAAAATGCAAGCCTATAGCCTTACGGTCTTGCACAGCATGCCGTTTTTCATCGTTTTGAGGATTTTTGAGCATTTTCGAAAAATGTCGAAATTTTGAAAAAACGCAAAGGCTATAGCCTTACGCTTTTTTCGTGATTTTGAGGATTTTTGAAGATTTTCGAAAAACGACGAAATCTGGCAAAATGCAAGCCTATAGCCTTACGGTCTTGCACAGCATGCCGTTTTTCATCGTTTTGAGGATTTTTGAGCATTTTCGAAAAATGTCGAAATTTTGAAAAAACGCAAAGGCTATAGCCTTACGCTTTTTCGTGATTTTGAGGATTTTTGAAGATTTTCGAAAAACGACGAAATCTGGCAAAATGCAAGCCTATAGCCTTACGGTCTTGCACAGCATGCCGTTTTTCATCGTTTTGAGGATTTTTGAGCATTTTCGAAAAATGTCGAAATTTTGAAAAAACGCAAAGGCTATGTGATTTTGAGGATTTTTGAAGATTTTCGAAAAACGACGAAATCTGGCAAAATGCAAGCCTATAGCCTTACGGTCTTGCACAGCATGCCGTTTTTCATCGTTTTGAGGATTTTTGAGCATTTTCGAAAAATGTCGAAATTTTGAAAAAACGCAAAGGCTATAGCCTTACGCTTTTTCGTGATTTTGAGGATTTTTGAAGATTTTCGAAAAACGACGAAATCTGGCAAAATGCAAGCCTATAGCCTTACGGTCTTGCACAGCATGCCGTTTTTCATCGTTTTGAGGATTTTTGAGCATTTTCGAAAAATGTCGAAATTTTGAAAAAACGCAAAGGCTATAGCCTTACGCTTTTTCGTGATTTTGAGGATTTTTGAAGATTTTCGAAAAACGACGAAATCTGGCAAAATGCAAGCCTATAGCCTTACGGTCTTGCACAGCATGCCGTTTTTCATCGTTTTGAGGATTTTTGAGCATTTTCGAAAAATGTCGAAATTTTGAAAAAACGCAAAGGCTATAGCCTTACGCTTTTTCGTGATTTTGAGGATTTTTGAAGATTTTCGAAAAACGACGAAATCTGGCAAAATGCAAGCCTATAGCCTTACGGTCTTGCACAGCATGCCGTTTTTCATCGTTTTGAGGATTTTTGAGCATTTTCGAAAAATGTCGAAATTTTGAAAAAACGCAAAGGCTATAGCCTTACGCTTTTTCGTGATTTTGAGGATTTTTGAAGATTTTCGAAAAACGACGAAATCTGGCAAAATGCAAGCCTATAGCCTTACGGTCTTGCACAGCATGCCGTTTTTCATCGTTTTGAGGATTTTTGAGCATTTTCGAAAAATGTCGAAATTTTGAAAAAACGCAAAGGCTATAGCCTTACGCTTTTTTCGTGATTTTGAGGATTTTTGAAGATTTTCGAAAAACGACGAAATCTGGCAAAATGCAAGCCTATAGCCTTACGGTCTTGCACAGCATGCCGTTTTTCATCGTTTTGAGGATTTTTGAGCATTTTCGAAAAATGTCGAAATTTTGAAAAAACGCAAAGGCTATAGCCTTACGCTTTTTCGTGATTTTGAGGATTTTTGAAGATTTTCGAAAAACGACGAAATCTGGCAAAATGCAAGCCTATAGCCTTACGGTCTTGCACAGCATGCCGTTTTTCATCGTTTTGAGGATTTTTGAGCATTTTCGAAAAATGTCGAAATTTTGAAAAAACGCAAAGGCTATAGCCTTACGCTTTTTCGTGATTTTGAGGATTTTTGAAGATTTTCGAAAAACGACGAAATCTGGCAAAATGCAAGCCTATAGCCTTACGGTCTTGCACAGCATGCCGTTTTTCATCGTTTTGAGGATTTTTGAGCATTTTCGAAAAATGTCGAAATTTTGAAAAAACGCAAAGGCTATGTGATTTTGAGGATTTTTGAAGATTTTCGAAAAACGACGAAATCTGGCAAAATGCAAGCCTATAGCCTTACGGTCTTGCACAGCATGCCGTTTTTCATCGTTTTGAGGATTTTTGAGCATTTTCGAAAAATGTCGAAATTTTGAAAAAACGCAAAGGCTATAGCCTTACGCTTTTTCGTGATTTTGAGGATTTTTGAAGATTTTCGAAAAACGACGAAATCTGGCAAAATGCAAGCCTATAGCCTTACGGTCTTGCACAGCATGCCGTTTTTCATCGTTTTGAGGATTTTTGAGCATTTTCGAAAAATGTCGAAATTTTGAAAAAACGCAAAGGCTATAGCCTTACGCTTTTTCGTGATTTTGAGGATTTTTGAAGATTTTCGAAAAACGACGAAATCTGGCAAAATGCAAGCCTATAGCCTTACGGTCTTGCACAGCATGCCGTTTTTCATCGTTTTGAGGATTTTTGAGCATTTTCGAAAAATGTCGAAATTTTGAAAAAACGCAAAGGCTATAGCCTTACGCTTTTTCGTGATTTTGAGGATTTTTGAAGATTTTCGAAAAACGACGAAATCTGGCAAAATGCAAGCCTATAGCCTTACGGTCTTGCACAGCATGCCGTTTTTCATCGTTTTGAGGATTTTTGAGCATTTTCGAAAAATGTCGAAATTTTGAAAAAACGCAAAGGCTATAGCCTTACGCTTTTTCGTGATTTTGAGGATTTTTGAAGATTTTCGAAAAACGACGAAATCTGGCAAAATGCAAGCCTATAGCCTTACGGTCTTGCACAGCATGCCGTTTTTCATCGTTTTGAGGATTTTTGAGCATTTTCGAAAAATGTCGAAATTTTGAAAAAACGCAAAGGCTATAGCCTTACGCTTTTTCGTGATTTTGAGGATTTTTGAAGATTTTCGAAAAACGACGAAATCTGGCAAAATGCAAGCCTATAGCCTTACGGTCTTGCACAGCATGCCGTTTTTCATCGTTTTGAGGATTTTTGAGCATTTTCGAAAAATGTCGAAATTTTGAAAAAACGCAAAGGCTATAGCCTTACGCTTTTTCGTGATTTTGAGGATTTTTGAAGATTTTCGAAAAACGACGAAATCTGGCAAAATGCAAGCCTATAGCCTTACGGTCTTGCACAGCATGCCGTTTTTCATCGTTTTGAGGATTTTTGAGCATTTTCGAAAAATGTCGAAATTTTGAAAAAACGCAAAGGCTATAGCCTTACGCTTTTTCGTGATTTTGAGGATTTTTGAAGATTTTCGAAAAACGACGAAATCTGGCAAAATGCAAGCCTATAGCCTTACGGTCTTGCACAGCATGCCGTTTTTCATCGTTTTGAGGATTTTTGAGCATTTTCGAAAAATGTCGAAATTTTGAAAAAACGCAAAGGCTATAGCCTTACGCTTTTTCGTGATTTTGAGGATTTTTGAAGATTTTCGAAAAACGACGAAATCTGGCAAAATGCAAGCCTATAGCCTTACGGTCTTGCACAGCATGCCGTTTTTCATCGTTTTGAGGATTTTTGAGCATTTTCGAAAAATGTCGAAATTTTGAAAAAACGCAAAGGCTATAGCCTTACGCTTTTTCGTGATTTTGAGGATTTTTGAAGATTTTCGAAAAACGACGAAATCTGGCAAAATGCAAGCCTATAGCCTTACGGTCTTGCACAGCATGCCGTTTTTCATCGTTTTGAGGATTTTTGAGCATTTTCGAAAAATGTCGAAATTTTGAAAAAACGCAAAGGCTATAGCCTTACGCTTTTTCGTGATTTTGAGGATTTTTGAAGATTTTCGAAAAACGACGAAATCTGGCAAAATGCAAGCCTATAGCCTTACGGTCTTGCACAGCATGCCGTTTTTCATCGTTTTGAGGATTTTTGAGCATTTTCGAAAAATGTCGAAATTTTGAAAAAACGCAAAGGCTATAGCCTTACGCTTTTTCGTGATTTTGAGGATTTTTGAAGATTTTCGAAAAACGACGAAATCTGGCAAAATGCAAGCCTATAGCCTTACGGTCTTGCACAGCATGCCGTTTTTCATCGTTTTGAGGATTTTTGAGCATTTTCGAAAAATGTCGAAATTTTGAAAAAACGCAAAGGCTATAGCCTTACGCTTTTTCGTGATTTTGAGGATTTTTGAAGATTTTCGAAAAACGACGAAATCTGCAAAATGCAAGCCTATAGCCTTACGGTCTTGCACAGCATGCCGTTTTTCATCGTTTTGAGGATTTTTGAGCATTTTCGAAAAATGTCGAAATTTTGAAAAAACGCAAAGGCTATAGCCTTACGCTTTTTCGTGATTTTGAGGATTTTTGAAGATTTTCGAAAAACGACGAAATCTGGCAAAATGCAAGCCTATAGCCTTACGGTCTTGCACAGCATGCCGTTTTTCATCGTTTTGAGGATTTTTGAGCATTTTCGAAAAATGTCGAAATTTTGAAAAAACGCAAAGGCTATAGCCTTACGCTTTTTCGTGATTTTGAGGATTTTTGAAGATTTTCGAAAAACGACGAAATCTGGCAAAATGCAAGCCTATAGCCTTACGGTCTTGCACAGCATGCCGTTTTTCATCGTTTTGAGGATTTTTGAGCATTTTCGAAAAATGTCGAAATTTTGAAAAAACGCAAAGGCTATAGCCTTACGCTTTTTCGTGATTTTGAGGATTTTTGAAGATTTTCGAAAAACGACGAAATCTGGCAAAATGCAAGCCTATAGCCTTACGGTCTTGCACAGCATGCCGTTTTTCATCGTTTTGAGGATTTTTGAGCATTTTCGAAAAATGTCGAAATTTTGAAAAAACGCAAAGGCTATGTGATTTTGAGGATTTTTGAAGATTTTCGAAAAACGACGAAATCTGGCAAAATGCAAGCCTATAGCCTTACGGTCTTGCACAGCATGCCGTTTTTCATCGTTTTGAGGATTTTTGAGCATTTTCGAAAAATGTCGAAATTTTGAAAAAACGCAAAGGCTATAGCCTTACGCTTTTTCGTGATTTTGAGGATTTTTGAAGATTTTCGAAAAACGACGAAATCTGCAAGCCTATAGCCTTACGGTCTTGCACAGCATGCCGTTTTTCATCGTTTTGAGGATTTTTGAGCATTTTCGAAAAATGTCGAAATTTTGAAAAAACGCAAAGGCTATAGCCTTACGCTTTTTCGTGATTTTGAGGATTTTTGAAGATTTTCGAAAAACGACGAAATCTGGCAAAATGCAAGCCTATAGCCTTACGGTCTTGCACAGCATGCCGTTTTTCATCGTTTTGAGGATTTTTGAGCATTTTCGAAAAATGTCGAAATTTTGAAAAAACGCAAAGGCTATAGCCTTACGCTTTTTCGTGATTTTGAGGATTTTTGAAGATTTTCGAAAAACGACGAAATCTGGCAAAATGCAAGCCTATAGCCTTACGGTCTTGCACAGCATGCCGTTTTTCATCGTTTTGAGGATTTTTGAGCATTTTCGAAAAATGTCGAAATTTTGAAAAAACGCAAAGGCTATAGCCTTACGCTTTTTCGTGATTTTGAGGATTTTTGAAGATTTTCGAAAAACGACGAAATCTGGCAAAATGCAAGCCTATAGCCTTACGGTCTTGCACAGCATGCCGTTTTTCATCGTTTTGAGGATTTTTGAGCATTTTCGAAAAATGTCGAAATTTTGAAAAAACGCAAAGGCTATAGCCTTACGCTTTTTCGTGATTTTGAGGATTTTTGAAGATTTTCGAAAAACGACGAAATCTGGCAAAATGCAAGCCTATAGCCTTACGGTCTTGCACAGCATGCCGTTTTTCATCGTTTTGAGGATTTTTGAGCATTTTCGAAAAATGTCGAAATTTTGAAAAAACGCAAAGGCTATAGCCTTACGCTTTTTCGTGATTTTGAGGATTTTTGAAGATTTTCGAAAAACGACGAAATCTGGCAAAATGCAAGCCTATAGCCTTACGGTCTTGCACAGCATGCCGTTTTTCATCGTTTTGAGGATTTTTGAGCATTTTCGAAAAATGTCGAAATTTTGAAAAAACGCAAAGGCTATAGCCTTACGCTTTTTCGTGATTTTGAGGATTTTTGAAGATTTTCGAAAAAACGACGAAATCTGGCAAAATGCAAGCCTATAGCCTTACGGTCTTGCACAGCATGCCGTTTTTCATCGTTTTGAGGATTTTTGAGCATTTTCGAAAAATGTCGAAATTTTGAAAAAACGCAAAGGCTATAGCCTTACGCTTTTTCGTGATTTTGAGGATTTTTGAAGATTTTCGAAAAACGACGAAATCTGGCAAAATGCAAGCCTATAGCCTTACGGTCTTGCACAGCATGCCGTTTTTCATCGTTTTGAGGATTTTTGAGCATTTTCGAAAAATGTCGAAATTTTGAAAAAACGCAAAGGCTATAGCCTTACGCTTTTTCGTGATTTTGAGGATTTTTGAAGATTTTCGAAAAACGACGAAATCTGGCAAAATGCAAGCCTATAGCCTTACGGTCTTGCACAGCATGCCGTTTTTCATCGTTTTGAGGATTTTTGAGCATTTTCGAAAAATGTCGAAATTTTGAAAAAACGCAAAGGCTATAGCCTTACGCTTTTTCGTGATTTTGAGGATTTTTGAAGATTTTCGAAAAACGACGAAATCTGGCAAAGCAAGCCTATAGCCTTACGGTCTTGCACAGCATGCCGTTTTTCATCGTTTTGAGGATTTTTGAGCATTTTCGAAAAATGTCGAAATTTTGAAAAAACGCAAAGGCTATAGCCTTACGCTTTTTCGTGATTTTGAGGATTTTTGAAGATTTTCGAAAAACGACGAAATCTGGCAAAATGCAAGCCTATAGCCTTACGGTCTTGCACAGCATGCCGTTTTTCATCGTTTTGAGGATTTTTGAGCATTTTCGAAAAATGTCGAAATTTTGAAAAAACGCAAAGGCTATAGCCTTACGCTTTTTCGTGATTTTGAGGATTTTTGAAGATTTTCGAAAAACGACGAAATCTGGCAAAATGCAAGCCTATAGCCTTACGGTCTTGCACAGCATGCCGTTTTTCATCGTTTTGAGGATTTTTGAGCATTTTCGAAAAATGTCGAAATTTTGAAAAAACGCAAAGGCTATAGCCTTACGCTTTTTCGTGATTTTGAGGATTTTTGAAGATTTTCGAAAAACGACGAAATCTGGCAAAATGCAAGCCTATAGCCTTACGGTCTTGCACAGCATGCCGTTTTTCATCGTTTTGAGGATTTTTGAGCATTTTCGAAAAATGTCGAAATTTTGAAAAAACGCAAAGGCTATAGCCTTACGCTTTTTCGTGATTTTGAGGATTTTTGAAGATTTTCGAAAAAACGACGAAATCTGGCAAAATGCAAGCCTATAGCCTTACGGTCTTGCACAGCATGCCGTTTTTCATCGTTTTGAGGATTTTTGAGCATTTTCGAAAAATGTCGAAATTTTGAAAAAACGCAAAGGCTATAGCCTTACGCTTTTTCGTGATTTTGAGGATTTTTGAAGATTTTCGAAAAACGACGAAATCTGGCAAAATGCAAGCCTATAGCCTTACGGTCTTGCACAGCATGCCGTTTTTCATCGTTTTGAGGATTTTTGAGCATTTTCGAAAAATGTCGAAATTTTGAAAAAACGCAAAGGCTATAGCCTTACGCTTTTTCGTGATTTTGAGGATTTTTGAAGATTTTCGAAAAACGACGAAATCTGGCAAAATGCAAGCCTATAGCCTTACGGTCTTGCACAGCATGCCGTTTTTCATCGTTTTGAGGATTTTTGAGCATTTTCGAAAAATGTCGAAATTTTGAAAAAACGCAAAGGCTATAGCCTTACGCTTTTTCGTGATTTTGAGGATTTTTGAAGATTTTCGAAAAACGACGAAATCTGGCAAAATGCAAGCCTATAGCCTTACGGTCTTGCACAGCATGCCGTTTTTCATCGTTTTGAGGATTTTTGAGCATTTTCGAAAAATGTCGAAATTTTGAAAAAACGCAAAGGCTATAGCCTTACGCTTTTTCGTGATTTTGAGGATTTTTGAAGATTTTCGAAAAACGACGAAATCTGGCAAAATGCAAGCCTATAGCCTTACGGTCTTGCACAGCATGCCGTTTTTCATCGTTTTGAGGATTTTTGAGCATTTTCGAAAAATGTCGAAATTTTGAAAAAACGCAAAGGCTATAGCCTTACGCTTTTTCGTGATTTTGAGGATTTTTGAAGATTTTCGAAAAACGACGAAATCTGGCAAAATGCAAGCCTATAGCCTTACGGTCTTGCACAGCATGCCGTTTTTCATCGTTTTGAGGATTTTTGAGCATTTTCGAAAAATGTCGAAATTTTGAAAAAACGCAAAGGCTATAGCCTTACGCTTTTTCGTGATTTTGAGGATTTTTGAAGATTTTCGAAAAACGACGAAATCTGGCAAAATGCAAGCCTATAGCCTTACGGTCTTGCACAGCATGCCGTTTTTCATCGTTTTGAGGATTTTTGAGCATTTTCGAAAAATGTCGAAATTTTGAAAAAACGCAAAGGCTATAGCCTTACGCTTTTTCGTGATTTTGAGGATTTTTGAAGATTTTCGAAAAACGACGAAATCTGGCAAAATGCAAGCCTATAGCCTTACGGTCTTGCACAGCATGCCGTTTTTCATCGTTTTGAGGATTTTTGAGCATTTTCGAAAAATGTCGAAATTTTGAAAAAACGCAAAGGCTATAGCCTTACGCTTTTTCGTGATTTTGAGGATTTTTGAAGATTTTCGAAAAACGACGAAATCTGGCAAAATGCAAGCCTATAGCCTTACGGTCTTGCACAGCATGCCGTTTTTCATCGTTTTGAGGATTTTTGAGCATTTTCGAAAAATGTCGAAATTTTGAAAAAACGCAAAGGCTATAGCCTTACGCTTTTTCGTGATTTTGAGGATTTTTGAAGATTTTCGAAAAACGACGAAATCTGGCAAAATGCAAGCCTATAGCCTTACGGTCTTGCACAGCATGCCGTTTTTCATCGTTTTGAGGATTTTGAGCATTTTCGAAAAATGTCGAAATTTTGAAAAAACGCAAAGGCTATAGCCTTACGCTTTTTCGTGATTTTGAGGATTTTTGAAGATTTTCGAAAAACGACGAAATCTGGCAAAATGCAAGCCTATAGCCTTACGGTCTTGCACAGCATGCCGTTTTTCATCGTTTTGAGGATTTTTGAGCATTTTCGAAAAATGTCGAAATTTTGAAAAAACGCAAAGGCTATAGCCTTACGCTTTTTCGTGATTTTGAGGATTTTTGAAGATTTTCGAAAAACGACGAAATCTGGCAAGCCTATAGCCTTACGGTCTTGCACAGCATGCCGTTTTTCATCGTTTTGAGGATTTTTGAGCATTTTCGAAAAATGTCGAAATTTTGAAAAAACGCAAAGGCTATAGCCTTACGCTTTTTCGTGATTTTGAGGATTTTTGAAGATTTTCGAAAAACGACGAAATCTGGCAAAATGCAAGCCTATAGCCTTACGGTCTTGCACAGCATGCCGTTTTTCATCGTTTTGAGGATTTTTGAGCATTTTCGAAAAATGTCGAAATTTTGAAAAAACGCAAAGGCTATAGCCTTACGCTTTTTCGTGATTTTGAGGATTTTTGAAGATTTTCGAAAAACGACGAAATCTGGCAAAATGCAAGCCTATAGCCTTACGGTCTTGCACAGCATGCCGTTTTTTCATCGTTTTGAGGATTTTTGAGCATTTTCGAAAAATGTCGAAATTTTGAAAAAACGCAAAGGCTATAGCCTTACGCTTTTTCGTGATTTTGAGGATTTTTGAAGATTTTCGAAAAACGACGAAATCTGGCAAAATGCAAGCCTATAGCTTACGGTCTTGCACAGCATGCCGTTTTTCATCGTTTTGAGGATTTTTGAGCATTTTCGAAAAATGTCGAAATTTTTGAAAAAACGCAAAGGCTATAGCCTTACGCTTTTTTCGTGATTTGGAGGATTTTTTGAAGATTTTCGAAAAACACGAAATCTGGCAAAATGCAAGCCTATAGCCTTACGTCTTGCACAGCATGCCGTTTTTCATCGTTTTGAGGATTTTTGAGCATTTTCGAAAAATGTCGAAATTTTTAAAAAACGCAAAGGCTATAGCCTTACGCTTTTTCGTGATTTTGAGGATTTTTTGAAGAATTTTCGAAAAAACGACGAAATCTGGCAAAATGCAAGCCTAAACCCTTGCGGTCTTGCACAGCATGCCGTTTTTTCATCGTTTGAGGATTTTTGAGCATTTTTCGAAAAATGTCGAAAATTTTGAAAAAACGCAA
>CM076968.1:42928251-43028251 GCA_039105355.1 Benthosema pterotum
ATTTCGACATTTTTCGAAAATGCTCAAAAATGCTCAAAATGATGAAAAACGGCATGCTGTGCAAGATCGTAAGGCTATAGCCTTGCTTTTTTCCAGTTTTCGTCATTTTTCGAAATCGCTCAAAATCATGAAAAACGGTAAGGCTATAGCCTTACGCTTTTTTCAAAATTTCGACATTTTTCGAAAATGCTCAAAAATGCTCAAAATGATGAAAAACGGCATGCTGTGCAAGACCATAAGGCTATAGCCTTGCATTTTTCAAAATTTCGACATTTTTCGAAAATGCTCAAAATCATGAGAAACGGTAAGGCTATAGCCTTACGCTTTTTTCAAAATTTCGACATTTTTCGAAAATGCTCAAAAATGCTCAAAATGAGGAAAAACGGCATGCTGTGCAAGATCGTAAGGCTATAGCCTTGCGTTTTGCCAGTTTTCGTCATTTTTCGAAATCGCTCAAAATCATGAAAAACGGTAAGGCTATAGCCTTACGCTTTTTTCAAAATTTCGACATTTTTCGAAAATGCTCAAAAATGCTCAAAATGATGAAAAACGGCATGCTGTGCAAGACCATAAGGCTATAGCCTTGCATTTTTGCCAGTTTTTGTCATTTTTTGAAATCACTCAAAATCATGAAAAACGGTAAGGCTATAGCCTTACGCTTTTTTCAAAATTTCGACATTTTTCGAAAATGCTCAAAAATGCTCAAAATGATGAAAAACGGCATGCTGTGCAAGATCGTAAGGCTATAGCCTTGCGTTTTTTCCAGTTTTCGTCATTTTTCGAAATCGCTCAAAATCATGAAAAACGGTAAGGCTATAGCCTTACGCTTTTTTCAAAATTTCGACATTTTTCGAAAATGCTCAAAAATGCTCAAAATGATGAAAAACGGCATGCTGTGCAAGACCATAAGGCTATAGCCTTGCATTTTTGCCAGTTTTTGTCATTTTTTGAAATCGCTCAAAATCATGAAAAACGGTAAGGCTATAGCCTTACGCTTTTTTCAAAATTTCGACATTTTTCGAAAATGCTCAAAAATGCTCAAAATGATAAAAAACGGCATGCTGTGCAAGACCATAAGGCTATAGCCTTGCATTTTTGCCAGTTTTCGTCATTTTTCGAAATCGCTCAAAATCATGAAAAACGGTAAGGCTATAGCCTTACGCTTTTTTTCAAAATTTCGACATTTTTCGAAAATGCTCAAAAATGCTCAAAATGAGGAAAAACGGCATGCTGTGCAAGATCGTAAGGCTATAGCCTTCCGTTTTAGCCAGTTTTCGTCATTTTTCGAAATCGCTCAAAATCAGGAAAAACGGTAAGGCTATAGCCTTACGCTTTTTTCAAAATTTCGACATTTTTCGAAAATGCTCAAAAATGCTCAAAATGATGAAAAACGGCATGCTGTGCAAGACCATAAGGCTATAGCCTTGCATTTTTGCCAGTTTTTGTCATTTTTTGAAATCGCTCAAAATCATGAAAAACGGTAAGGCTATAGCCTTACGCTTTTTTCAAAATTTCGACATTTTTCGAAAATGCTCAAAATGATGAAAAACGGCATGCTGTTCAAGACCATAAGGCTATAGCCTTGCATTTTTGCCAGTTTTTGTCATTTTTCGAAATCGCTCAAAATCATGAAAAACGGTAAGGCTATAGCCTTACGCTTTTTTCAAAATTTCGACATTTCTCGAAAATGTCAAAAATGTTCAAAATGATGAAAAACGGCATGCTGTGCAAGATCGTAAGGCTATAGCCTTGCGTTTTTTCCAGTTTTGTAATTTTTCGAAATCGCTCACGATCATGAAAAACGGTAAGGCTATAGCCTTACGCTTTTTTCAAAATTTCGACATTTTTCGAAAATGCTCAAAAATGCTCAAAATGATGAAAAACGGCATGCTGTGCAAGACCATAAGGCTATAGCCTTGCGTTTTTGCCAGTTTTCGTAATTTTTTGAAATCACTCAAAATCATGAAAAACGGTAAGGCTATAGCTTACGCTTTTTTTCAAAATTTCGACATTTTTCGAAAAATGATCAAAAATGCTCAAAATGATGAAAAAGGCATGCTGTGCAAGATCGTAAGGCTATAGCCTTGCGTTTTTTCCAGTTTTCGTCATTTTTCGAAATCGCTCAAAATCATGAAAAACGGTAAGGCTATAGCCTTACGCTTTTTTCAAAATTTCGACATTTTTTGAAAATGCTCAAAAATGCTCAAAATGAGGAAAAACGGCATGCTGTGCAAGATCGTAAGGCTATAGCCTTCCGTTTTAGCCAGTTTTCGTCATTTTTCGAAATCGCTCAAAATCATGAAAAACGGTAAGGCTATAGCCTTACGCTTTTTTCAAAATTTCGACATTTTTCAAAAATGCTCCAAAATGATGAAAAACGGCATGCTGTTCAAGACCGTAAGGCTATAGCCTTGCATTTTTGCCAGTTTTCGTCATTTTTCGAAATCGCTCAAAATCATGAAAAACGGTAAGGCTATAGCCTTACGCTTTTTTCAAAATTTCGACATTTTTCGAAAATGCTCAAAAATGTTCAAAATGATGAAAAACGGCATGCTGTGCAAGACCATAAGGCTATAGCCTTGCATTTTTGCCAGTTTTTGTCATTTTTCGAAATCACTCAAAATCATGAAAAACGGTAAGGCTATAGCCTTACGCTTTTTCAAATTTCGACATTTTTCGAAAATGATCAAAAATGCTCAAAATGATGAAAAACGGCATGCTGTGCAAGATCGTAAGGCAATAGCCTTGCGTTTTTTCCAGTTTTCGTAATTTTTCGAAATCGCTCAAGATCATGAAAAACGGTAAGGCTATAGCCTTACGCTTTTTTCAAAATTTCGACATTTATTTAAATGTCATAAAATGCTCAAAATGGGCAAAAAATGTCAAAAAAAAACAAAAAAAAACAAAAAACGGATGCGCTCGTGCAAGCCGCGTAAGCCATAAGATCCTGTGTGCAAGATCGTAGGCTATGCCTTCGTTTTAGCAGTTTTCGTCATTTTTCGAAATCTCTCAAAATCATGAAAAACGGTAAGGCTATAGCCTTACGCTTTTTTCAAAATTTCGACATTTTTCTAAAATGCTCAAAAATGCTCAATGAGGAAAAAAACGGCATGCTGTGCAAGACCATAAGGCTATAGCCTTGCATTTTTGCCAGTTTTTTGTCATTTTTTGAAATCACTCAAAATCATGAAAAACGGTAAGGCTATAGCCTTACGCTTTTTTCAAAAAATTTCGACATTTTTCGAAAATGATCAAAAATGCTCAAAATGATGAAAAACGGCATGCTGTGCAAGATCGTAAGGCTATAGCCTTGCGTTTTTTCCAGTTTTCGTCATTTTTCGAAATCGCTCAAAATCATGAAAAACGGTAAGGCTATAGCCTTACGCTTTTTTCAAAATTTCGACATTTTTTCTAAAATGCTCAAAAATGCTCAAAATGAGGAAAAAACGGCATGCTGTGCAAGACCATAAGGCTATAGCCTTGCATTTTTGCCAGTTTTTGTCTTTTTTTTTGAAATCGTCAAAATCATGAAAACGGTAAGGCTATAGCCTTACGCTTTTTTCAAAATTTCGTCGTTTTTCGAAAATGCTCAAAAATGTTCAAAATGATGAAAAACGGCATGCTGTGCAAGATCGTAAGGCTATAGCCTTGCGTTTTTGCCAGTTTTCGTCATTTTTCGAAATCGCTCAAAATCATGAAAAACGGTAAGGCTATAGCCTTACGCTTTTTTCAAAATTTCGACATTTTTCAAAAATGCTCAAAAATGCTCAAAATGATGAAAAACGGCATGCTGTGCAAGACCATAAGGCTATAGCCTTGCATTTTTGCCAGTTTTTGTCATTTTTTGAAATCGCTCAAAATCATGAAAAACGGTAAGGCTATAGCCTTACGCTTTTTTCAAAATTTCGACATTTTTCAAAAAATGCTCAAAATGATGAAAAACGGCATGCTGTGCAGACCATAAGGCTATAGCCTTGCATTTTTGCCAGTTTTCGTCATTTTTCGAAATCGCTCAAAATCATGAAAAACGGTAAGGCTATAGCCTTACGCTTTTTTCAAAATTTCGACATTTTTCGAAAATGCTCAAAAATGTTCAAAATGATGAAAAACGGCATGCTGTGCAAGATCGTAAGGCTATAGCCTTGCGTTTTTTTCCAGTTTTCGTCATTTTTCGAAATCGCTCAAAATCATGAAAAACGGTAAGGCTATAGCCTTACGCTTTTTTCAAAATTTCGACATTTTTCGAAAATGCTCAAAAATGCTCAAAATGATGAAAAACGGCATGCTGTGCAAGACCATAAGGCTATAGCCTTGCATTTTTGCCAGTTTTTGTCATTTTTTGAAATCACTCAAAATCATGAAAACGGTAAGGCTATAGCCTTACGCTTTTTTCAAAATTTCGACATTTTTCGAAAATGATCAAAAATGCTCAAAATGATGAAAACACCGCATGTGTGCAAGATCGTAAGGCTATAGCCTTGCGTTTTTTCCAGTTTTCGTAATTTTTCGAAATCGCTCAAGATCATGAAAAACGGTAAGGCTATAGCCTTACGCTTTTTTCAAAATTTCGACATTTTTCTAAATGCTCAAAAATGCTCAAAATTAGGAAAAACGGCATTGCTGTGCAAGATCGTAAGGCTATAGCCTTCCGTTTTAGCCAGTTTTCATCATTTTTCAAAATCGCTCAAAATCATGAAAAACGGTAAGGCTATAGCCTTACGCTTTTTTTCAAAACTTCGACATTTTTTCTAAAATGCTCAAAAAATGCTCAAAATGAGGAAAAAAACGGCATGCTGTGCAAGACCATAAGGCTATAGCCTTGCATTTTTGCAGTTTTTGTCATTTTTTGAAATCACTCAAAATCATGAGAAAAACGGTAAGGCTATAGCCTTACGCTTTTTTCAAAATTTCGACATTTTTCGAAAATGCTCAAAAATGCTCAAATGAGGGAAAACGGCATGCTGTGCAAGATCGTAAGGCTATAGCCTTGCGTTTTTGCCAGTTTTCGTCATTTTTCGAAATCGCTCAAAATCATGAAAAACGGTAAGGCTATAGCCTTACGCTTTTTTCAAAATTTCGACATTTTTCGAAAAAGCTCAAAAATGCTCAAAATGATGAAAAACGGCATGCTGTGCAAGATCGTAAGGCTATAGCCTTGCGTTTTTTCCAGTTTTGTATTTTTCGAAATCGTTCGAATTCACTCAGATCATGAAAAACGGTAAGGGCTATAGCCCTTACGCTTTTTTCAAAATTTCGACATTTTTCGAAAATGCTCAAAAATGCTCAAAATGATGAAAAACGGCATGCTGTGCAAGACCGTAAGGCTATAGCCTTGCGTTTGGCCAGTTTTCGTCATTTTTCGAAATCGCTCAAAATTATGAAAAACGGTAAGGCTATAGCCTTACGCTTTTTTCAAAATTTCGACATTTTTCGAAAATGCTCAAAAATGCTCAAAATGATGAAAAACGGCATGCTGTGCAAGACCGTAAGGCTATAGCCTTGCGTTTTGGCCAGTTTTCGTCATTTTTTGAAATCGCTCAAAATTATGAAAAACGGTAAGGCTATAGCCTTACGCTTTTTTCAAAATTTCGACATTTTTCGAAAATCCTCAAAAATCCTCGAAACAATGAAAAACGGCATGCTGTGCAAGACCGTGGGCTATAGCCTTGCATTTTTGCCATTTTTCGTCATTTTTCGTAAATCTTCAAAAATCATCAAAACGATGAAAAACGGTAAAGCTATATCATTTTTTTCTTTCCAAATTTTGACTTTTTTTTTTTCAGAGGACATTATCAGCTACCAGAAAAACAATTGGATGTTTTTGATCAATCTATCATGGTAAAAATGTACTTTTAAGTTACAACGTATCATGGGTTTGTATAGGGAGGGGGCAGGGCAGCTAAAAAGAAACATCAAACATCTAAATACTGAATCAAGTAAATTAAAAACTGTCTTGGGGGTTCATATTAACCTGAGTAGATCGTTATCAGCAGATGTGAATGAATCAGAGATTTCATATCAGTCAACACAATGAGCAAGAAAAAGAATAATAAACCCTGTGAATACAACACATTGAGCAGGGCACCGCAGGGAGTTGAACCCCGTTCCAGTAAACCAGAAGAACCACAGCCAGTGCCTTAATTTTGTGTTTTTGTTGTCATTTACAGGTTTTATTTATTTTGTTTTGTTTTGTTTTATTTTAACTTCCTCTTGCCGAACTCCAACTTTAATGATTTACCTTTAAATGTTCCACTGTAATATTGAGAGTTTATTATATTGATGGATTTTTTTTTACCTTAATAGTGGTGCAAACTGTTGTTTATTGTGAGCATTGCATTAGTTTTGTTGTTATGAAGCACTTTGTAACCTTGATTTGAATTACAAAGGTTTTTATGAAAGGTGTTATTATTATTATTAATATTGTTGTTATTATTATTATAACAGAGAACATTTTGCTACACATTTTACACTCCCAGAGTGGCAGACCTTATTTGGTTAGCATTGTGTGTGCACACTTCAATAACCAGTGTTGGGCCCCATGGGGACCCAACAGGGACCTCAGACTCAGAGAGTCCGTGAACCACACCTTATTAACAAAGAGGAGAACTGATCATTGCTCAAATCACACACTTTTTGAGGTGCGTAGCAGACAAATCCAGTGACTTTGACATGGCATTTTCCACAGTGTTTTTTTGTAATTTGCATCGGCATGGAAATGTATAACGGATAGAGCATACCATTCCCGACCCAGCTGCACGTTTACAGTATATATTGTGGGGCTTGAAACAACATCAGCCATAAAATGCACTAAACAAAGAAGCAAATGATGGTGGACATCATTTTAAACGTACAAAAGAGCATTGACATGTTCTAACTTCCCTGCCACTGATTCCACAGCAAACAGCAAGCAGCAGTAGCAGCACAGATTTTCTGCCTCATACAGATATCAGCTTCAGGTTCTGAAATGAAAGGGGAAAAAAGGAAACATGTAGTTGCGTTGGCCTACAAGTTGACATTTTGACCCACAGAAGCAAAGATGTGTACAGATATATACCTAAATTAAAGACTTGCACACAAACATAGAAGATCTGCAGGCTAATGTGGTTTTGTGCCACATTATGATCAGTAATATTAATGTCTGAAGTGTTTGAATGACGCCCATAGGTCTTGAAAAATGTGATGAAATGACGAGTTCAGCACGTTTGAGCATTTGGCTAAGTGCATGTGGCAATTTTTAGTCCAAGGAGTGTTTTTTTGGAGCAAAACTAATGCTTTGAATGGATTCAGCATGATGAAAACCACCTAATTAAACATGTCACATTTAGATATACTATATAGTATGCCAAAAAATGTCGTTTTCAAGGATTTGAAAACGGACCCCTGCGGGTCCATTTGGTTTCATTTTTACGCTCTCAAAGAGCGAAAATGGTTTGACAATGGTTTCATTTTTACGCTCTCAAAGAGTTACATCTGGTTAAGCATAAGGTGGACCTTTTGGAATTGATAATCTAATTCCACAATAGCATTATAATTTTCATGTATGCACGAGTTATTGTGACAAATTTGAAATTGAAAATGCAATAATTCAATTTGAATTTCAATTTTTTATCATGTATGGGCATTCATGACAATTAAAATTTAAATGGAAAAGCTGTTTCACATTTCATTTTGAAAGACTTAAACTGATATACAGAGGACTTTATTGAAATGCATAAGAAAAACAGCTGCCCCAGGGTATTGCATTTACATTTCAGTGTCAACAAGCTCTTTTTTGGACAATAATTAAATTAAATGTAATTTTCCATCAACTTGCAAATTAAAATGGCAATGGCATTTAACATTTCATTTGCAAAGACTTAAACTGATCTACAGAGGACATTATTGAAATGCAATATAAAAACAGATGGCCAGGCCATTTCATTTACATTTCAGTGTCAACAAGCTTTTTTTGACAATATGTAAATTCAAATGCATTTTCTAACAACTTGAAAGTTTAAATGACAATGGCATAAAACATTTCATTTGCAAAGCCTTAATACTGCACCAGGTGGACATATGAAAATGCAAAAGGAGAAAACAGCGCCCCCAGTTATTCTGTTTTCATTTACATATTGCACGCAACGAACAGGACACTTTGGAATGAAAATGCAATGTCAGTTCTCTTATCAAGGCGGGCCTTCACTTATGACGTCACTTCCTCAGTCTGTAACGCAGCTTCTCAGAGAAGCATTACACCGGCAAAATTCTCTCTTCACACAACAATCAGTGATAGTCTAGTGGTTAAGACATTGGTCTTGCAATGTGGCGGCCGGGTTCGATTCCTCTCTAAGGTATTAACTTTTTGGCCGGTAAACAACTGTTGCTAACTAATGTGTCCAATCACATTTTTTCAATTTGTTGTAGTTGTACTTGAATTGTACTGTAATTCTCCAAGCTTTTTTCACTTTTGTTGTAGCAGTCCAACTTGACACATGTAGGCTACTGTAGGGAGTTCATATTCCATTCATTCATTCACTATTGTATGGACCTGGGGCAAAATCCCCCCCCCCTCCCCCTAGGATAATTTCTCAAAAATATGTTCCTTCTTCCTTACAACGAAATTATCCTGGAGGGGGGGGGTGATTTTGCCCCAGGTCCATACAATAGTGAATGAATGAATGGAATATGAACTCCCTACAGTAGCCTACATGTGTCAAGTTGGATGCTACAACAAAAGTGAAAAAAGCTTGGAGAATTACAGTACAATTCAAGTACAACTACAACAAATTGAAAAAATGTGATTGGACACATTAGTTTAGCAACAGTTGTTTACCGGCAAAAGTTAATACCTTATAGAGGAATCGAACCCGGGCCGCCACATTGCAAGACCAATGTCTTAACCACTAGACTATCACTGATTGTTGTATGAAGAGAGAATTTTGCAGGTGTAATGCCTCAACGGCTTCTCTGAGAAGCTGCGTTACAGACTGAGGAAGTGACGTCATAAGTGAAGGCCCGCCTTGATAAGAGAACTGACATTGCATTTTCAATTCCAAAGTGTCCTGTTCGTTGCGTTGCAATATGTAAATGAAAACAGAATAGACTGGGGGGCGCTGTTTCTCCTTTTGCATTTTCATATTGTCCGACCTGGTGCAGTATTAAGGCTTTGCAAATGAAATGTTTTATGCCATTGTTATTTAAACTTTCAAGTTGTTAGAAAATGCATTTGAATTTACATATTGTCAAAAAAAGAGCTTGTTGACACTGAAATGTAAATGAAATGGCCTGGGCCATCTGTTTTTATTATTGCATTTCAATAATGTCCTCTGTAGATCAGTTTAAGTCTTTGCAAATGAAATGTTAAATGCCATTGCCATTTTAATTTGCAAGTTGATGGAAAATTACATTTAATTTAATTATTGTCCAAAAAAGAGCTTGTTGACACTGAAATGTAAATGCAATACCCTGGGGCAGCTGTTTTTCTTATTGCATTTCAATAAAGTCCTCTGTATATCAGTTTAAGTCTTTCAAAATGAAATGTGAAACAGCTTTTCCATTTAAATTTTAATATTGTCATGGAATGCCCATACATGATATGAAAATTGAAATTCAAATTGAATTATTGCATTTTCAATTTCAAATTTGTCACAATAACTCGTGCATACATGGAAAATTATAATGCTATTGTGGAATTAGATTATCAATTCCAAAAGGTCCACTTATGCTTCCATAGTTACATCTGGTTAACCAACTTATTTCCAGCATTTAGCCCAGGAACCACCTGGAATCCTCTCAGGGACCACTGGTGGTCCCTGGACCACCTGTTGAGAACCCCTGCTCTATAGCAATACTAACCTCATTGTGTGACATAAATTTTTACACGCCTCGTTCAAGTTGCAGGCAGGTCGCCCGGCACGCAGTCAGGCATGGCCGTTGGCAGGCAGGCAAGGCTGGCTGCGGCACACATGGCATCTTTGTCCTAAGTAAAAAGAAAGACACACAATTAGAAACCACTTAAACGCTCCATATTTCATACAACAATTCTGCACAGCAATCCTGTATTGGATTATGGGGTTTTATTCCCCCACAGTACAGTTAGGGGTGAAGAACCAGCACCATTGCCCCAATTATGTTCATTATCTTCACCCCTAGCAATTTGCAACTCCAGATTTCTTTTATAATGCAATGAATCTACAGTTGCAATTCCCTCTGTTGACGTCCTACTAATGAAATTTTTAATCTGTGATCTGCTTGAACTAAACATTAAGCTCAACAATATTTCAGTTGTAGGGAAAGATTGAATTATCCTCTATCTGCAAAGCGTTTATTTGAATAAAAACCCACCCTAGACATGTTATGAGCTACTTTCTGTCAATAAATTATCTGTAGGTGATTCTCTTCATTGACGACTTTCCCACGACCCATAAGTCTTTGCGTTTGTGTGTGCAGAAGTTCCTGTCATCTCTTGATCTTTTGCCAGATTTGCAAGAGAAACAAGTGGCCAGGTAAATGGATTCAAGTACAAATGAAAATCGCAGATCTACAAGCTGACAGCGACACATTGTGAGGTTGTGCATCTGCAATTTAAAACCACAAGTGTGGGCAATTACATCTGGAGTGATCTGTGAAGAAATTTAGGAAACACTGGTTTAAACAACATTATAGGAAGCAAACCCGCACTCAGCTGTACTCCACAGAAAAGCTCATAACATTCAAGTTTTCCCTACAGTTGCAATGTTGGTGAGTTTAAAGGGATAGTTCAGATTTTTTTTTAGTTTAAGCTGTATGAAATATTTACCATAGTGGTTAGTACTGACTACTGTATTCATTGATTGCCAGAGTCCCATGGTGGGAGTTCTGCTCTGGTTTTGGTGAAATATTAAAGCTAAATATTCTAACTTAAGCTGGATGGATGGATTTACCGACACAAACATACAGTACATTATATTGTCTCATGCTGCCATCTTGTGGGACGAGGGAGCATTGCAAACACCAAATTGTGTTTAAAATGGGACCAAATGGACCATGGACCCTAACGAACCATTGGTCTCATTTGTTCACTCAGGAAAAAAGGGGTCTGAAAACAAAAACCATTAACATGGTGAAACACAACTTGACGACGTCGCTAAGTTGTGTTTCATCATGTATTTGTTTTCAGACCGATTTCAGATTTCTGGGAAACACAGAATGGGGGAACCTTTTTATGTCCACACAATATCTCTAAGCTATATTAATGACATAGTAAAAATCTTGAAAATGGGTGGAATTCCCTTTTAAGAATAAACTTGTTCACAATGACAGCCACCATGTTCATTTCTTCAATGAATGAATGAATGAATCAATCAGCCCTTCAGCCCATGACGATACTAGAATGTGGTAATGATTTGATTCAAACATTTGACATGACTTCTGTAGACAGGCAGGCCTGCTGACGGACAGCAGATGGCGACATCCTCCCATGTAGCCTACCGGTACATGAACGTGCAACAGGCTGTACACTGCCTGCAGCTTTCTGGTGTGTTTAATCATTTTTCATTTGTTTGGCTTAGGTATTTTCGGTGTTTATTTTTTTATTATTATTATTATTATTATTATTATTATTATTATTATTATTATTTATTTTTTGTTTTTTCCCACTGAGCACAGTTCAAAAAGGAAAAAAAAAGTGAAAGTTTTTGAGGTCTAATTCTAGATTAGACGTCCAATCAACGTCTAATCGAAGAGTAGAGCCCTAAAAACTTTCACCTTTAGACGTTTTTTAAACACTTGCTCGTGCTCAGTGAGGTGTAGGGGGGCTTTCCGTCTTCTTACCGTTTCTTTTACAGGCCTACCGTTTTCTCAGGAGTGCATTGGCTCCCAGTTAGATCCTGTCTCCCTGCATTGTGTCCTTCAGTGGCCCTAAACCCCTGCCTGCTCTCCAGATGCTGCTTGTATTGTGTGTTGCTTTACTGCTGCTAATAATTAGGAAGCACCATTCCATTATGTAAATGCACATAATGGAATACATTCCAGTTAAGCATTTATATGCAGCATATGTACAGGGCTACTGGGCCAATTCTACCATTCATCATTTTCAAGGGGTGGAGATGAATACAGTAGCACTGCTTATTGAATATCACTGCATTTTCATGACACTGACACATTTGCATTTGTATGAGCATTTATAAAAAAAATGAAAATGATCTTACATGAATGGGCTGTCTTATATTGTAATGGAAATGTACTTTTATTAGTAGAAATATAATTTCACTCATGTAGTCTAATTTGGACTGTGCAGCAACACGGTTTCAACAGACAGTTGAAATGACCAATAGGGTACGATTAAATGGTACACAGAGGTATATTCTAAATTAATGTTAGCAATTTCCCCTTTTTCTGTTATTAGACCTTATTTACAATTGCAATCGAATCTTAATTTAGTCATCATTTACTTGCCAATTGTGTGCTTACATGGATGAACTAATAAAAGGGGGGATGTTTCAGTGTTGTGCTTTTCACGTTTTCTCCTTCAATTCTGTGTACACAGATGAATGGTTGGTCCTTTGCCAAGCAGTGGAAGAATGGAAACACAATGGTTTGACCATGGAGGTACATGCTTTATATTCCTTCACTAAATGATGTGACCACAATCATTCAAAAACAGAGTTTGAATTATGTGTATGGAGTTAATATACTAAAACCTCTAAAACATTGGTTTTCAACCTTTTTGATACCAGGGCCCACTATTTATTCAGCATTTGAGCCAGGAACCACCATTTGATGACATTTGTTTGCTTTTGTCCACAATTCCAGGCTGGATTTTGGAAACAAAGCAGGCAAATATACAGACGACCATTAATCTAATACATTCTCTAGTGGTGTAAACTTGAGGTGATTCAGATGGTGAATATTTTTACACTTGAGAGTGTAAAATGAAACCAAATGGACCCGCAAAGGGTTCATTTGGTTTCATTTTTATGCTCTCAAAGAGTTAACCAACTTCATCATTTAGCCTGGGGACCATCGTCTCAGGGACCACTGGTGGTCCCCCGGAACACCTGTTGAAAACTCTTACTCTAAGACTCTACTACAAGTGTGAGAATAAATTAACATTTGCAGACAAGCTCAGAACAAATATTTTATTTTGAACAATATTTCATGAGACAGATGTTGTTTGCCTTATTGTAGGCCTACTATAGGCATTAAGCATTGCTCATAAGGCATGGTAAGGCAGTGCATTTTGCTGTGCTAGATACAAGAGAGAATATACAGTAAGGATGTAGAATGGACTCACTTGTGTGTACTTGTGCCCTGAATTAGGGCATAGTGTGGTGTACTGTAGTGTGATTGATATACACAATCAAACACTGGTCACGTTTCTCTCATCTGTACTGGATAAAATACAGCCTCTGTGTTTTAAATTAATTTACGTGAAGCTAATAGTCAGAAGCAAATTATTCCTTCTTAACCAACTACAGTAGTGTGAACCACACCGACTATTGCCTTGGATACCACAGGCATTTTAGATGATCTCTGAATGCCATCTTACACACTACATTCTGAATACTCTATACTGTATACAAAACAATATACAACCTAAACAAAATATCTTTTATATTACTTTATAATCCAGTAAATAGCAATAGGAAAAAAACTTTGATCATGAGTGCAAGCAGATTATAAGTCATATATCTAAGCATTTATATGTGAATTCAGCTCAGCTATTATCCTAACTAAAGGTCTGCAATGCCAACTGATGTTTGTTGATTCAATCAACAACTTTGTAGCCTAAGTAAAACATCTTACCAACGTAGACAAAAAACATTTATAGACATGTAAGACTGTGTAAGAAAATCTGAGAATTTCAATTACATCAAATAAATAAATCAAAATAAAATAAAACATGCTCAATGCTCATGATGAAGCTTGAAGTTGAATTGCTTTAGCAAAGTCTTTGCAAATACATACTGTGATAAGGAATAGTGAACAAGTTATTGTACTCAATAGATTTTGCAACCCATAATTGATCAAACGGCTGTTATGAAACCTCACTGTCAGAATTGAGCTGTAGGAAACGTGTTTTTCTCTCTGCTGCCCTTTTGCCCTCATAAAACATTTATATGCTCACAGGAATCAATAAAAGATATACCTGTGTAAGGAGCCGGTTCATAACCAAGACCACAACTGAGATTTGAACTGTCTTTTAATATTATGCTCTATATACAAATACAATATAACACATAATAATGGATGATAATAATTAGGATAATAATCTAATAAAATTCAGTAAACGAGACATATAGGGCCCATTTTCGTTACCAAACCCTTTATCCTAAACCCCTTATCATTTTTTTTTTTACTATTTTGAAAAACCTTTTGGAATAGTTCAACGTGCCAATCTATTGACACATTGTGAGGTTGTAGACTGGCCATTTAAACTATTGAAAAATGTTCTTTTTAATAGTTTAAAAAGGAAAGGAAGTTAAGGGATGAGGGGTTTAACAGTGACGAAAACGGAGCCCATAATCTTGAAGTTATTTAGATGACAATTTTTTAGACTAGTGCTTCTCGACCATTTTTTGGATCAGGGCCTACTTGAACATCATGAAAATGTTCCAGGAATGTGCATTTATTTTAATGGTCAATCAATTGTGATCCACCTGGGATGAATGGAACTATAGTGAAGTATATTTTCTGTCCTCGTTTATTGGTATGACCTTTTGATATAAATGTTGTATATCATTAAAATATGAGTGATCTTGCCAACTAGTTGAGGAGCACTGTCCTAGATCATTCCAGCCAGCCAAGGAGGAAGGAACAGTCCGACAGATCCCAGTATACATACCAGTACAAACATCCAGAGGAATATCCTGTCGATAACCATGGCCACATATTTCCAGTCCTCTTTCACCTTCAGAGAAGAAGAAAATGAATAGAGGAAACGGTACATGTTTTATTTTTGCATTGTAGAGATCTATAGTATAGTAAACTTTATTTGGCACAAGCAGAAGAATGAATAAAGTAAATCACAATGAAAAGAAAGTGTACTGTATATACATACAATTCCATATGTATGCATTGCATACCAATTCACTGATTCAGTGGCACCAAAAGGGAATAGGCTGAAGCCGAAGTTAAAGGTAAAGGCCTACGATTTCTTAAATGTCTGTCAATCCAGTCTTGTTTAGAACACATTCAAGGTCACATCATTCAAAATCCACTCTGCAGTTTGGCAAGCCAATATCAAATAAGTCCCCTATGCCTTTCATTGTGTCTTGAACTATAGTTCTATTTTGTTCAAAGGTAGCTGGGAATAGGTTTGCTGAGGGTACTGTGTAATTAAAAACAAAGGCAACACTAAATTTAAATGAGTGTGTGGATGAACTCACTGTCGTAAGCATGACTAAGGTGCGTGAACAAATAGACACTAATACATCAAATTATATATATAATATCATGCTGAGTCATAATGCCCCACTGCCCTGAGCCAGCAGGTGTTTTGGTTTGGAGTCTAATGTCACTGAGACAAATTGCTTAATACTGTATTTGTATACGTTGTATTAATATTTGTATACGACATTATAGGAGTTAGGATAGGAGAATAGATAAGAGTTAGACCACATGGGACTAGTAGTATTTGTCATTCATGAACAATTTCATACACACATCCCCCTGAGCCTTCTATTGTATATTGGTGCTCAGCCAAACTGCAAGAACAGTGAATCATTTAGAAAGAAGGGCTCAAAACTCAATTGTATTATGTATTATGTTATTATCTTGATATATTATGTTGGTGTACCGTCCAGGACACTTATTAATACACAATTTGTAAAAAATAAAATGAAATTAAAAAAATAACAATAACAACAAACATTTGGAGCAACTAAATTACCTGCATTATAATGGATTCAACTAGTTTCTGCATTTTACTGTTGGAGGAGTGGGGGAAATGCAGAACAATGGGCGCCTAAGAAACAATTCCATACGTACATGACATGTCTTGACACTAACACTTGCCCGCTTGCCCGGGGCAAGTAAAAAAAATGGTGGGGCAAGTGAAAACTGCTACCTGGTTGCCCGATCGGGCAAGTGTGCAACTATGACACTATGACACAACACAAGATGAATTTGTCTTGAAGGCAGTCATTGCACTCTGCCTCTGTGTCTTTCCCTGCTTTCTAGCTATCTCTACCTATCTCTCTCACAGGTTCATTTGGTTCCAAACTATCATTTTGCTGGGGCAGGGACCACTGGGTCTGTGACCACTATGGGCTAATTAAGATGATGAATTTTAACACTTGAGATTGTAAAAATGAAACCAAATGGACCCGTAAGGGTCCATCTGGTTAACCAACTTAGCTGGGGACCCACTGGTGGTCCCGGACCACCTGTTGAAAACCCCTGGTTTAAAGCACCCAAGTAGGAAGTAAACTTAAATGCAAAATTTACAATATATTTTTGGGGGCAAGTGACCATGACCTGAGGGCAAGTAGAACCTGACTTGCACTTGCCCGATGGGCAAGTGCCTCGGAGGCCTTAGTGTCCAACCCTGCATACGTACATGACATGTCCTGTATGTTGGATTGGAGAGGATTATAGGCCGGTTCAGCGCTACATGTGTACGATCATCAAAGTTTGTTTCAACTGATACTATAGAATTTATAACACAGCATACTTACTGAAAAATCGGCATCCATTGTCCTGAGATGATCAGCAATGTACTGAACTCCTTCAATGGCCTGCCGCATAGCTGGGGAGATGGTGGTCATGGTGTCCAGGTGGACGGACTGTTCTTTACTGGGCTCTGTGGTGGTGGCGCTTCTCGGAGGCTGTTTCTGCATCCTTGCTGCCATTCCTTGGCCCCGGCCCTCGCCTTCAGGGCCTGCAGCTCCGTCCTCCAGCAGACAGCAGTACTGGAAGCTGGAGGAGCGACACCGGTGTCCAGTCCTCTGGCTGTCACACATCTGCTCGACACTCAGAGACCGGCCCCCCGAGGCCACGCTCTGTGGCCCTTCCCTCGGCAGGGTGCACAGGGAGGACATATGCAGGGCAGGCTGCGAGGTGGACAGTGGGGAGGACGACGAAGCTGAAGAGTTGCGCCCGTGTTTCTCCTCTGGGAGAAGAGAATACTGACTGGAGGGAGTGCTGCAGATGAGCCGGGTTTTCAGGGGATGCTCCTCCAGGTTGAGGCCGACGAGAGACGAGGGAGGCGGAGAAGGGGAGCACACCCGGACGTCGGGGCTCTCATACGGAGTAACTGGAGCCACTCCTAGCTGGCTCACATGCTGCAAACCCGTCTCCAGTCTCGACCAGAACGGCTGCGAGTTGTCCATTTCCGGCATCGAGGTCGGGGGCGAGCCTCCCAGCTGGGTCATCTGCTGCAAACTTGTCTCCAACCTTGTCCACAGCGGCTGCAAGTTGTCCAAAACGGGGATGGTGGGTGGGCGGTGCATCATTTCGATGAGCTTCCGGCAGTTCTGCTTGGCAGTGGCCGGCGGACGCTTCATGAAGAGGACCCGGGGCACCATGTCCAGAAAGACTCTGCGCACCCACTGAGGCATGCCGTGGGTCCGCGGGGAGCGGTGGTGCACGTTGAGCACGAAGACGGTGATTATGATGGAGAGCGTGACAAAGATCATGGTGAAGAGTAAGTACTCGCCAATGAGGGGAATCACCAGCGATGTGGAGGGTATGATCTCCGTGATGAGGAGCAGGAAGACGGTCAGGGAGAGTAGGACAGAGATGCACAGCGTGATCTTCTCCCCGCACTGCGACGGCAGGTAGAACACCAGCACGGTCAGGCAGGAGATGAGCAGGCAGGGGATGATGAGGTTGATGGTGTAGAACAGGGGAAGCCTCCGGATGATGAAGTAGTAGGTGATGTCCGGGTAGATCTCCGTGCAGCACTCGTACTTTTTGGAGTTGTACTTGCCCACGGCGTTGATGATGACCCACTCACCGCTCTCCCAGTAGTCCATCTGGTCCACCTGGTTGGACATGCTGACCAGGTCGATCTTGGCCTGGTCATACGTCCACGAGCCGAACTTCATCTTGCAGTTCTGCTGGTCGAAGGGGAAAAAGGTCACGTCGATGCTGCACGAGGACTTGTAGATGGCGGGCGGCGTCCACTTGATCCGCCCGTCATGGAACAGCTGCGCCTTGGTCAGGTGAGTCACGGCAAAGTCACCGTCAGCACTGCAGGGGAGGTGTAAAGAATATATTAGGGTGGAGACAGTTTCAGTGAACTCTGTTTTTAGATATATATATTTTTTGCTTGTTTTAGCTTTCATTTGCACACCTATGCATTTCATATACCATCTGTTCTGTTCCGTTTATTGTTTTTACATTTTGTATATACGACCACACCAAAAATGAGTTTACCAGGTGTATTTTTGAGAATAAATAAAACTTGAATGAATGAATGAATCTGGTGTAGATTGGGGGAAAAGAGATAGGGCCATAGTAACTGCAGACGCTGGTCATTCATTATGCATGGTTTAAGTGGTTGAATAATGAAATCACTTAACAGGAACATTTTGATTTTCTTGTAGCTTTTTCTGAAATAACTTCCAGAACCGATGCTGAGAGCTTTCACAAGTACATAAACACAGCAATGTTGTGCATGTGTGAGTTCACAAATTATTAATTATGAATTATTATGTTGACCAAAGCAAGTACTCTTGCTTTTGTTCAACAACTTCCTTCCAATTAGAATAGAGCTTTATTTGTTTTGCCAGCACTCGTCAGTAGTCATACTTGCTCTTGGGATCATTGAGAAAGCATTGTGGAAATACTAGTGCTGTGCAAGGTGCTGGATGCTGTTGCACATGATATGGCAGTCACGATAAGCTTAATTACTTACTGAACACAATGATTGCCATTTTACAGCCAGAGGCTATGGCTGTATGGGGGTCATGGCCGGCCTGGATTAATGCACAGGCTCATGAGCTACAGCCCAGCTAGGGGCCAAAACTCTGATGGACCAGGGCACACCAGAGGCAGCGCCAATCAACTACATTTTCTTTCTCCATCCCGTACCTGCCTCGTGCCTCGGTACCTGACTCACCCGCTCAACTTTCTGCAGCTAAAGCTGTATGCATTCATTATTGCAACATACTGACACTCCACGGAGGATTATACACAAGTTAATGAGGCTTCAGTGCTTCGTGACATAATGATGCGCATGGAGACTGCAGCCGTGCGTATTTTGGAACTCCAACCGCGTGCAAGCTGAACAAGTTGCTCTTTGTGGACTCCCCGTTCCAAAATGAAAGACGGAAGTGCTTCTGAATGACAGCTTAGCGACCCCTGAGCTAAATTACAAATGACATTCACGTGGAAGTTGAGCAAAACCATCTCCCTCCGCTCGCCCCATCTGTTGTGGCGTGGAGTCTCTCTGTGAGACAAATTCCTTGCTGATGAACTCTTGGGAGTGCATTTCATGCAAATTACAACACCTCCTCTGCATAAATGCAATGATACTAACTTGTTATACAGTACGATGTCAGGCCTCCAGATGATCTCAGAAGGAATGCGGATGGAGGTGACATTCTCATATTCCGCAGGGTTCCAACGTAGTTTATAGTCATTCCATTCCTATAGAGAGCATAAATACGGTGTCATCACAGCCTAAAGCTGTAGTCCACACACAATTAGACAGTTGCATGTCATTAATACACACCTGTTTCACCCAGACGTTCGTGGTCATCATTTGGTTCTTCTCATCCTTTTTCAATAAAAAAACAGAAAATAAATTTTCATCTCAATGTTAAACACATAATACATCATTAATCTCACATAGCCAGATGAACAGAGACCTCACATAGGTTTGTTGTGTGGGTTTTCCCTGCCATTCAAGCCCCAGCATTGACATTAGATTTCCCTATAATATTGGGAGGAGGATATCTCTAATTGTCTGGCTGCGTGGGACTGCTGTATCATCATATTCAGATAGATACGTAAAATCGTAAAAACAATTAAATGGCAAGACAGGGTCTAGTGAATTCTCATCTTCCCTGCAAATCTCTGATGTTGAAACTGCTCATCATCATATTCAGATATATACGTAAAATCGTTTAAAAAACAATTAAATGGCAAGGCAGGGTCTAGTGAATTCACGTCTGTCCTGCAAATCTCTGGTGTCAAATTGATGACCGTCAAAAAGGGATAATCTATGACTTCATAAAATATAAATAACGTTGTCAATCACACACAAGCACAAATGCGCACATGCATGCATACACACACAAACACAAGCACGCACACAAATCCAGGGGATTTGACTGCATGCTCAAGAAAAGTTGGCAGCGATCCTCCAGGGGGTCAGTGGTCAGAAAGGGGCAGTGGCACGAGGAGATTGGACAGATAAAGACGGACGCCCAGACCCTCTTCTAGACAGGCATATAAACGTACCCTTGCCTCTAACATTTCAAGGTCTGCATGAATCATCATCTGCATTCATGAATGATTTATAGCTAGAGGCAAATCAACATGCATAGCATTGTTTAGGCTGGACTGTATGGGTCTCTTGCCTAGCTACAGCATATACCGCCTCGACTCAAAGCTGCCTCCGCCTGCCAAACAATACCCCTGGAGCATCATGCTGTCTGAGACGGTACAGTTTGAAAAGCCCTTTGGGAACAGCAGTACTACTAGATCTGTCTACAGTTGAGTCTCATTACTGGTATACAGCAAGTGCAGAAATTCAACAGATTTGATGTGATCACCCTAAGGACCCCCTGTACACAAATTACAGCAAGGCGTTAGGCTAATTTATACTTTGACCATCGAAATCTTCATCTTTTCAGCAGATGAAAAGGAACCATGGTCTATCGAAAAAGTTATGTGGAGAAATTAAAACACTTCATATTGCTTGTACAGTACGAAGAAAATCTAATGAAATAATTATCTGTTAAAGGGAAATTCCACCCATTTTCCTGGAAGAAAATTTATCTCAGGATTTTCTTTTCACATATGTGAACCAAATGGACCCTAGTGGGTCCATTTGGTTCCTTTTGTACACTCTCAGAAAGAAAAGGTTCTAAAAGAAAAACATTATTAACATGGTGAAACACAACTTGTTACACAGAACGGGGAGATCTTTTTATCATGTCCACACAACATCTCTAAGGTATATTAATGATGTTGAAAAGGGGTGAAATTTCCCTTTAAAGCTATTTCAACATTTACTATTTTCAACATTTACTAACCACATCAATAAGCTGTGCAATTGAGAGGCCAAAGTGGACCAGCACCACATCCGTGGTGTTTTCCACAGGGCGGGAAAGCTTGTTGTAGCGGACAAAAAGGTTCTTGATCAGCTGTTCCTCGGCATGGGCGCGAGGTCCTTGACGCTGAGGACACACTGAGGAGAATAAATAAACAATAGATATACACATGAATCTTCTGAAACAAATACCTTTTAGTATGGATCCATGCATTGCATGCAGCTCAAGTTACTTTTTTGCTATTATCTTAACAATGTGATAGATAATAGTAAATAAGTGCTGCCACTGCTGTTTTGTGAAAAGTAAAAACTAAAAATAGATATCTTTCCTTTTTTGTAACAGTATACACATCTACAGTATTGCTATCTATTTCCATCATTGTCTTATAAGTTGCCTCACTGTGTTTGTGTAGCTCTATAGACTGTGCAAGGATTTGTATATCTCATGCAACCAAAATAATAATCTAGCAGGTTCTCCACCAATTAACCTCAATTCTCCATCTTATGAGACTTTATGACCAAGACTAATGCCAAACTTATACTCTATAGTATATTGCTTCTTGGCATTGGGGGAATGTTTTAGTTTAATTAGATCTGTCACTCACTCAGTCACTCTGACAGAAGAGCTCAGTGAAACACTCACCACTACCATAGTCACAAAAAACGTATAATGTCCATATTGTGGCGGTGCACATTCAGCCAATACAGCCTACTGTAAAAGCTTGCATTGTGTTGCCAGGTGACATGTGTCTTTTGATGAAGTGATGTGGTGCCAAGCGAAATGCCTGAGACCATAGTATAGAGCTCTGCGGGACTCCAGGCAACTAAGTATATAGAGTTCAGGTTGCCAGGGTTGAACCTGAGGTTTAAAGAGACGCAGACCCAGGAACTCCATTGTACCATTTTTAATTATAGCTTGCATGGCATAGCAGTATAGATATACAGTACATATAGCAGGCATATCTATATGGCATGCTAGAGAATGTACTGCCACATGATTACCCATGATTTATACCCCCATATTATTATCCCATAATTGGATTCATGATAATTATACACTGTAAAAATTATACACTGTGTTGCTGTGTGCAGTATGTGTGCTGTTGAAGTCATCCCAGCAAACATGGTTAGGACCGAGATGAATGAGTTACATTGTGATTGTGGCCATGATCGATCAAGGCACTCCAAGACTAGTCAAATCTGGCCCAAATTATCACCTCATTTCAACCAACACAAATCTGGTTCACTAAAAAATGGATGTCCATGGATGAATCAGAGAGAGTCAGATTGAGGCTAGACTAACTTACTAACCGGAGTCCTCCAGTGACGTGACAATGACACCCTGCAGAGACTGCAGGGACGTTCAAGACTAGGCCAAATCACAGCCCATAAGGGGATGATCTTTACGTCATTCCCAGGATGTGTTCACTCTTCACAAATTGCCATTCTGACTAGTTATGATTGATTTAGATTAGTCTAGCGTCAAGTTGACTCCAGGGCCGGATCTAACATTTCCCAATTGGGGGGGGGGGGGGGGGGGGGGGGGTATGGGGGCATCGCATCCATACCATTTTCGGTTACAGGACTTTTATTAGGCAGTAAGCATCAATAATAACACCAGTTGTTGTTGCAACAGACACGCAGCATGCATAAAGCTAACAGAGTTTTCTGCTCTGATGATAATGATGAAATGTGTCCCAGCCCCACCCAGGTTGAGGAAATTCTCATTTTTGTTTCATCATGTCATGTGTCATATTGGTTGTGTAGTTTTTGAGATATGGTTTAAAGAGTAATGTCTTGCAGAGAAACAGGAATTTGAGAATTTCGCTTTTAAAGATGCAGTTCTTGGTCTGTGATGTTGGTTGTGGTGAGACAGCTGTAGTTAGTTAGTAGCAGTAGTAGTGGTTCAAATCATATTAAATATAAGCACTTTAATTAGAAATATCTTGGGTTGTTTTGCATGCCATCATGTTTGGTGGGGCAGCCAGGGCATTGGGGGGGGTGGGGGGGGGTCAATGCCCCCCCATGCCCATGCCTAGATCCGCCCCTGACTGACTCTCTGATTCATGGTCATGGACAATGGACAGGAGTGGACAGGATTTGTGTTGATTGAAATCAGGTGATATTCTGGGCCAGATTTGACTTGCCCTGATCTGGCCACAATCAAGACACCACTAATTTATCCCAGTCCTCCTGACCCTGTTTGCTGGGATAAGACACAAAACAGGAACACAGGTGTTGTTTCCCTTCTAGTTCTACTACAGCAGTGGTTCTCAAAAAGAATCATGTCAAGGACTCACAAAAGAATATGACTTTGCCCAGGATCCATAACAATCTGTATGCATCTTTTAAAATGGTTAAAAAGTTATTTTCATATATAGCCAAACAGATTCTGCGTTATTAATGAGTCATTCAGGGGAAACTGTACCATTTGGACTTTTCTGAAATTTTGACCGAAAGGTTTTACTTTTCTGAATAGCCCACACTATTAAGGACATCTTTAGCTATAAGAAGAACATAATTTCCCATCTCAGGCATTCAATATATTTTTTTATATATCTTTTAACATGTTAATTGATAACGGAGTTGAGCCAATTAAGTTCATAACGGAGTTGTGATTTTTGTACTAAAGATAGTCACTACTCTAACTGAGTTGAGTAAGAAGAGAAGACTTGGCATGCCTGAGGTTACAGAATCAGATATATTGTTGGAATAACAAACAGAATCTTTATAACTAATTGTTTCATATCATTATTTCATGCAACAGAGTTGAGCTGTTATGATTTACGACCACATGTGAGAGTACAAAATGCCTCTAAAAGAGTTGTAGAATACTACTTCATATTGTTGATGTCACTAAAGGGCCAGTTAATTGTTGTTATGGAGGGAAGAATGACTTGTGTAACGGAGTTGAGTTCAACTGAGGGACAGGACACGGCTATATAATGCCATTTAAATGATTAATCATCTATTTATTCAAAAACTAAACATGTCCAGCAATAAAGTACAGATAGATAGATATGCTCATGTCATAATTTTTGGATTTTTGTTGATGTTTAATAGTCATATGTCAAGTCCACTTTCATCGAAGGTCACTGGGGACATGGAAAAATGGACAAAATAGGGGGTGTCTACTGAAAGAAAGCAAGATGATTTCTGATATGAAGATAAAATCCATGTAATGTTTACACAATATTAAAGGGAACATTTCAATTGATTAAAAAAATCTTTTAAAAATATTTTTCAGTGACTCCATCAATAAAATACAGCCAAAACGGTCAGAGGGACTGCAAATGGTACCGTTTCCGTGGAATGACTAATACATTTTGCTGTGCTCCTTCCTGGAACCCCCTCAAGGACCCCACAGTTCCCTGGACCACACTTTAACATCCTCTGTGCTAGTCACTCAGTCAGAGCTAGATGGGCTGTACTTTACTTGCCTGGAAACTGGCATCCTCCTTCATTTTTGTATATGAGGCTGACGGATCAATATCCTATTAAATTGATACATTTATTTTCTCAGACACCCTGACTTCCTGTTTACAGCTGAATGAATCAGATGTCCGTACAGACATTGAACGACTTTGACGCACCCCAAAGTTTTCACTTAAAGTTCACCATTAAAAATTCTGAATATGACTGATATCACATTTCTTGTCACGCAAGCAGATTCCAAAACAACCTTGTAAGTGACACCATTCAGGGAGGACTTATTAGACCGAGTGTGATATAATAGTTTGATAAGGACGGAACAGTACGTAGTACGCAGCCCTTAATTTAATTAAGGTGACTCATGTTGGTATTGGACCGGCAAAACTAACATCACGTATTGTTTACTCAAATTCACCTTTTAAAACATTTTCACTGGAGCTGACCACTTTTGCATTGAAAAGTGATGGGGAAAAATCCATGTCAAGTCTTGTGAAAATCCCTAGACACTTCACAAAATTCACAAAATGACAACTTACTTAAATGGTATTCTGTTCAGTGCATAATTATTCTCTCTCTCTCTCCCTCTCTCTCATTTGTATAGTGAGCAAATTTAGCCCAGTCTTAATTAATTAAGTAGCATGAAGAACACATTTCATGTTTGTATTGATTATTAGTCAACATTGTATTCAGAGTTACAAACCAAACACTGTATGTATGTCATTCTGGTACCAGTTTCCACACTGGACCTAGTTCTGTCTTCATGATTAATGCTCTTCTCTACAAATACATTTCCGAGCACAGTGACCGTGGAGCAAAAAAAAAAGGAAGGCAAACGTTGCTTACCTTGAGATGGATTGCTGAAGAAGAGGATGCCCATCAGACCCAAACATTTGGTCAAATCCATAGTCCACGCCAGACGGGGTCAGGCTCTGGCCAGCTCATCAAACTTCACACACCTACAGATTCTGGGAGTGGATGGAAAAGTGAAAATGCAGATTAGTTGTGGCTCCGAGGGTCAGGCTAGTCCGTGCTGCTCCCTGACCTGGACCGCTTGAAGGTCTTCACTCTTAATGAATTACTCTGAAGAACCTCTCAGCTCCCCGAGTCCTTCCTCCCTACATTGAGTCTTTTAGCCAAATGTATATGTACGGAGCTCTCTCTCTCCCTCTCCCTCTCTCTCTCTCCCCACCCCAACCCACATTGCTCCCTCCCTCTCCTGTCTTCTGTCTCTTCATCCCTGTATCTCTCTCTCCCCCCTCTCTCTTTCTATTCTCCCATTCCCTCCCACCTGTTTTTCTCCATTTTCTCTCTCTCTCTCCTTCACTTCTCCCTCTGAACGACATTGAGCCTGCATGCCCTGAACTGGGGCAGATTGTTTTTTCTTTTCCTTTCCGTTTTTTTTTTTTTTTTTCTATCCCTGAAGAGATGGGAGGTATATAGGGAGAAAGAGTGAGAATGCAGGAAGAAAAAGCATGTATGTGTGAATGTCTTGAGAATATTTTATTATATATGAGGTGTATTGTTTTCAAGGTGCTATACCTGTGGGTGTCATTGCCGGCCATTAATTTGTATGCGCTCTGTCATTCCATACATGAGTATACTATAGTGTGTGTGTGTGTGTGTGTGTGTGTGTGTGTGTGTGTGTGTGTGTGTGTGTGTGTGTGTGTGTGTGTGTGTGTGTGTGTGTGCGTGTGTGTGCGTGTGTGTGTGTGTGTGTGTGCGTGTGTGCTGGATGTACCTACCTATCCTTTAGATCATATTTCTTGCCTCCTCATCAACTGTGATTTTCACTGTCTGTCCTGACCATGGACACATGCTCTGCGTTCCGTACAGTGGCTTTCATCCCTCGGTGCTGTCTGTACCGCTTACAGTACACTACCGCACAGTACAGTACAATACGATAGCACTTTCAACCTCACACGGCTATTTTTGGGCATGTCAAAGGGGCAAAGTCTTTCTCAATGACAAAGGATTTCCCAGCATTTAAAAAAAAATGTTTAAGTAGCTTGGAGTTACAGTACACGCTCAAGTGTCTTACTGTTAAAAAGTATACCTGTGCCGTGTGCATGTCTTTTGTTATCGTTGTGTGTTTCCACAATCAGCCGATTGATTTCTTTTCTCTCCTCTCAATGACATTTTCCTGGTGTGGTGACAACAAATCAGGGCCCCAGACACAGACGTGTTGTGGATTCTGACCATATTGCACAGGAAACAGTGATGGACAACGCATACACAGACAAGAATCCAATAAGACATTTGTCAGCAGGACAGGAATTTCAGTCTAAGGATATTATTTGCTCAGTGAATCCCGGGTTGATCTCGCACGCACGCACACATGTATGCATGCACACACACGCACACCACTCCAGCCATGAACTGTTGCAGCTGCTACCATATCTACTTTCATTACCTTCTCTTTGCAAACATCACAGACAGACATAAAAGCAACAAGGCACACCCTCCAAAGAAACAGACACAACAGGACAAACAAAGAATAAAATTAGAAAATAAATATCAAAGAAAACAAACAAAAAAAACATGTCACGGGTCACAGTCATAGTATTGGACAGCTGCTGCCATATCTGGCAAGTTTTTCAACTTGGCAACTTCAAGCACCAGACCGGCAGGCTCTCTAGACTTCATCCAGACAGCTTTATGAGAACAACTCACACTGAAATCATGTGCGTGCGTTCACACAAACACAAACACACCCACACACAGGCAGCTATGTACACACAATCACACATACAGTACAGCACTGTAGCAGTCCACACAATGCTACCAGGTTACTTACAGTAACCCATAGTAGGCTATAGGCACCTGACCTTTAAGATCATACACATAATGACACATACCATAATGTATACGCATGTACAAAGACGCGCGCACACACACACACGCACGTGCGTGCATAGTGCAGTGAGAGAAAGAATGAGGCATATGTATGATTCGCCCAAGCACAGCAGCTTCCTTAATAATTCAACCTGCCTTGATAGAAGGGCGATGCCAATGGTCACGGACCGAGGTGGTCACAAAGCAATATGACGTTTTTTTACGGTTGGTGACCCATTCTATTACTTTCTAGATGGTTGAAGGTTGACGGCAGATCAAAACATAATATTCAACTGGGCCCCACACGCATAGAATAATCTCCACAAAATTTTAAATGTCCTTCATATTTTTTGTTAAACTATATGAATAAATATAGCCTGGATGACAGTACATGTAGGTCGGGAGTCTATCCCCATTACAATGCGCTAGACTAGACCCCTGGGGGAAGGATTGCTGAGTTGGAGCACAAACACAGCTATCAGTACTTCCCATACAACTTGCTGCCCCAAGCCTTGCTACTCATACACTGAGTTGGCAGATCGAACCCATGAACTTCTGGTCCAAAGGCGAGAGCTCTTCTGACTGAGCTATACCCTATACAGCCCCCCATAGGACAAGTTAGAAGAGTTGAGCACAAGCTATACTATACACAAGCTATAGCTATACTATAGCAGCACATGCAAACAAAGAATCTGCACACTCATCCTGCAGTTGTGTTTTAACTCAAAGGGTCTTAATTATTATGAAGAACCTCACTCTGTAGATTAGCTTCAAGTCTCTGTATGCACTGTGAGTCTCTAACTAAGTAAAAGTTGGACTCTCTCTACAGCAGAGCTTACAGAGCTTTACAGCATTTCTGTAAAGCTTACATATTTACATCAATGGTGGGTGCTGGGTCAATTAAACTAACTTGAGAAGTGGTAGGTAGAGCTGGCATGCCATTCCTCAAGTATTTGTGACAATGTTTTAATCTCACAGGATCTTCATCGGGTGTCTATGTTACCTGTAATGTTTACCTGTTGTAGTCCAAACTGTCCACCTCTCTCTCACCCACTGTGTGCCACTCCCACAGACACGCAGGTGTGACTGATCACCTCTGAGGAGCTGTGAATTTGTCAGAATATACAAAATGTTCAAATTAAAGAATGCACAGTACAATTTATAAAACACTCTAAAGCAGCAACATTCAATAGCATTCTAAAGCAACAACATTTACAGTAGCAGCATTCTAAAGCAACATTTGGTGGCATGTTTAAATTACACTGTTTAAACAGTTCTTGAATTAGGCTTAGTGATGCCCAAAGAACTGTATGGCCACTTGAACTACAGCATCCCTCGGGAACCTTACCTTTGCCAAAAATAGCTAATGTACATTGCAAGCTCACAAAGTGTTGCAAGGTGCCACACTGTGAGCTTGTAGAGGAGGGAGTTGAAGGGATGTGGAGGATGAAGGTGGAAGTATGGGGTAGAGGTGTGACTCGCCTGGGAGTCCAAGGTCACATACCTCTCCCGGGATGTTCCCTGAGCTCTCTGCAGACCTCAGGTTTGGATGGATTTAGCAAAGGGCTAATTGTCAGCAAAAGCTTTCAGAGCCCTGTTGAGACACTGTAGGATCCATTTCAGTCACCGCTAAAGACCTTATCCCTACACTTCTTTGCCCTCTTTACCATTTTGAAAAACATTTTTGAATTGTTCAACTAGCCAATCTACATTGACACGTTGTGAGCTTGTAGACTTGCCATTTTAACTATTAAAAATACTCTTCAAAGTAGTAAAATAGGCATAAGGAGTTTAACATGTAACAAAAATGGAGCCAACATGGTTGTCAACTGCCAATCATGTGCAGCGTCATTACACATGTACACACAAGACCATGCAACCATGAGTGAAGGGCCGTATGGCCCATCGATGACAAGACAGCCTACAGGGACAATAATCGCCAACTGCTATGGTGTAAGGAGAACAATTGTTTACGTATGACTAAGCCCTCAATGTCAACACGACCAAGGAGTCTATCATGGACTACAGGAGGCCTTGCTTGTGTCCAAGAGCTGAGAGAAGTTATGAGTTGCGATTATTACTCTATTTGGCACGCTCTTCCGTTCCGAACTGCATTTACTGTTTGGGCTAAGCGTGGAAAGAGATGGAGGAGATTGAAAAAAAAGCAGACATGCTGAAATTGCGTCTGTGCGTTGCCTGGCAACCATTCTGCTAAATGTCACAGAACATTGCTTGGTGGGAAAATTATTATTTGTTATCAATAAATAATTGCATTTTGTATTGCTGTTTATGTTAAAACTTGCCAGGAAGGCCGACATATGTAGCAATAAGCCAATCAAGGCGGTGGACTATAGTGGTTTTAGAATAGCTAGGGTGCACTTAAAATGCCCTTAGCTATTCTGAAATCACTTTAACCTGCATTCTCTTGGGGCTTATTGCTTTATTATTATTGTAATATTTGCCATTTGCTTGCTGCGGTGTAGAAAGAGGAAATATATCATTGTGTTGCTGTATGGAAACATTCTAAGCAAAACTGAATTACGTACAGACTTAAGGCATGAAAGGACAGCAACTGGCAGTTCAGTGCCTGCGTGTACAAGGACAAGGACAGACAGAGAACACACCACGACAATTTCAAAACATTCAACAATGTTAATGTAATGCAAACATGACTTATAGATTTCATGTTAATCAGACAGTTGACACCAGTCATCAGGGGAGCGCATGGAGCTTATGAGAACAGCAACTTTATTGCTATCACTCGAACCCACTGAAGCATCTATGGTATCGATTACACTGCACTGTGAATTCCCAATGGGGTAAATTTCTCTTTTTTTTAGGGTTGCTCCTAGAAACAGCCCCATGCAGGATCTGGGTTTAGATAGTAGCTCTGAACAGTCCCTGTTTGCCTGGATGACTCACATTATCCCTCTTTGAACTCCACATCCTGAACTCCACATCCACCTTCAGATACAAAAACACACATAAAGGCGTGTGTTTCATCCCTGCATGCACGAACGCACATCACAGGACTCTACTTGTCAGTTATGGTCACTGCTTTCTTGAAGTGAGGGCACAGAAACTCCCTGACGTAATATACTGTATATATATATATATATATATATATATATATATATATATATATATATATATATATATATATATATATATATATATATATATATATATATATATATATATATATATATATATATATATATATATATATATATATATAAACACTCCACCTCCATCTGTGTGTGCGCGCACAAACACGCCTGTGTGATCATTGATTTTGTAACCCTATTTTGTTTTCACAAGGTGCCAATGCCTACACTTCATCTGCTAATCTAGGTAGAGCCCAAACTGAGCTCATGCTTCCTTCAATGTATGAGGAGTGACTGGGTCTCCCAGGTATATAGCACATGGCAAGAACACCTTCCAACGGTAGTTCCTTTCCCCTCCATTAGGCGCCTCCACTGATCAGGATCTATAGCAAGCCACTCGCGAAACTGCTATGGTCTCATCACAGCTAAACATAACATGGGTTAGACAAACCTCTACACCAATAGTTTTCCTAAAAGAAAATAAAACGTTACAAATATTCATCCAGTGCATAGGCAGGCCTTGCCAATAGTTAGGAATGAATCCAATTCTGCCTGTTTAGTCAGAAATTACCATAATTATTTAAAAAAAATGTAGCGTAAATAGAAATAAATTGAGCAAGGCACCGCAGGGAATTGAACCCCGTTCCAATAAACCAGAAGTCCTACACCAGTGCCAATAGTTTTGTTTGTGTTTTCCCCCACACAATCACATTCATTTACATTTCAACATGGTTAAAAGCCAAAATGAGGGTGTGAATCTTCGTCACTTGAGCCCTGGACCCTGAAGCCAACCCTGTCTCTAGACGGGTGCTACATCATTATGCTGTATGTCGTACACATCAGCAAGAGTGAACATGTTACTAACAATACCCTGTATGAGGGTAAACCAAAGGTGAGCCAAGCCATGAGACTGGCAGGACAGTGTCAAAGGCATTAAGCCAGCAAACTAGTGCTGTGCGAACCAACACATGGGCACCGGTCAAGAGGACTTCCCACATTAACATACTGTATGTGGATGTACTCAAGAAAGGATGCAGGAGCGCAGAGCACCAGTGAGCTAGTCGGATGTATGGAGAACCGGGATGACTGGGAGCATCAATGGAGGGCTTATCTGAGGACGACCTACAGGGAGACATGGATGCTCAAGCTCAGGGACCCCTGGGCCTGGACCCAACGGGGCAGGCCCGTTCGATAATCCTCCCCTGGCATGGCCTGAGTGACAGGTGAAGTGTTTGTGTAGTAATGGAAACGTGAGTGAAGCAAGGAGATTGACATGTTTCAGGAGATGGGAAGCGAGAGGAAAAAGTGTCAGTTTGTTTAACTTTAAAAAAGGGTGAGAGGCTGCCCGAGAGAGTGTTAGTGGATTATATTTGTTATAGGGTCAGGCCCTATAAACAAGGAGCGCTGCGATGCTGTTGCTGCAGGCAGTATGGCCATGTGGCAGTGGTGTGCAGGGGAAGCTGAAGAAGTGGCAGGTGTGGGAGGAAGAATGCAAAGGAGATTGTGAAGAGAGGAAAGAGGCAACGTGTGTTCATTATGGTGGGGGCAGTGGGGGCACCACACATGTTCTGCCCAGTGTCCCAAGATGGATATGGACAAAAAGGTCAACAGAATTAGGGGGGGGGGGGGGGGGGGGGGGGACAGGAGAGGACGTGAACAACACAGATAGGGTTTAGAGTGGACATTCAACTGGATGCTTCCATGTGCTACGACGATCCAACTGGGATAAACTCCTCCCTCTCAGGTGAAAAACAGTTTGGACTCCTCATGCTTTGAAGGAAGAATGAGATCACTCAGTCCATTAGATTAGATAATTACGTTAGATTACATTAGATAATTGACACCAAGTGAAGAAAATTGGTTGCAAAAATCGTGGAATGGAAATTTAAGAAAAAGCATATGAAAGGAGAGCGACAACTTACTATGCAAGCCAGACCAGAATGTCTGTGTGTGTGCACGCATGCTTGTAAAGACTAGGGGAATTAAGCAAAATGAAACTTGCCAAACTGAACAAAAAGCAACGGTCCACAAAATGAAGGAAATGAGAAATGTAATGACAGTTTCCAATGCAAAGGGATAAAAAAAAAAACACAGCGCAAGTGCAATCTCAAGTTGAAGTTTGAATGAAAATGGTTCATGGTTCAAACCCCCATCCCCTCAATGGCAGAGGAACAACATAACTTGCTGAAAGTGAATCAAAGTACAACACAATACCCACAGTTCGTGGCGTCTTCCCACAAATGTAACATCACAACAGCGTAGAAGGGATTATGGTGAGTCACAGGTCACCACAATCTGTACAAAATGTTGAAAACAGAGCAGGAGATGACGTAAAGGCCAAGTGGCACTGTGTGTTAATGTTGGGGGTAGATCAGGGGATCTGACAGGTCCTTCTTGGCTCTAGGTTAGACAAATCTCTCCACAAGAAAATATAAAAATATACAAATATTCATCCAGTGCATACGGCAAGCCTTGCTAATAGGGGCCAGAACCAAAAAAAATACTTAAGGTGTTGTTTCTATATTATTTTAATGTGCTGAATCCAATTCTGCCATATGCCGAGTGATAAGACACACCATTTAGTCAAAATTTTATTACCGTAATTACAAAAAAAGTCACATGACCTAAATACAAACAAATTGAGCAAGGCACCACAGGGAGTTGAACCCCGTTCCGGTAAACCAGAAGTCCCACACCAGTGCCATAGTTTTGTTTGTGTTTTCCCCAAACACAATCACATTAATTTACATTTCAACATGGTTAAAACCCAAAATGAGCCCATGAATCTGAGCCCTGGACCCTGAAGCCAACCCTGCAGAAGTCTCTAGACGGGTGCTACATCAGAGTGCTGCATTTAGTACACATCAGCAAGAGCGAACATGTAAACAATAGCCTGTATGAGGGTATACCAAAGGTGAGCCAAGTAGCAGCCAGATGAATGAGACTGGGAGGACAGTGTCAAAGGCATTAAGAACTGGCAGCCAGCAAACTAGTGCTGTGGGATCAACACATGGGCACCAGTCACGAGGACGTCCCACATTAACATACTGTATGTGGATGTACTCAAGAAGGATGCAGGAGCGCAGAGTACTAGTGAGCTGGTCCGATGTATGGAGAACTGGGATGACTGGAAGCATCAATGGAGGGCTCGTCTGAGGATGACCTAGAGAGAGCCTGTTGGATAATCCTCCCCTGGTCTGGCCCGAGTGGCAGGTTCAGTGAAGCCAGAAGCGTTTGTGTAGTAACGGAAACGTGAGCGAAGCAAAGAGACACGTTTCAGAGATGACAAGCGAGAGGAAGTGCCAGTTAACTTTTAAAAGTGACAGGCGGCCTGAGAGTATTAGTGGACTACATTTTAGGGTTAGGCCCTATGAACAAGCAGCGCTGCGATGCTGTTGCTGCAGGCAGTATGACCAGGTAGCAGCGGTGTGCAGGGGAAGCTGAAGATGTGGCAGGTGTGGGGAGGAAGAACCACACAGGTTCTGCCCAGTGTCCCAGGAGGAAAAAGGTCAACAGATTTAGGGGGGGAAAGGAAAGGGCTGCGTACAGGAGGAACCATCAATGACACACAAAAAATACATTTGACTTTCATTGTCATGGTTATTAACTTTGTGGTGGATATACACTAAATCAGAGAGAATTAAGATGGTTCTGCAGGCGGCAAGACGATTTTTGGATGTGTTTGGATGCGTTTGACGCATCAGGAGAGGACATGGGTTTAGAGTGGACAGATCCCTGGACAGTAATCCCTTAATGAGGGATTACTTTGGGTGGACATTTAACTGGTTGCTTCCATGTGCTACAACCATCCAACTGGGGTAAACTCCTCCCTGTCAGGTGAAAAGCAGTTTGGACTCCTCATGCTTTGAAGGAAGCATGAGATCACTCATTCAATTGACAAAGTTAAGTGCAGCACACAGAATACATTAGATAAATGACACTGGGTGAAAAAGAAAATGGGTTGCAAAAATCGTGGAATGGAAATTTAAGGAAAAGGAGAACAACTTACCTGAAGTGAATCACCAACAACTTAGCTGAAAGTGAATCACCAAAGTATAGCACAATGCCCATAGTCCGTGGGGTCTTCCCACAAATGTAACATCACAACAGCATGGAAGTGATTGTGGTGAGTCATGGGTCACCACAATCTGTGCAAAATGTTGAAAACAGAGCAGGAGATGACGTAAAGGCCAAGTGGCACTGTGTGTTAATGTTGAGAGCAGAGCAGGGGATCTGACAGGTCCATCTTGGCTATGGATAAATCCACTGTTACAGAAGGAGGAGATAAAAGGACACCGGGTCAACACAAGACAGTTTGAGACCTTTTTAGGTGCTAGTATACAAAAGGACATTTCGACTGACTTAAGATCATTTAATGCCATGAATTCATAATGTGGAGAGAGAACACAAGTTCAAACACTTACAGTATGCAAGTGCCGATGCAAGAAATTCTGTGCCAGATCAACACATTTGTTAGTCCTAAAACATCTCAACAAACCAAGCACCCAGCAATACATAAACTAACCAGCAACGCGAAGCATTCAATCAGCAATACACAGCCACCAACCAGCAGAACAAAGCAAACACCCAATAATACAAAATGAACACCCAGCAATAGAAATGAATCACCCAGCCAAACAAATTAATGGCCCAGCAATATAAAACATTTCAGCAGCTAGGGGGACAGGCCTGTATTGTACCTGTATTAGTGATAAATAATACACTTTTGTATAGCGCCTTTCATGATATGAAATGCAGCTCAAAGTACTTTACAGAGCAATAGAGGAAATAACAAAAAAATAAATTGAAATAAATGCAAAAGGCAAAACATTAAAAGCAACCCAACAATACAATACCAACCAACCAGCAATACAAAGCAGTCAATAAGCAGAACAAACACCCAACAACACAAAATTAATCACGCAATGAAATGCAGCTCAGGGTGCTATTGCTCACAGAGCAATAGAGGAAAGAAAAAGGTCAAAAAAGAATGAAAATAAATAGAATTAAAAGTTTTTAGTTTGTTCCGCGCCATCAGCCCCTAGAAGCAAAAAGCTGTTTCACCATGTTTTTTAGTTTGTTCCATGCTTTCAGCCCCTAGAAGCAAAAAGCTGCTTCACTGTGTTTTTAGTTTGCTCCACGCTTTCAGCCCCTAGAAGCAAAAAGCTGCTTCAGTGTTTTTTTAGTTTCCTTTTTTGGATACAGTAAGCAGTAACATTGACAAATAAACCCACATATCTTGAACTCATGAAGGTGTATATTGGTACATGGGTGTTTGTGTGAAGCACAATGGTACAACGATTTATGATAAGAGCGACCCATTGTGGTGTTGTGGTGCCATGTTGAGGTGCATATTCGTAGCAAGGTCGTTTGTGTGATTTGATGGAGCTTTTTGTAACTTTCTTGTGCCATTTATGTTTAGCACATCCAGTGCTATACCAGTTGTTTTTCAACCCTTTTCATGTCAAGGCCCATTAGTCGTTTCCGCTGGTGGTTCCCGGACCACTGGTTGAAATCAGTGGTATACGTGCCTTTGGTAGAAGCTAGAAGTGGTCATCAGGGTCATTTTCTTTCTTTCTTTCTTTCTTTATTTATTTGGGGGGGGGGGGGTCATCAGTACCGGACTATAACAGATTTTGTCTGGTTCCAAGAATTACACAGTATTTAAAGTGTAAAATCCAAGATATTTACGTTGGAATAAATGAGCCTGGCTGGAAACTGTCCAAGTGAGAGTGTCTAGTGGGAGATGGCAGGGCTTAGCTACAGGACCAGCCAAGAACATGCAAACTCCACACAGAAAGCTACTTTCTACAACCCTGCCCACTCCGCTCACTTCAGTACAGCCACTGCCCAATGTCAACCATTCCTGTCTTGTGCACCCTCTGCTAATGTACCTATTGGACAATAACAGATTGGGGAGGGACTTCTGTATACTTCTATTAAATGTGGACAACAAATTGGGACAACCGAAAGTTATGGAAGGCATTGGAGTCTATGGGCTTGCACAAGTACATCACACAACTTTTCTACTAGATGACCCTGATGATGCGAGGAACACCATGTCCGCGGCACCTACAGCATCCCCAGCAGGAATCAAACCCGGGACCTCCTAGCTGCAGGAGGTGCAGCTCTACCGATTGTGCCACAGTGCCCCCAAACAACCTTTTGAAATGTCAAATGACTTTCATGACGTGGTTTTTGTTTTCCCCCCTTCAACCTGAACCTGAGCCTGATCAGGTGTTGAAAGGTATAGAAAATTAGTTTCCTTCGATTGTGCCACCATGCTGGGATAATAATTAAGCGCAGAGTACTTCTCTTTCAGCAGAAAGCGAGATTAAGAACGACACATTAAAGATGCATGAGTGATAATTGTGTTCTGGAGCTTGACGGGACTTCCTGGGGTTCCTCTAGTACCACCCACTGTGTTGTGAGGCACGCATCGTAGGTTTAATGCACTGTTTAACCCGCTTCGAATGTTATCAACCGATATCGACCAGTAGGTTACTTATCAATACCATGCAGGGCTTGACACTAACACTTGCCCACTTGCCCGGGGCAAGTAAAAAAATGGTGGGGCAAGTGAAGACTGCTACCTGGTTGCCCGATCGGGCAAGTGTGCAACTTAGTGCACTATAACACAACACAAGATAAATTTGTCTTGAAGGTGGTCATTGCTTTCTAGCTGTCCATGATTCCTGGCTGGATTTGGGAAACAGAATAGGCAAATTAACATACACATCAAAATGACGTAATCTTCTACATTCTCTAGTTGTGTAGACATGGGCTAATTAAGATGATTAATATTAACTCTTGAGAGTGTAAAAATGAAACCAAATGGACCCGCAAGGGTCCATTTGGTTTCATTTTTACGTTCTCAAGAGTTACATCTGGTTAACCAACTTAACTGGGGACTACCTGGAACCCAAGCACCCAAGTAGGAGGTAAACTTAAATGCAACATTTACAATATATTTTTTGCGGGGGAAGTGACCATGACCTGAGGGCAAGTAGAACCTGACTTGCACTTGCCTGATGGGCAAGTGCCTCAGAGACCTCAACCCCTGCCATGCAATGGAGCCAGTAGGCTTTATACTGGAGCCTGCCTTATGAAACAGAAAGACTAATATAAGGTTAGTAGACCTACAGTATGTGGTCGGCTTTAAGAATTGTTAGTGTTAGAGTTTGGGTTATATTTCCCAGTAGATCCTACTGGCTGCATTGGATCTACTAGTTATTGTCACTGTCAGGTAGAAACCATGTATGTCCAAAACCTTTTCAGGAAATGGACAAGAAATGATCCAGGGTGCTGGATCAAAACCGTAGAACAGTAGATGATTGAAAAAGATCCATAAAGACCAGTATGGTCGATGGTGTGGTTCGAGCCAGGAGACTCTTCTTAGTTATACAGTCTACTAAAAAAATTAAATCAAGTATATTCCCATATAGACAGAATTGGCATGCATGTTTGGACAGGAGGCGTTTGAAGCTTGTAGATCTGTTATTTTTGCAATAGAGAAAATCTTTTATCTTTTGATATGAACTACAGACTTTATTTGACCTCCCACAGATCTGTCAACTCACTTGATTGTCTACAAGCCCCCTTGCTCACATATCCTATTTTAAGTGTGTCAAATGGAGAAAAATGATTTCCCTTGGTGGTCACTAAACACATGTAAACTTGAGTCGAGTTGGAGCTTGAGACTCACCAAGGCATTAAGCCCAATTTATGCCTTTTCACGTGGTGGTGTCGGGCAACATAAAAGCCAATCTTGCAAGTTCACAAATTGCTGCACATTTTACTTTTTGTGAGTCTGTCGATCAGCTTCTGTCAGTGTGTGACGCATAATTGGATGGAGCATAAATAAAGCATTAATTTACGCCTGTCAGTATCTGAGTGAAATGGTCCTCAGGAACACATGCTTTTAATTAGAAGAATCCCTGCTGAGCGCAACCAAACCATGGGAATCTGGTGGTGACCAAGCGTGTCTGGGTATGCTTCCAACTTGCTCGTCAATCATGAGCAGTACAATATAGTAGCAATCGTTTTAAGGTCTTTTAAACAACATCACTGCTCAATGTTTAACCCATTAGACACAATAATACAAAAAAAATATATTAATAATAACCAAACAGGGTTAAATGTTGTAGAATCTGCATCATTTAAGCCGTCTGATATTGACCTGATAGTGACCACACCACTGACATGATACTGATGATGCACACAGCCTGTCGCAGGCCTGTCACAGGGATGTCAGACCCTGTCACAACCGAAAGGGCTGTGACATGAACCCTGTCATCCAGAGCTATTAGAGCCTGACATCCATTATACAATTGTATTCATAATGCCAGATTTTTCCACCTCTCTCTGTGAAATAGGCTATAATAATAAGATAACAATCACATGCTAACATTCCAGTTTGATCGGCGAGATGATTTCCAAATGAAATGAGGAACACAATGGGTACACACAACAGATTAACCAACAATGTAGAGCTCAAGACTGTGATGTTACATGTAAGATAGCTAAGAGAGTGGCTAGACCGCAATCTTGCATTGCATCACAAAGCTTACATATTAATTGGGCCTGGGGGGATATTGGACGGGATCACTGGCCCTAAAAAGGTTGAGGAACGCTGGTGTAGACAAACAGCCTACAAAACAACAACAACACTATCAAGAAGTCCCACATTTTCTTAATTTCCTGGTCGTTGAGGAGGTGCATTTTCAGATCGGGGAAAAACACGGCAGGTGGCCTATATGTTTGTTTGATCTGAACCATGCCCTTCAATGGTTCCATTAGGAGCTACCCTGCTGATTGAGAAAGACCCGTTTTCTTACAAGGACAGTGTGCCTCACTGGGGGATGTAGCGCTCCGCTACAACAGAGTAGAGTTCAACCAATTTGGGGTCGCTGTCAGCTCAGCCGGTAATGCACTTACCACATGCTCCACATCCTTGAGTCATGGGGACCCAAGTTTGAATCTAATTCCCGTCATGTCTTGCATGTCTCCAATCTCTCTACCTTGTTTTCTTGTCTCTGTAAAGTAAAATCATACTTCATAGTAAGTAAAACGGTTCAGTTTGCCCTGACCTTTCAAAGCATTTTTTATTGATTGATTTACGGTACATTTCAAGCACAACTAAATACAAGACTGATAACTGAGTGGACGACCCACCATAAAGGATTTGTACTTGTTTACATTAGGGGCCACCATGTTAATTTCATCATCAAGCACAAATGAATTATTTTGAGATGAGCGAGATACATAATAATAAAGACAACAACAATATAATCTTGTTATTTGAAATCTACGTACTTTTAGTGTTTTTTCTTTACTTCTGTATTATGTAAGTCTTCTTTGTTGCTCACTTGCCTGTGAAGCATATTCCTGTAGAGGGAACAAAGAATTAATCAATACCACAGTACACTGCACACATCCCGCATGAAATAAACACCATATGTGAAAATGTATGAGTCAAAACAATGGCTATACTGCACATCAAACAGTTGTGGCCAAAAAGTTGCGTTCTCATCTTACTCATCAGGAGTCACAGAAAGTATTTTATGATACCAGATCTCTGCCTGAGTTTGCAGTCTGATTGTCACAATGAAATCTAAGCTTGCCATCTGGTCCAGCCTGTGAAGGTCATCCTTCTCAGTTCAGTTCTAAAAGACTGTCCAGATGAATCTCCATACTGAGGTTCATCAGACATGTTCAGTCACGTTTATCATTGTAATAGTCATTTCGTTTTCCGGCAGTAAGGATACTGTAGCTTACTGAGGCAGACAATGTCTCAACTGTCTTGTTCACATTGAACATAAGGGTCGGCTGCCCCTCTACTTAGCTCAAACTTAAAATGAATGACAACAGGTCAGTAGTGTGTGTAACCGGTGAAGAGTTGCATTGTGTATTTAGGTGAAGATTCTTTTAGACCATGTTTTTTCTTTTCTATGAACCCTATGGAACACAAAAAAACGGTTTACATTTTTTTTTTTGCCCAGGCAGACAATATACCCATACCATCCCAAATAAGGCAATATTCATGGTTCTGAATCCATCCCATGCATTAGTTTTGCACAAAAAAACACACCTTGGCAAAAAACGGCCATAGGTACTTGCCCACATGTGCTGACCTTATCACGTTTTTCATGATGTCTATGGAGTGTTTATTGTGCAAAACTAATGCTTGGGATGGATTCAGAACTATGAAAAGCTCCTAGTTTGACATGTCACATATGCTATTTAAAGAATGATTGCATTTTTAATTATTGCCTTTATATGGGGATGTTATGGGTAAATATTATCTGGGCAAAAATAAAAAATGTAAACCACTTTTTTGATCTTCCATAGGTTTCATAGAAAAAAAAACATGGTTTACAAAAATCTTCACGAAACGTTCACTAAACTAGACAACACCCCAATATCTGTTTGGAGTTGATCTCTATTTATTAAGCGAAAAGGGCAGAAAATAGACTTCTTAATTTCTATAGCCTTGTATTGATTCGTTTTAAGTGGTGCAGCCACTTAAAACTAAATTAAGAAGCTACAGTATGTGTGTCTGTCCGAGCTGGGTCTGTCCGCATGTTTGTCTGTCTGATTAGTTTTTAAGTGATGCAGCCACTTAAAACTAAATTAAGAAGCTATGTGTCTGTCCAGGGCTGGGTCTGTCTGCCTGTTTGTCTTTCCGAGTACGAAATAGCTTTTGGTTGGTTCACACAACCAGTGCTACTGTTCCGCAGCCCACATACATATTGACTGTATATATGATGTTACAGTACAGTACAGGGAGCCACACATGGTAACTCAACCACAATTTCTCAACCGTTTATGATACAGGTCGGCTCGCTGGAACCTGGCCAGCACCCTGTGGGTTTGGAACTTCCATGGATCCTCACGTGGGTCTCGATGTTTGGGGGACCCCCTCATGGTAACTCTTTTCTCAACTGTTTTGGTGGCCTGCTGGAGTTAACCCGGCACTATGAGCCCTGGCCCTATGGGCCTGGAAGTTCCAGGACCAATGACAGTATATGACAGTGTCAGTGTGAAGATCTGACAGCAACCCAATTAAATGAAGTCATTCTGGAGAATGCCTTAGGATACCAGCTAATGACTGCCCTTGCAGTCTCCTACTGGTGCTGGACTTCATCTCTCTGGATGCAGAGAACAAGATAACTCCATTAGGGACAAGAGACAAACATTATGGGCTCGCATGCTCCCAAGTGGACCCCCAACTGGATTTTAATGCCGGAATCTGTGGCAATATAATGATACTGATCTTACATTTCTTTTAACTGCTCTGAAAGGCAAACATCCCCTTCCCCAGAAAAAAATAGAACCAAATGCATTCTACACTCCCCTCCCCCAATATCCCCATGCTCCTGCTTTTATTGATTTTATACTGTAATAATCAAAACAATTGACTTTGAACGTCATAACCGTATTTTAGTGCCCCCCCAGCAAATTCATATTATTGCATATTGTCACTGTCCAGTGGAAACCGCATGACCAAAACTGATCAGGATATGGATTAAATAATTGTGTAAATGCTGAGTTTAGCAGTCACAAACTCTTGTTAATGCCCTTCATTGGTTCAATATAGAACCCACAGACATAACCTTAATATTAATATATCTTTCCAAATATACACCTTACACCTTTGCTACTTGTGTACAAAGAGACACTCTGGAACGAACAGTAGGAAATGTAGTAGGAAGTAGGAAAAGTAGGAAAAGAAAATGGAGGTTTGGTTTCTGACGACAGCAACCATAACTTTATGAGTGCTGCTACAATGTCTGTGGAACCAATACAATGCGGAACACCTTGAATGTTAAATTAACACTCCAGATGTTGCTGCGGTGCATGCCATGCTTGTCCTTGCTTGACATAACTGCAGCCTGCTGACGTTAGAGATAAACAAAATGTTTACACTGAACCCACAAGACCAATGCATACAGTGCAGGTTAGCCACATGCATCCAAGGACAGAGGATCAACCCTGCTGATCGACAATATGTTGTCTCTGTCAGTGGAAACCTCCTGTCTCTGTATCACCATGCTTCATCTTTTTATTATTCACTGTTGTGTTGTATAAAGGAGTGGTTTTCAACCAGTGGCCCGGGGACCACCAGTGGTCCTCGAGAGGATTGGATGGATAGTTGGATGGATGGATAGTTGTTAACTGAATGGACCCCTATAAAATCTGTAACTGTTGAGATTGTAAAATGAAACCAAATGGACCCTCCCGGGTCCATTTGGTTTCACCTTACGCTCTCAAGAGTTAAACTATATTTTAACATCTGAAATACCTAATTTCCAAGAATCTACACAATTAGAAAATGTAGAAGAATTCTTATTTTGAACAACGTTTTGCCAGTTATCTCATAAACTGTGGACACAAATCCTTATTCCTACCACTTTTTCAAGTCACATGTTCAAATACTGGGTTGTGATTGCCTCAAAAGAGGGGTAAATAGAACAATCCTTAGTTTGGGGTCCTGGTATAAAGTAGTGATAATGGCCGACATACAAGTTCTTGTATGCTAAAATTGTTGAACATTTTCACCTACAATGTGGGGTAGCAGCCTCAGGATCATGGATGTAGAGCGTCCACTTGGGAAATGGTCCACAGAACTCTTTCAGTTGATCCCTGGCTCACCCTAGTGTCCTTGAATAAGACTGAACTGAACCCATAATAACTGCTGCTGGTGAGCAGCAGGTTGCTGCCTAGGACAGTGTCCTGTCCTCTGTGACTGCTGAATTAAATGCACTGAATATTAAGGCCTAGATTTTAGTCACCGGTAAACCCCTTATCCCTTAACTTCTTTGCCTTTTAAAACTATTTTAAAAAACTATTTTTGATAGTCAAAATGGCCAGTCTGCAAGCTCACGATGTGTCAATAGATTGGCATGTTGAACTATCACAAAAAAGTTTATTAATAGTTAAAAAAAGGATAAGGGTTCAGCGTGTAATGAAAATGGAGCCCTAAATCATATAATATGCTACATAAATGCACCAATTACAAATTGTTTAGTGGGTGCTGCAAAAAAAGTGTCAATATTTGCTACATTGTGGAAACCTCCTCAGCCTTAACATGTCACCAATGTTATCTAACATTTTTCAATATAAAATAGAATAAATGTAATCCGTAAAAGGCTATGTGAGCTTGTAGTTTTGCTATTTTTGTCATGCGACATCACTATTCTGGTATGAAGTTGGGTATGGAATTAATGTTGGAAATTGTTATAGCTTTCCTCTGTGTTGTCAGTACAACAGCACAGGTCATTACCAAAACGCACCCCGTTCATCACTTTTGACAGAGTTTTTCAAGAGTCAGAACACTAATGGTTTCATCGATTTCTGGTCTTTGGCATTTATCATGCTCCATGCCTCCACCTAATCACTTTATATCTATTATCTGTCTACTGCACTATTCCGACCCCAACTTACCTGTAGTAGAGGCTTTTCTGTTCTTTCATGGGTCGGATTTTATTTAATGTGATTTCTATCCCGTAGTGTACACTGCATTTATGTAATAGGAATTTTGTTACGGCCACAGATTGGAAAATGAAGTTATAAGTGCTTTATGCTCAATCATTTCCCAATATACTATTAAAACTGGTTTTGAGGAGTGAAAGAGAGGCAAGTCCTACGTGCTCCTGTTACACCTCATTTCCACTATGGGTCCATAACATGAAAATTGAGGGGTAGTGATTTTCTCATCATTCTAGTTGGCAAATTTGCCCCCTGCTAGAGTGCTAGTTTAATGAGCAAGTGCCATTAAACTAGAGAAGGGTTTGTTAACTGCAGGGGAGCTGTATATTCCCTGTGCTGCCCATCACATCCTTTCCCACTCCCAATCCTCCCATTACGCAGAGAGGTATCGGCTCAGACAACGCGGCTGACAAGACAATGGAGGTGAAGAATTGGAGAAGTAAAAGCTATACCCTTTGACGTACAGGCTTTAGAGCCAGAACGCCACCCTAACAATGCTTAACTTGCTTCTTGGTCACTGCAGGTAACAGAAAAAAACAAGGAGAGAGAGAGAAAAAAAACAGAACCCTCTCTACTCTCTCTCACGGTTTTGCTGTGTACAGTTAGATTGATGATCTCATAGCTGCCTGACGCAGTGACAAAGCCTTCATCTTCCAAAGCAGGGGTTTTCAACCTTTTTGACTCCAGGGACCACCATTTATTAAGCATTTGAGCCACAGACCACATTTTCAGACCAAAGACCTAAAATTAAAGAATTCTTTTGGTTTTTGTCCACAATTCAAGGCTGGATTTTGCCAACAAAACAGTTTAGACTCCTTAATTTAGTGGTGGTAATTCAGATGATGAATATTTTAACTCTTGAGAGTGTAAAAATGAAACCAAATGGACCCGCAAGGGTCCATTTGGTTTCATTTTTACGTTCTCAAGAGTTACATCTGGTTAACCAACTTTCCATCATTTAGTCTGGGGACCACCTGAAACCTTCTTAAGGACCACTGGCGGTCCCCAGACCACCTGTTGAAAACCCCTGTTCTAAAGCATATTGATAAATATGGCATGATGATTGACCACTAAAATAGGGACTGAATGTACTGTATGTACTGTATGTGCATTATGATATCAGATGCATGTATGTTCCTGCTTATGTCTTTGCTTTGTTTCCATAATATTCTTCTAGGGACGTCATAGATCCACTGTTCTTTACTGTATGTACAGTATGTAATAAACTTCAGAAGACATGTGTAATACTTTGTTGTGTTGGCATATACTGTAAGCATGGCTTTAACAACAATTGAAGACACCCAGGACTCTCTATTTTCCGACCCCCAAAATATATTTTCGTGCTGTGTGTGGGGGAGCAAAGATAACAAGGGTGGAATCTCACCCACACTTCTTATTGCGTACTTATTGTTGATGTTGGCAAATCTTACAATATCACAGTAGATAAATTATAATAATAGGATTTGTGTACAGTAGTTCTTTATAGATCAAACCTCTTAATTTCAACCCATCCAAAATGTATTAGAAACCTTATTGAAGGGCATCCAAACTGAACTATGATGATACCTTATCTGTTATGTACATATGACATAGTGCCTGTTGCATTTACAGTAGAATAGACCGAAACAACAAAAAAATATGTGGAGTTCTTTTGGCTTTTGTTTGTTGTCCTCTACAGTACAAAGAAATATCTTCAATAATATCTTCAATAATTAGAAATATTGTTGAAATATCAACTCCCAGTTTGTTAAAATAAATAAGTCAATTATATTAAGTCTTTGTAAAGGAAACAAGCAATAATATTGTCCCATAACTAAAATACCATAAATACAACAAACAAAAGATAAGTGCAAAGTAATCAAGTAGCCTACTTACATATTTAAAATGTACATTTAAGACATCCAGTCATAGTCCGGGTGCTATATTATGTACAACATGCTTTTTCCATATTGAATCGTCATGAATTGAATTAATTATTATTATTAATTACCATTTTTTGTCTGTGCATTGGTTTGACAGAAATATCCACAGCCACCCGAGGCATTGCATTCTACCCGAGAGAAAATAAACCTTGAGGTGTTCCATTGGAATTAATTTGACTTTTATTAATGGGCCGATCAATTTCTATTTGTATTGCCCTTTCAACTAAACGTACCCTCAGAGCACTTAACAAATTACCTGACCTGGGGTCGAGGGAAGGATGGGGGAAAGATTCTCCTGCCCAGGCCTCTACATTAAACATATCTGTCAACCTTTAGTTTAGCCAGTGCTTTCCTCTAAAATTAGCTTGGAGAGAATGAATAGAATTGACAAAACATAATTGTGTGTGTGGGGGGGGGGTGGGGGGGGGTGGGGGGGGGGGGTAGAGCGGTAGAGAGAGAGAGAGAGAGAGAGAGAGAGAGAGAGAGAGATAGAGAGAGAGAGAGATCTAGAACACATACCTGGGTAAAATGACCTCTAATTTCAATATGACTGGCCTGAACGAGTTAAGGGAAAAGGCAAGAAGGGCTTTGTGTAAGAAAGATTTATATTCAAACATGTAGTTGGCTAAACCATACAGTTATGGTAACCAATTGTCCTGCAGTACAGTGTTTTTCAAACTTTTTGACAACCAAACTTTTTGACCACCATTTATATTCAGCATTTGAGCCACGGACCACCATTTGAGGACATTTTAGCCCTAAAGACCTAAAACTAAAGAATTCTTTTGGTTTTGTTCACAATTTCAGGCTGGATTTTGCAAACAAAACAGTGTAGACTTCTTAATTAAATAGTGCTAATTCAGATGATGAATATTTTATCTCTTGAGAGTGTGAAAATGAAACCAAATGGACCCTTTCATTTTTACATTCTCAAGAGTTACATCTGGTTAACCAACTTTCCATCATTTAGCCTGGGGACCACCTGGAACCCTCTCAAGGACCACTGGTGATCCCCGGACCACCCCTGCTGTATAGCAAGGTGAATGGTCCCCTGGATAATTGAAACCTTTCACTGTGACAGAATTGCATAAATACATCCTAAAATATCTAATGCATGCAGAAACTTGGCCAATTCCCTCTTTTTTATTGATATTCAAAAAAAGTATCAGTCAAATTTCACAGGTACTTGAAGCCTAATGTCCCAGTTAAGGACAAGTCAAATCAGGACACATTGAGTCAAGATTAGAACATGTCACGCCCAAATGCTTTCAGATTTTTTATTCCACAATCCTGTGTTGTGATCTTGCAAAATCCTGAGGATATCACTTCACGCCATCATGAGGCCGATTTGAAAAATGTAGTCTGAAATGTCTTAGTCCTAATGGGAATGTGCATGCAAAGTTTCACAACAATCACATGATGAGTTTGTGATTTCAGGCATTTTTAGGCCACTACTCTAACAAATTAGAAAGATATGCTATTTTGCTCTAAATCGAGAGTACACTATCAGACAACCAGTTGGAGACTATAGTAGGTACTGATCTAAAATAGTCCGGTCCAGGGGTTGACACTAAGGTCTCCGAGGCACTTGCCCATCGGGCAAGTGCAAGTCAGTTTCTACTTGCCCTCAGGTCATGGTCACTTGCCCTCCAAAAATATATTGTAAATTTTGCATTTAAGTTTAACCAGATGTAACTCTTGAGAATGTAAACATGAAACCAAATGGACCCTTGCGGGTCCATTTGGTTTCATTTTTACACTCTCAAGAGTTAAAATTCATCATCTTAATTAGCCCAGGTCTGCACAACTAGAGAATGTAGAAGATTAGGTCATTTTGATGTGTATGTTTGCCTGTTTTGTTTCCCAAATCCAGCCTGGAATTGTGGATAGCTAGAAAGCAGAGAAAGACACAGAGGCAGAGTGCAATGACTGCCTTCAAGTCAAATTTATCTTGTGTTGTGTTATGGTGCACTAAGTCACACACTTGCCCGATCGGGCAACCAGGTAGCAGTCTTCACTTGCCCTACCATTTTTTTTTTACTTGCCCCGGGCAAGCGGGCAAGTGTTAGTGTCAAGCCCTGCGGTCTCTTGGTGAAAGGTTTGTAGCACTATCATCTCTGTCTGCTCAGAATTATCCTATCACTACTATGCCAGGACGGACACACAACTGTTTCTATCGTTTCCCCCACTGTTACTGGTGGAATAGTGCATCACTGCATCACTAGCTGACATCTCACAGTGGATGTCTTCTAACCTCAACAGGGGCGGATATAACATTTCCCAATTGGGGGGGGGGGGGGGGGGGGGGGGGGGGGCAAGAAAAAAAAGGGTATGGGGACGGCTTCGCGCCACGGGCGATGAAGTCACACCCATACCATTTTCAATACCATTATGTTGGCTTGTTTTGCATGCCATTGTGTTTGGCGGGGCAGTCAGGGCATTTAGGGGGGCATTGCCCCCCCATACCCATGGCTAGATCCGCTCCTGCTCCTCAAGGTGAACCCAGACAAGACAAGCTTCTGTTCTTCCCAGCTAAGTCCTGCCCCTATGCAGGCACTACCATCTCTGCCCTAATGACCAACAGTCAGAAACCATGGTGTTGTCCAGGACAGACAGCTATATTCAAAGCATTCATGGTGGAGGGGCACTATTTATTCAGAATTTGTGCTACAGTATAGACCACCATTCGATAACATTTTAGCTTTTGTCCACAATACCAGGCTGGATTTGGGAAACAACACAGGCATAAATATGACCATTAATCTTCTACACTCTCTAGTTGTGTAGTCTTGGGCTAATTCAGATGATGAATATTTTAACTCTTGAGAGTGTAAAAATTTCTATACTCTCCAAGAGTTACACATGGTTAACCAACTTTCCATCATTTAGCTGGGGACCACCCAGAACCCTCTCAAGGACCACTGGTGGCCCCGGACCACCGGTTGAAAACCCCTGGTATAGAGTGTAAATTATCTACAGCAGTGGTTTTCAACCAGTGGTCTGGGGACCACCAGTGGTTCCTGAGAGGGTTCCAGGTGATCCCCAGCTAAGTTGGTTAACCAGATGTAACTCTTGAGAGCATGTGAATTAGTCTAAGTGTAACGCCCGGGATTCGAACCCGGGTCTCCCACGTGAAAGTCCAACATCTTAACCACTAGACCAAGAGGACATCCCCTTGGTCTGGGGGCAGATACTAGACTTTGGAGGCCATCACTAGGCTGTAGCCACCTGCTACACTCACCTCCCTTTTGACCTCCTTCCACAGGGAAACCCGATCCGGGTCACGGCACCAATGTAACACCCAGGATTCGAACCCGGGTCTCCCACGTGAAAGTCCAACATCTTAACCACTAGACCAAGAGGACATCCCCTTGGCCTGGGGGCAGATACTAGACTTTGGAGGCCATCACTACAGAGGCTGTAGCCACCTGCTACATAAGTCTACCCAACTAGAAGATCAATGGCCGTGGACATGAAGTAAAATAAATCTTTAGTTTTGGGGGGTCTGTGGGGGCTAAAATGTGTCCTCAAATGGTGGTCCGTGGCTCAAATGCTGAATAAATGGTGGGCCCTGGGATCAAAAAGGTTGAAAACCCCTGCTCTATACTATAACATACAACAAATTATTTCACTTATATTATTTCACTTATATCAGTTTACTTATCCAGTTTCGACACCAGTCATGTCAAAAAGTTAACTACAGTAACTGCCTCCTTACTGGCCTACTAGCATAAGCACTTAATCTCCTTCCATTGGCTCCTGATCGCTGTCTGGAGAGCTAGGATTCCAAGCAACAAAGGTATGGCACAGCCATATCTTGTAAGTCTGGTCACACCCTACAAACCCTCCAAAGCATTCAGATCAGCCGACGCAGGGAAGCTGGAAGTACCCTCACAAAAAAAATGCCAGTCCAATGCTCCCACGTACAGTACCAAACTATTCTCCCTTCTGGCCCCAAAACTATGGAATGAACTTCCCCATTTCAATCAGAACTGCAAATTCACAACCCAAACTTCAAGTCTGACAATGCTACCACATAGCACCTGCAGTAGTAGGCCTACTTGCCCAAGCCTTGGCCTCGTACACTTATGCAAAGGCTCAACTGTATCTTATATATACCATTTTATGTGCACTATATAGTAGCCTATATGCATAGTTTGATTATATAGTAGTGTATGCTATACTATATAGTTTATATATAGTTTTCTACTGTTAAATTATTTGTATGATTTATGAGGACTATTTTGCATACATACAGTATGAGGCTATGTGTTACATTCCCCACTTTTATTAGACAAGTAAATCATCAATAATAACATCAGTTGTTGAAGTTGCAACAGACACGCAGCATGCATAAAGCTAAAGGTCTGACTCAGAGTTTTCTGTTTTCAATGATGAAATGCTGTTGGTGCCACAACTGTAGCTAGTTAGTAGCAGTAATGGTGTTTCAAGTCATTTTAAATATAACCACTTTAATTTAAAATATCTTGGGTTGGTTTTCATGCCATCGTGTTTGGTGTGGCAGACTGGGCATTCAGGGGGGCATTGCATCCCCCCCCCCCCCCCCCCCCCCCCCCCATGCCTAGATCCGCCCCTGATCTCGGTCACAGACAGAGCTCAATAATACAACAACAACAACATAATATTAACTTCATAAGCCAAAGTAAACAAAAGCTAAAGTAAACGACAATGCTTCATCCTCCTGAGTAACTTGTTGCTGCAAGAAGCATCGGTGAAATAGATCAATCCCATCAGTTTGTGTGTAATGCTAAAAATGGCAGCTAATTGTGTAGCTTTACCACCTGTAGAAAAGAACTCACCCGAAATTAATACTTCTGTTGAAGGACGTCCGTGTTTCGCCATAAAACAGTGAATTGGCGACTCTGATCTACTCTACTCTAAATAACACTCTCTGAACTTTGATTGTGTGATGTATTGAAAGTGGTGGACTTCATTGAACATTGTTGTTTACGAACACACTGTTGTTGTGCAGTTACAGGAAGTCTTTGTTTCGAGTTGTGGTTCCATAGTGAAATGCTAGGTAGGCCTAGGTGTACCCAATGCATTCTGCAAACTGTTAAAGGGGAATTACACCCATTTTCAGCATTTTACTGTCATCAATATCCTTTAGTTGTTGGGTGGAAATAACAATAAAAAGTCTCCCATTGCGTTTCCTAGAACTGGAAGTCTAAAAAGAAAACCATTAATATGGTCAATCACACCTTGAACGTGGATTCATCAAGATGGAAATGGGTGGAATCCCCTTTAATACTTAAATCAGCCGTCTTCAAAATCATATATAGAGCTCCATCTCGCCACCTAGTGATGCTTGGTCACTATTACAACATAACAGATGCCATACATCCATGCATTGGTCAACAGTAGACAGAAGTTGTGGAATTGAATAATAAATAGCCTGGTTTTTTTCCAGTGATGTAAAAAGTTTATTTTTCTGCAGCATGAAGAAAAGACGCAGACACATGATGGTGAACTAAAGAGTCATAACATTACGTGAGAAAGGTCTGTTAATTTCCTTTGGTTGTATAGAACACATGCCAGCAAGCAGAACAAATAAAAACAAAATATAAAATGTAGTGGCTACCTTTTATCTCTTACAGACAGTATAATTTACACATTCTAGGCTACTCCATTTTGTCATTTGTCTGAGTGCAAACCAGTGAGTGTGTAAACCAAATGAACGAGGATCATTATGGTGCATTTCAAAATGTCTTCATAACACAGAGAAGGTGTTGATCATTCAACATGCTGATGTTTGTGGGTAATTAATAGGTTATCAAATTATACCAAGTGTCAAAATGAAGCAGGTTTTGAATTATTCTCAAACCAAACAATAATCAACTATTCATCAGTTACAAACTATACATTATGAAATGAATTTGAGTATGAAATGTAAGGCCTTGTCAGTACAAGCATGGTTCTTGATTGCCATGTTTGAGTTTTATTGCATTTCTTCATTAAGAACTGGATGAACATAGTTGTGTCATCATAATGCAGTCTATGCAAAGCCTACTATAACAGTGAAAATAACAAAAACTCTTCTTTCAGTCTAGTATAAAACCTTTATCTAACACTATGTTTTGTGGATTTACAATAAATGTAGTTTAGTTTCGTCAACAAAAGGAGACAGCAAGCCCAGATTGGGTTTAGATGATTGAAATTCAAGCAAGCCACATAAAAAAGTAACATGCAAGTGTTATTTTTCTTTTATCCTTTAGTATTTTGCCCATAAACTGCATGTTTGTGACCAAGTAAATGCTTGTAGAATGTTTTTTTGTTTGATTCTTTTGTGTGGTCTGTTCCCTGTGTGTTGGTACTTAATTCAACCACCTTACATGCCATGCAGAAAGATCCTTGGTTCATAAATATGGGCCATATTTTGAAGGGAGTTATTTGGTAGTATTCCATAAATGCAGTGCCATGGTGAAATAATGATACTGAAAATCAAGCGTTATGATTAAATGTCTGCAACAATCTGATTGCCTACAAACAATGTTTTGTTTTTTTGTTTTTCCTTCAGATTAAAGTTGTTCCAAGGTATGGATAAGGTATAGATAAGCAGGGTACAATTTTAACAATCACCTAAATATCACTCTCATTTTGAGAATGGAGGCCATGAGTGTGAAACTTAAGTGCAGAGTACACCTGCATCATTACCTACAAAAACAACATGGAATCCTCTTCTCTGTGAATCACTTTTAACTATACTTGGTGCGAAATAACAGGTCATACTCTTACACTTAATATAATAGGAACCATATACCTTCACTAATAAATCCACAAAAACATCTCCCAGCTAACAAAAGTTAAGGCTTTGTCAATAGAGCATTGTACAGCATCATAGTTTGTTTAGAGACATCTCAAAATCATAATGCTAACCATAAAAAAGAAAATGTAGCGTTGCTGCAGGAACAAGCAGAGAAAATGTAGCATACTTTGGGATATCAGAATAAAAAGGAGCATACTGGTTCGCTAGAAGGTCACTTGAAAGCTGCCTCATGAGTTGCAAGCAGCGTTATTTTGAAAAAATGTCAGAAATGTCCTTTACATTCAGAACTAAGAAATACAGACAGGGTTTTTTGAAGACATTTGCACTGAGTAGCAATGGGCCTTAAATAAAGATTCATGAAGATACTTATAGCTTATGTTAAAGGGGAAAATCCTATTCAGTATACCTTAAGAGCCATTCAAAACTGTAAAGGTTGACCATTGTATTCTGTTGACTAACAACTAACTGATCATTATCATCATCAACCGAACGCCTCAACCTATTATAACATTATCAGAAAGTTATTAAACCAGATTGGCTACTGGGTCTCAACTTGAAGTATTACAAATTAAATACTAACTTGTGTCACAATAGCCTTCTTATGCCAGGCAGGCCGGTATTACTGTACATTGGATCTATTTGGGTCCTGGCCACGGCCTCTCCCCACTAGGACCTTCTCCTGTAAAGGACAGGGGTGAGGGAGCATAGAGATCAGAGTCGGTGTCTGACTCGCCCTCTGCTATGAAGGGTCGAACCCTGGCGCAGAGCGAAGGTCCAGCTATGGCCCCAGACTCAGGCACGGCTACGGGTCCCTCTACCGCAGTGCCTGTGAAGAACGAAGGGCCGAAGAAATCCTCCTTGGCCTGGGAGATGCTGAAGCCACTGAAGGAGCGCTCCAGCTCCTCGTGGTCGACGGACGGGATGGAGATGGACGTGTCACTCTCGATGGCGGTCACGTCCTGCTCGCACCTCCGCCTCCTGTGGCGCCTCCTGCTCTGGGCGCTGCTGTCCTGCCTGCAGCCGCTGTGGCCGGAGGAGGACCGCTCGACGTGAAGCGGAGCCGGCGGAGGCGGAAGGCGGAACAGGGTGGGCGACTGCTCACCGCTGCCCCCGACGGGCGAGGGAGTGTTTGCCATGCTGCTGTTCCAGGCCGGCTGGCTGAGCGGGTGCTGCAGCTGGTGCTGCCACGATGTGGACGGGCGGCCGATGCTGCCAGAGGGGGTGCCGGCCACTGAGCCGACCACGGACTGACCTAGTAGAGGATCTTTCTTTTCCACAGGGCCTGCCGAACACGCAAGCTCCGCGGCCGAACACGCCTGCACCTCCTTTTCTTCCCTCACTTCCTCCAAGCACTCCTTTTCCTTGCTCTCTTCTGGGCTGAGGTACGGCGGGGCCGGATATGGATCTTTGGAGTTGAAAAGGGCCTCCGTCTGGGTGCGGGGGATTCCCATGCGTTGCACGTAAACGTTGACCAAGAAGTCGAGTTTCTTGTCCATACCGCCCACCTATAAGAAAGAAAGCATGTTTAAACAACTGTACGCAATGTCTACATCAAAGACAACATAATGACAAACCAATTTAAGGTATTCACTACTTGTTTTTCATGTTAAGCCCAATGCCTCAGTATTCTTTACATGACTACCATGCCGTCAACCTTCCGAAGTGTGAATGTTTTCACACTCAAACTTCCAGGTAAGGGGGATGAATCAGATAACATACAAAACACAAAATATACTTCAACATCATCTCTACTTATACACATACACAATCACGAAATTCAAATCACCCAGGGATTTTACTCATTGATATGAAGCATCGACTAAAGTTATAAATAAGTAAGTAACACAAAAAATGATTCAGAGCAACCTTCCAGGGAGAAAACACTGCAGGATGGTTTGTTTATTTTTCTATAACACAGTTCTTATATGAGGCAACCTAACCTACTCCTGTGGGGATTTCAACACAGTAAATAACCTCGCAGGCAGTTACTGTACCAAGGGAAAAGCAACCTTTAACACCAGTGACGTCAGACTTGCAGTGCTCTACAAGGAAATAAAAACATGCCACTTCATGTTAGAAAGGTTGCCGACCTCTTCCCCGCCATGTCATCACAGACAACTCAAACTACAGGCATAAAAGAAACACAGACAGATACAGAAATCTGCAATATATATATCATGCATTTCCAACTTGCATCATTCCCAAGCTCAAAATGGCTGAAATTCCGCTTTAACACCTGACAAACGTGTTCTTACCTGTTTTTCCACTTTCACTAGACGTCCCATCATGCTTGTATCATCCACAGTGTCTCCTTCACCTTTCAGACCTTTGCCAACAATCTGGTCAACTCTATTATTTGAGAAGGCAATAATATCTGGAATTAAAACAAAGAATTTGTCCCGGCGCATGCATGGAGCAACGGCGGAGTGGGTTGTCTTTTTTTTTTTTTTTTTTTTTTAATGCATCTTAGGTCCAAAACTGATCATATACATAACTTCCCCATGGATATTAGACTATGAAAGCATGTACGGAGTTATACAGTATGAGAATATAAAACCACATAGAGAAACAAAGGTTCTAGGAACAATGACAAATGACTGAATGAATTGTTGGATGATGCATGTAGGACGCATGCATTACCACTTCAGGCCCACTGAGGATTTTACACATGGTCTTTGCACAACGGGAAGGCAATGAATAACAATTCAAAAATGTGCCAGCTATGCTAACACATTTTATTTGCTATTCATATGGAGTTCGACATTAATTTGCAGTTAAAATTCAACATAATATTTGTGTTCTGTGTGCCACTGATAATTTTGTTGACTATTAGACTTAGGACTAAATAGTTAAATGCTAAATAAATCAGAATTTCCTGTCAAATTTAACACAGCTGTACAGATGTACTCATAACACCACCACCACCACCAAATATACTGTATTTAATCATGTGGGGGGAAAAACGAAGCACTTTCCCGTTGTGTAAGGACTGGAGATGAACAATGACAATAAAGGAGACATTTTGTAAGTTCCAAAATGCATCACGTGACATGCTTTCATAATGCTTCACATGCTTCATTTCTATTGCATCCCTCTCTCTCTCTCGACGGAGAGCAGGCATTATGTGTCGAACCCCTGTTGAGTGTGGCTTACATCACATGGTTCTCAACACGGGGTCCAGGGACCCCCAGAGGTCATTGAGAAGGTTCCAGGGCGGGGGGTCCCCAGCTAAATCATTGATATAGGTCATGTGCACCCTTACAGGGCGGTACTGTAAGTCTGAGAGTGTACAAATAGGAACCAAATGGACTTGAGTCGTAAAATACGAATTTAAATATATTTTACAGTGCAGTTTGGGGTCCCAGAGATAACAAAAGGGGGGTCTGTGGCCTAATGCAGATCAAACTGGGGGTCCTTGACATTAAAAAGGTTCAGAGAATCACTGGGCTACATAACCCAGCTCTTTACCTCCGCCAAGCAGGTAACGTCTCCACTGCGTCTGTTTGTCTGTCTGTGACCAACATACAGAATCCGTCCGGATATGTCGGTCACAGATGCGATGTGATTGCCATGAAATTTGCTGTGTACACACAGTAAAGTCCTCAGTGTTCATTTAGCACCAAAGAGTGTACATAATAAAGACCAAATGGACCTGAAAAGGGCCCATTTGGCTCAATTTGTACACTCTTCCGAGTTAGATAAACACTGGGGGTATACTGTGCATCCATGCTCCAAAGAGGAAGAAATCTATTTGATTTTGGTGACCCCATGTCCATGACCTTTCCTCCTGCACCGCCATCAGACCATAAATGTGTGGTGGGCGTTGGCAGAGGTTCTTGCTTTTAGACTATTTTAAATGATTTGAATAAATGATTCAATTCATGTACAGTAGTCTACTAAAATAACAAATATTCAGTAATTCACTCATGTATTATTTTATTTTCATTTCAGAATTTTGCCCACCTACTGTAAATGTGCCAGAACCAAATTGAAACATGAATTTGGATTCCATTTAATTCTACCTCATATTTAATAGTTTAAATTAAGGCTACAGTATCACATTCGTACCCATGGCACAACAAGAAAAGTCATGTGGCTAGAATTCAAAGGGGGTTTTGACAGTTAAATAAAAGGAAATGCACCGTGGTTACTGCTTTGAGCATATTGTTATAGAAGACCAGTAGCATAATGCCGGAAAAAAATATATTCATTGAATTGAGTCTATTGACCTAACCTAGGACCTTCAGTTGACTTCTTGCGGGGTGTTGCTGGGGGAGGGGGCCCCACAATCATATCTATCCTGGCAAAGCACACAGAGACGATATGAGTGCAATGCAAAATGAAGCACAACATGGGAGTTACATCGGCTATATGGCACATATATATATTCCACACACAGAAAACAGTGCATTTGATTTGCTTTATGAATGGGCATGTACACGCATAGTGAGATTTTAAGTGTTGGGATATATGTATATTATGTGCTAGGACCACAAGTAATCACAGCATGTGTATTGCTTATTTGTGGAGAACGGATTTAAGCAGCAATGACAACACTGAAACTTACATTTTAAATAAAAGGAAATATCAACTTCATCAACATTTAAAATTCTTTAAAGCACACATAGGATCTGAGCATACATGTATACATGTACAGTATCAACCTTTGGAAATCTGAACATCTACAAGTGATACTGTCTGCCTGCCATCTGATATATTAATATTGTTTTTCATAAAAGAGACTGCCCTCTTTGTTTAGGAGAAGCATTCACGTTTTACAACATACCCCCAAACCCCAGTATGCCATTAAGAAGATAAATCCATACATTCCCAGTCACAGTAAGCATATGGAATTTCTACACCAGGCTACTTGTGGAAAAAAGGGTTATACTATTAGTGTTATACTGTGTCTAATAATATGAAGGAAACATGCATAGTGCTTGTCACAGTGCATGGTGGGTCTGTATAAAGGAAACGTGTGTGTACCTGGACTGCAGGTTCTTGATGCGAGAGAGCATGTCCAAGTGACCAGCAGAGTACTGCTCTATCACATCCATGACATCGTAAGGCCGCAAACTCTCCTTGAACCTCCTCTTTGTAACCAGAAACTTCATGATGCTTAAAGAAAATGCATGTTTCAATGAAACGCAAAGCTGTTATTCTGAAGAACGCATGTGCAACATTATTTGTTGTATAAATAATGTACACACTTTAGAGGTAGAACAGAATACCGGATAGAGTGATGGGCACCAAGGATGCTGATATGACAGATTTAGTTTGATTTCGCACAAATCCTTGTCAAATTTGTGAAGTTAATGTTTGCATTATGCACATTGTAGATAACAATGTTAATTATGGGGAGCAATTTGACTACATACAAACTATGTTTTTAAGCACTACTGTTTTTGACATTTAAAGAGGATCCACTATAAATTTAGAAATCAAATATATCATCCATTCAGACACACAGGGAAAATCACAGATATTTCATTATAGGTCTAACTGTAAAGAAAAACAACATTTTGGGGTGTAAACATACACTGGGGGTGGTAGAAAAAACAATGTTTAAGAATGTAAAATTCATGGTGGATCCCCTTTAAAATATAGGGTAAACATGAATGCATGTTTGCCTTATATTATGCATCAATTATGGATTAAAAAGAAATGTTGAGAGATATAAAATTGGTTAATCTTTTATTAATTAATGATGTCACACCCTAGTATAGTGTTTGTGAATGAGGGGAGGGAATCAAAGTCACATGGGTGTCTTGGAGGTGCAAACAAAGGTTCTTGTTTCATGGATTTGGCTCCTACACCTGTACTTTTCACAGAATATTTCGGATATCCTGTTTGGATGTTTATCATTACAGGTCCCTTCACTACATACATAACCATAGTTCAGCAATAGGACAGAAAAAAATGTATCACTGTGTAAATGAAGCTCAGACTAAAAAGAGCTAGAGAAAGAGTTATCAACAGAAACACTATGCAAAGTCTCAAAACTGGAGACAGAAGAAATCTGAGATGAACAACTGCAGAACAAGGACAACCAAGGAAAAGTCCAGAAAGAATAATACAGAGAACAACAAACGGGTGAAAAGAAATACCCCAAAAAACAAGAGACAGCCTGACTAAAGGAGAGGAAGAGGCAGACGTAAAAGGCAATATGGAACTGTCAAGCAAGACAAGTCAACCAGAGTGAAAACCTTGAAAATCTTGAATAGACTAAATTCAACTAAACCTACAGATATTCAACCAACAAAGCCTTCTCATTGTGGAAAGCCAAGCTGGAAGTTGGCAGGACCAGACAACCATAGTTTTGCAGTAGAACAGAAAAACATATATCACAGAAAGTGCTCAGACTAAAGAAGTACCAGTAGAAAGAGTGGTATCACCTTAAATACCATGCAAAATCCCTAAAGAGGAGATCAGAAGAAATCTGACATCTGCTGAACAAGCCTTCTCATTGTCTTTGTGGAAAGCCAACCGAGCTGGAAGTTAAAAAGGCATCACTCAACTAAAGAACGCAAAGGTGGCAGGATCAATTTCCTCATCTCTACAGAAGTGTATACTTCTGTAGAGATGAGGAAATTTCAACAGACTGGAAGGATCAATACCTGGTCAAACTCCCCAAGAAAGGAGCGACGTCAGCAAATACCATAATCACATCGGCCAGCCACCTGTAGCCCAATGCCTGCATCACCCAACAAGCCCAAGGATTAGATGAATTCTGCTTATATCCATGCAGTGTGGGCTGATATGGAAACAGCTGTAAAACAAGATCTCCCAATATACAGTAATTCTTACAGACTACTTCAACAGCCTACAGTATGCTATATGAAAATGTATGATAGGGAAGTTAATGCTGACATGTGTTGCTTGCACCTCTAAGACAGTGATAGATTTGACCACGCCCCCACATTTGTGCAGGTCTTGTCTCAAAGAATCAGCTTTCCTGGTCTCCAAAATACTGGGTTTGAATCCCAGACAATAAATTGGTGCCGTGACCTGATTAAAAATTGTTAAAGGTCAAAAGGAGAGTGTAGCAGAGTGCATCAAACTCATATCACTATTCTTGTGGCCTAAAAGTCTAGTATCTGTTTATAGGAGAATTCCCTTTAGTCTAGAGGTTAAGATGTGCTCATTCTATGAGGTAAACGCGGGTTTAAATCCTGCCCATTACATATGCACTATTTTCAGATAATTGCAGGGCTGTGATTTTATACCTAGTCTAAATGAATACGCATAACAAACATTGTATACATTGTTTTTCTACATGGTTTAAGATATCACTAGGTGCCAATATAATTTTCAATCGTGTTATTAGGTTGCTGGAGTAGGAAGGTATAAAGTTAATTCCAAGGTTGATAACTACAAAACATTTATTTTTAATTGTGTATGGCCCTAATTATAAATATACACTACGTTTAGTTTTTTAATACATTTACTCTTTACTTTTAGTAATCATACAAAAAACATCAACAATGCACGTTGTGGGGACAACCCCCCCTCCACATCGTGCATTATTTTTCAATAACCATGATGAGCATGGCTCATCATGAATTGTCTCTTCCAAGGTGTATGAACTACACCAAGTACTACATCTAATAATCCCACCAGCAGAAATGGCCAAAGCATAAGAACTATACAGAGTGTACAAAATAAATAGCTGTAGTAGAAGAAATAGTAGGGATAAGCAAACTCTTACCAGATTGCCCTGATCGTGACTTTCAAGCCGTGTGACAATTCTGGAGCGAGAAAATCGCAGTGACAACTCTTATCGTCACCAAGGTCCTCTACTGGGAGGCTCGACTCTACGGACCAAACACAAGGGCATTCTTAAAGTATAATTCATTCCCTCCAACAACACCCTACACACCTCCCTGACAGAAGGAAAGCAGAAATTGTTTTATGAAGCCTATTTAGCTTCAAGGCAGCAGAGGTCGATCTTTAAGTTGGTTTCAAGCCAGTTAGTGGCAGTAGCATTGATTTGGACTTAGGTGCCCTTGTGGAATAACAAGGAAGCCTGGGTGCAGAATTGAAGGATACGATGGTGGAAATCTTTACTGTTAAAGGGGAGCTATTATGTTCATTTCTACCTATGCTGTGTTTATTCTGGGACCCCGCTAGAGTAGCTTTGCATGATTTAAGGTAATAAAAATTAAAAAGTAAGCCCCTTTTCCTTCCTTTTTTGGTTGATAACTGTAGGGGCAATGTGGTGAGAGCAGACGGCTTAAGAAAAATCATCATGGGTTGACATCAGCACATTTTGAAAGTAGAACAAACTCTTGTAAAACCACTTATTTTAAAGGAATTGTGACATTAAAAATATTTTTTCCTTTTTTTTTGAGCTCAATTGCCCCCTCAAAAAACTGAATTTCACATTCAGTAGATTTTCTGTGGTCTGAGGTTTTCTGGCTCAAACAAGGCCTCAAATTTTCCGGCTGAATGAAATGTCATATTCCGCAAATCTATATGTCATTGGGATTTACCAGCAGAGTCAGTTTTTTCGTATTTCCATTGCAGCTCAAAACCCTTCCAAACCCCACAGAAAACTCTAGACAAACAGAAAATCCACTGAATGTTCAAAGTTCACTTCCTCTAGGGTGTAATTGAGCCACTCCTTCAAACCTAATTGAAACCTAAAAGAAAAGCAAAAATAAATGAAAATGAATGTCGCAAAACCTTTAAAACTCTGGCAATGTTTAATATGAATCATAATAGGTCCCATTTAACCCCTCCCCTCCACCACACTCATAGAAACTTACCTGGTAGTTACAAATTTCATAAATTGTGAAGCATGTCACATACACAAGCAAGTGTCTGTGCCTCAGCACTGTAGGGAAAATATATCCTCTTCATGCAAAGTTAAGCAAGGCTTTCTGACCGATAATGTTTTTTTTTTTCTCTCTCCATTTTCTTCGTACCAATTGAACTTGACTTGAACCCACTATTATTGTCTTGGGACCACTATTGCCATACAATAGCCGTGCTACGTTGAGGGGGGTTAAAGTATATGTTTAAGGGATTATCAGTATGCAACAAAAACTATATGACACAATATGACATAAAATGCTGTTAGTCTGAACCCGCTTCAACCTAAAATTCCCCAAAAAGAAAAGAGGGTTCAAGTCAAGAAAGCAAAATTCGGTAGATAATAAGCATGCATGTTTCCCACATTGGCCAAATACTCCCCAGCCCCCCATAGATGTCAACCAACAATAATGCATCCCAATGGCTTACTTATTAAACCTTCAATTGCTGCAAAGAGAAAGAGAGGGGAGACATGAAGATATTTGTTATGGAGCATGATGACAATGGCATAAAGATCTATCCCAATAATGGGCGTATGTGTGGAGTGTGTACCAATCAAATATTGCATAGTGCACTTTGTTGAATAGGTCATAAAAAGCAAGCTACATCTGGACAAGTATAATGTTAGTCATGTTAGTATAATGTTATACTACCGTAATTCTATTTTAGATGATAATGATTGATTATCATGGAGACTCATCTAACCTGACGCCCTCTTCACTCCAATGTCTTCATCCCGCATTTCAATCAGCACTTATGCCGTGTAGCAGAAGAAGAAGACAAAAAAGCTAATGTGAATCGAATTAAAATACTAAAGAAAGAAGAGAAGAAAGTGTGAAGGAGACAAATATCTTCGTTGGTAGTGATACAGTGGCCTGGATGACGTATGAAGGCAACAATAAATGATGGCTGGACATACTGTAATTGTCAATCAAGATCATTTCCTCCGACTCTCCAGTGGAATGGAAACAATGCCTGCTTTAGTCTGCAGACCTTCTCTTATCTTCCTCACAGGTTTGCAACATTGAAATGACATGAATTCATTAGTGCCAAGTTAGATTGTTGCACCTTAACTCACTATGGAGCTGAGAGACTGACAATATAGTGAATTGTCTATAGGACACAATGCAGTGGCAGTGTTATTTCAAGTCTGGAGTTTCCATACCCTCTGAATTCTGCCTGCCTCGGACACGGAAGGTATTCTTGGCGCTCCAGCTGGTGCTGACTTTGGTGGGGCTACCTTCAGGCTCTTCTCCCCCAAGAGACTGGTTTCTGCCCTTGGGTCCAGGAGTTTTGGAAGGACTGGGGAACACCTTTTCTTTCAAGCTAGGCTTCCGACTGTAGGAAATCAGGACGGACAGGATACGATTAGAAAGTATTAAGCATCAACGCATGCTTTATTCATGTTCTCTCCGGCTGGGCTCTTAGGGTAATGTTGGGCAGTTGTAATGTCAGGCACTGATGCAACAGGAAATCTTACCTTCAAAACAAGGCAAAGGAAATATCCTACAGTTGAAGGAGCAGTGTCCACGAGTGAACACGGGGCAGCATTAGTGGTTCAGGCAAGCAGCAGGAAGCAACAAGCAAGCATGCATGGAAAGCACAGTGACACGGGCAGGCCTCAAAAGGAGTTGTGGCTCTCATTCTATATAAAAGTAAAACACAGTGACATCATGCAGAGAAGTTTCATCATTTGTTCCACCTAATTCATCTGAACTGTTCAAAAAAGAAAAGAAAACAAAACACGGTTATAATCAGCAGTATGCATCTTTAACTCAACTCAAGAAGGGTTGACTGCAAAATAATGGCTGCAAGCAAATTAACTCCAAAAAGACTTACTTAATAGAATTGGTAAATCAACCATAACAACGTGGTAATATCACACACCTGAAGCAGGGTTGGTGGATTAATTTCGGACTGACGCCACAGCATAGCATCAAAGCATAATTTATAATCCATACTCGCAAGCGTGTCACTTGCCAAAAAGAACCGATAAACACATGGATTCATTTTCATGGTGTGTTGTTAGCTTGTCCGTTATTTTTTGGCAAGCGACACTATCAGTACTTCATACCATTTGGGTCACAACATTCTTGTTACCAAAGAAAGAGGAGTGTGCTTCCTCTACTAGGCTGCACTTTTGTTAGCACAGGGAAGTGACGGCGGTAGGTATGACAGGACACAGACTCAATACACTTGCAGTGCAGTTGTTAGTATCTGTGCATCAACTATACCTAAATGGTCTTGGGCAGCACCCACAAAGTCTGTCATTTTGTACAGTATGTTCAATACTGGCTGAGTGGCTGGCAGTAGAAGGAGACCCAAGAGATAAAATAGCATTGGATAAAGTAAGTGCTTTTGATAAAGGAAAAAAGTGCTGTGTATGAACAAGCTCTGATGTCACTAACACTTTACAAGGGGTACGTTGAATTCCTTTCCAGATTGACAACTTGCTAGGTAAGAAATCACTCAGCATGATTTGTTAATTGTTAGTTGCTATTATAGGACGCAGCATTACGCAATTCTTTTAAATGCTCCAACTGTTACTTAGGTACAAATAACATATATATTTTAATATTATTATTTTACTATTTTTCCCCAAGATCTAAATAATTATAAAGTGTTACTGACAATAAATAATAAGTAATACACATTTATAAAAAATAAAAAAATAAAGGAAGGCATTTCATGTAGTCTTACATATTACATGATCACTTCACTTATGAGAAAATATGAAGTGCCAGCGAATAACTGAAGACAAACCCTGGTTGTAAACAAACTAGACCTATAGCACTTGATCTCTGTGCATCATGTGGTGAATGCGGCATGACTGTTCTTGAAGGAGGCACTTAAGACACAGGATACACCTCATTTCATTTGCAGCACAGCTTTTTGGTCTTACAGCGATACGTTCACACACACACACACACACACACACACACACACACACACACACACACACACACACACACACACACACACACACACACACACACACACGCACACACTCCCCCAAGAAGAGTGACTCAGCAGCAACTACAAGCAGAATTGAAGTGGCACAGGTGGGGTGGTGGTGGTAGTGATTGGTGGTGGTGGTGGCTGCGTGGCGAGGGGTTTGGAGGGGGGGGTATTCAATCAGATCACTGACCTGGGAGACGTTTCTATTTGAGAGTCCTTCCTGCATGTCCATCACCGGCAAACACACGTGCACGCATGAGTGCCAACACACAAATTGGATTGTTAAAAAAGCACGGTATTATTATTTTACCATAAGGAAATGCATTCAGACTACAGAAGGGAGCGACGGAGCGCAGCCCCATTTCATACCTGAATGTCTTGCCCTTCAAATTCCTCAGTAGATCAATTTGATTCAAGGGCGGGATGAGTCTGGAAAGAGAAGAAGACATATTACACTGTTCACTTAGCCTCCCACTGAACGGTCAACCTGTTTCTCAGTGGAGTGGAAAGTCACATTTAATGCAATATCACTGAAATAAATGGTTTATCTTGACGAGAGTGTCTACCTGAGACGTGTTCACACTGCTACCATTAGACAGACAGGGCCATAGCACTGAATGCTGAACAGACAAGCTATAATGGACAGTTTGCACGGCCTGGCCATAAATCAGGCTGCTGGATGTGTCTCATGCTTACATGCTCCCATAGGTAATATCACATATCACATTTACAATCCAATTCAAATACATTTGATGCATAGCTGATATCTGCTGCTATTCGATATGTCTTCTCTTTGAACAAGAGCCTGCATGAGGAGCTCAGTATTACTTCTTACACGCTATGTACAGTATATCTGATATACTGTATTGTATGCCTTGATATTATATTATTATACTCTGCAATTCATGGGAAGCTTGTATTGAAGATCTTCAGCCACTCTCTTATACCTGAAGTAGAGTCAAGTTGCGAAAGGACAATAACATGACGTTGAGCTGTTCTGATGGATGTATGCTGTATGTACTGTGTGCATGCATGCGTGCATGTTTGCACTATACGTGCCTGGGTGCATGCGTTGCTTGCGTAGATCTGCTTTAGCTCAAGCAAAGCATATTCATCCTGTTGCCACTCCAAAAGTATTAAACCAATTAACTCACCAACCGCTGAACCTATTACAGCTAAAACTGAACACCAACTGAGAACCAGATAGAGGTCATTCACTAATAACATAAGCCCATAACTTTCTGAAATGGAATACCAAAAATGAGCCCAAGATCCATGCAGGGATCATTTTTCAACTGGAACTACTGTTTAAGCAACATGGCAGAATATGATATAGCAAAAAAAAAGTATCTTTCTATTGGAAATGCGGACAATTGGCAACATTTTTAAAGGCTATTTGGTCAGTTACCTGTATATTGGAACAGACACCGTCTGCTCATAGAACTCCCAGGTGGATAATAGGTCTGTGCGGTTGAGGTTGGTAGCATGAAACCTCCAGGCTCCCTGGTTGAGGAGATATTAAATCTAGTTAGGCTGGGTACAGGCATTTAAATCAACAAAGCTAAGCATCTAGCTGCCTGTCTCCAACGTCATCACTGCCACGCCCCCTCAATTCCATTCCATGTGACACACATGGTTGGAAGCATCAGACAGGAACCTTGCACAGGATCTGCTCCCCATGAGGCCAATGGCAAGAGGGGCAAATTAGCTTTGCTTGCTGACTCTAGATGAAGGGGGGCAGGTACAATATTAGTAGACCGGAAGAATGTTGGAATCTATTCATTTCCAATGATAGAATGAACATGAACACAACTTATGATCCATTCCTTAACTCCATGGAGACTGAACTAAATACTGGACCTGGTCATCAAAAGGCATATAATATTTACATTTGCGAAAGGTTGTGAATTTTTCTCAGTACCTTTGCTGCTCCTTTGCTGCCTCCCCTCCCCTGCATGGATCATGTCTGATGCTTCCAACAATGTGACTCCCATTGGGAATGAATTGAGGGGGCGTGGCAGTGATGATGTTGGAGACAGCTAGACAGCCAGATGCTTAGCTTCCTTGATTTACTGTAAATGTCTGCACCCAGTCTTACTCTTTTAGCAGAATCTTCCTTTGTTGCTACACAACAATAGCAGATGCATAATTACCTGGATGAGGCCTGCTGCCGGGTTCCGTCTCTTCTCAAAGTGTTTCTGTCTGTGTTGCTCCTGGACCTTCAAAGCAAAGCCAGAACCTAGGATGCCCTGTGTAGAGGTGATAGACAGGGACATATGGTAGGTGATTATTATGGGTTTCGGTTCGCAGAAGGCGATAAAATCAGTGCATGAATAGTGAATGGGCAATCGTCCGTTCAAAGCAACATTGAATATAGAGATGTACAGAGTAGGAGTAAGCAGAATCAGAAATGCAGAATTTATATATCGCTACAGACAGTAATCAAGATTTATTGTACAGCTCAAATTCCCAAATGATACTGTCGCAATAATGTTGAAAGCATCAATACATGCCGTACAACACTGAAGCATTTATGCTCGGAGTGTCAGGAGATACCGGTATCCTCATCTGATATCGGATAGGCTATCCTGCTATAGGATACTATGTGTACGCCTCTTGATCGAAATAATGAGACTACAGGACTGGACGAGGAGAGTCCAATCCAGAATGCTGTCTGATTAAAATAACTTTATGGTGAACCAATACCTGTCCTACCAGGGTTTAGGTAGTTAGTATATTGTATACAGAATGGTGAAAATTAAATTGTATTGCTAAAAACAAGTACCTGATAGTATCTTGCACTATCCAGTACTTGTTTTTAGGAACAGCCATCACTCCACAGTGATGGCTTCAGTTGAATCTGTAGCGCTCACAAACGTGAGCTGGTAAACCCATTACGACCTGATGGTGACTCTAGAAATGTCTTCAATATCCACTACCAGTTATGTTGCTACTGTATATCAGTGGTGCTGAGACATTTTCCTCTCAAGGACCCAACATTATATGTATTTGGCCATGGACCCCATCTCAAAATATTTTATTCCAGGGAATGCCTGGGGAAGCAAATTTTTGAGTTAAAATGTTCTCTTTAATAATCTATATACAGTATGTACTGCATTCAAATATTTGCATGAGTCTTCAAATTTATTATAAAATAGCAGATCTACAGTCTCAAAGTGTGACACAAAGTGACGCATGCATGAGTCTTTTTAAAATAGTTTTTATCCCACAATTTTGTAACCCATTTTTCACCCAGAGCCAATTCCTAATCCTGATCCTGGGCTCTACACACCCTCCACCAACCTGAGGAGGCAGCGGACTGTCCTCATGCTTCCTTCAGTGCATGAGGAGTCCAAGCTGCCTTCTTTTCACCTGACAGGGGAGAGTTTCCCTGGTTGGACGTAGCGCGTGGAAGGAACACGTTATTCCAACCAGTTCCTGTCCATCAGGCGCCCCAGGGGGGGGCAGCTTAGAGCCCAGGATTACTATGTTTTTGTGAGGGTATCTATCTACCCTAGGGGACACGAGGAGAACACACAGAAAGGCCCTTTTACCAACCCCGCCTCAGGTATGGACACTGATGACGCGGAGGAGGAGACACGCCGCCAGCACCCACAGCAGCGCCCCTAGCGGGAATCGAACCCAAGGCCTTCTAGCTGTGAGGCAACAGCACTAACCACTGTTCCACCGTGCCAGTTTCCCAGTGTGCATCTGAATGAGCCTTAATGTGAATGAACTGTAGAAAGTCCACTGTGACTAGAGTACGTTTTAAAAAGGAATTGCACTGTACCATTGTCTAATGAATAAAGAAAAGTTCCAAAACTCACAGCAGGAAGTGCAAAGAAGGCCACTCCGATCAAGCTGAAGGTGGCAGCCAGAAGGCGTCCATTCCAGGTGGTTGGAACCTTGTCACCATAGCCAATGGTGGTAAGAGTGATCTAGTTGACAAATGAAAAGATAGGCTACACCGTAAAAGGTCTCATGAGCAAACACTGTATTAATAGAATGGGGGAACAATTTCATATATCAAATAGCACCAGGGATGGGAATGACGAAACACTGCAGATACCATTGAAATCTAGTAATATACTATTATTGATTACTGTGCTTTGCTAACAATTACGTAATACCTAAGGGATGCACACACTCTGAGGTTGTTTTTATGTAGGACATTAGCCATGGGAGAAAGGGGGGGGGCGGGGGTATAACTGTTTTTGAGGGGCGTTAGCCGCTCCCATGTTTAAGGGTTTGCATAAGCACAAACATCATTCTGACACAAACAAACATTGAATGCCATTGACAATGAATGGCAAGCTTTGAGTGTTTCTGAAAACACACATTGCGTAAACACAACAAACATTGAAGGCAAAGATGCTGCTCCAAATTGTGATTGGCCAGTAGTAGATGATGTATGATGATAAGAGTGACACTCACTTCACACGGGTGTGATTTTTATTTTGGTAACCCTTCCATTTACGGTACACTAATTACCAGGTAACTACCAGGTAATTACCTGGTAATAATCAGTAATTGCCTGAAATTACATGGTAACAACCAGGTAGTTACTATAGTAATTACTTAGTAATTACCAAGTACTTTCCCTGACAACTACCATGTAACTACTGGGTAATTTCCAGCTAGCTTTAAGTATTTACCCATTAATTACCTGGTAGTTACAAGGTAACTTGCAGATACATTACTCAGTAATTGCCATATAATTACCAAGTAGTTTTCCTGAAAACTACCAGGTATTACCTGGCAACTGTATTCTCTGACTTTGCATAGGTATTATTAAGGCATTGATTGATCCTTCACGATTACCCATCAGCCCATGATTTGAACTCTGAAAACCTTGGTAGTTAACATGTAAGAAAGGTGGAACTGTACTGTAAAGTAAAGTGTGTTCTGTTTCCATGTACTTACCTGATAATTGTAGATTTTGATCCTTCACGATTACCCATCAGCCCATGTTTTGAACTCTGAACTTTGAACTTTGAATTTTGAACTGATGAAAACTGTTAATTACCAAGTATTTATGCAGTAATTACACATTATGTTACCAGGTAAAACCTCGGTAGTTACCATGTAAGAAAGGTGGAACTGTACTGTAAAGTAAAGTGTGCTCTGTTTCCATTATATTACATGGTACTTTCACTGTAACTGTATATTTTATTTTATATCTTAAACAAGGATTATAATTTATAATTATCAGCTAGGTAGATGGTAATTCTATGGTACTACTCATGTAATTACCTGATAGGTACCCCGTAAGCAACGAGGAACTGTACTGTAAAAGGAAGTGTACTCTATTTCCATGACATTACCATGTATCTACCTGATAATTATAAATTATAATCCTTCCCTATTACAGCCAATGGTGGTGGCTGTATCTACAGTTACAGTGAAAGTACCATGTAATATAATGGAAACGGACCACACTTTGCTTTACAGTACAGTTCCACCTTTCTTACATGGTAATTACTGAGGTTTTACCTGGTAACATAATGTGTAATTACTAGGTAAATACTTGGTTATTAACAGTTTTTACCAGTTCAAAATTCAAAGTTCAAAGTTCAAAGTTCAAAACATGGGCTGATGGGTAATCGTGAAGGATCATAATCTACAATTATCTGGTAAGTACATGGAAACATCATGGAAACAGAGCACACTTTAGTTTACAGTACAGTTCCACCTTTCTTACATGTTAACTACCAAGGTTTTACCTGGAAACATAATGTGTAATTACTGTGTAAATACTTGGTAATTAACAGTTTTACCAGTTCAAAGTTCAGAGTTCAAATCATGGGCTGATGGGTAATCGTGAAGGATCATAATCTACAATTATCAGGTAAGTACATGGAAACAGAACACACTTTACTTTACAGTACAGTTCCACCTTTCTTACATGGTAACTACCGAGGTTTTACCTGGTGACATAATGTGTAATTACCGGGTAAATACTTGGTAATTAACAGTTTTACCAGTTCAAAGTTCAAAGTTCAAAACATGGGCTGATGGGTAATCGTGAAGGATCATAATCTACAATTATTAGGTAAGTACATGGAAACATCATGGAAACAGAGCACACTTTACTTTACAGTACAGTTCCACCTTTCTTACATGTTAACTACCAAGGTTTTACCTGGAAACATAATGTGTAATTACTGTGTAAATACTTGGTAATTAACAGTTTTACCAGTTCAAAGTTCAGAGTTCAAATCATGGGCTGATGGGTAATCGTGAAGGATCAATCAATGCCTTAATAATACCTATGCAAAGTCAGAGAATACAGTTGCCAGGTAATACCTGGTAGTTTTCAGGAAAACTACTTGGTAATTATATGGCAATTACTGAGTAATGTATCTGCAAGTTACCTTTTAACTACCAGGTAATTAATGGGTAAATACTTAAAGCTAGCTGGAAATTACCCAGTAGTTACATGGTAGTTGTCAGGAAAAGTACTTGGTAATTACTCAGTAATTACTATAGTAACTACCTGGTTGTTACCATGTAATTTCAGGCAATTACTGATTATTACCAGGTAATTACCTGGTAGTTACCTGGTAATTAGTGTACCGTAAATGGAAGGGTTACCTTTATTTTTTTATCAAAATGGATGACAACAGGGAAATCCAAAAACCAAAGCATTTATTACTAGTCACACCACAACAAAAAATGCTTAAACGTCATGTCAGCTCAGCAGCAATATTAATGAGCAAACTGCTTTGTTCAAAGAAAATAGCGGAGCATGAATGCTAATGTCAGTTAAAATCTAAATGTTAAAATCCATTTCTAACAATAACAATAGTGCCATGCTGGCACCTTGAACAGAATAGCCCAGATGAGATGAAAAATGGATGGCTTCCAGTCACATTATAAATTTATCCCATTTCATCCATTTTAGGTCAGACTAAAGCTGGATTTATAGTTCACTGTACAACGGTGTCACAAATGCCAAAAATACCTCATTTACCAGCTCACAGTTCATTGTGGATGCAATGTGTTTAAATCTGCTATTTTAACACGTGGCACCATAGTAGAATGGAACATAATTTACAGATCAGGCAGAAAATAACATAGAATATGTTTCTAATAATTAAAAGGGTTTGCTCACCAGCCCCCACCACAGGGCATCTGCATACGTCTCAAATTGATCATTTGAGTCCTTCTCCACCGAGTAGACCAGGAAAGAAGCCAGGATGAGACACAGGAAGCCTATGTACCACGCAGTGATCAGCTCCTGCATGGGAATACAACACAGTCACACCATTTAAAGCCTGTGTTCTTTCCTTCAGGGGTCGATACTTATATATGCCTGCAAATTAACATGGATTATTGCAGGGGCGGATGTAACATTTCCCAATTGGGGGGCAGGACAAAATGGTATGGTATGGGAAGCCGCACCCATACCATTTTCCGCTACAGGACTTTTATTAGTCAAGTAAAGCATCAATCATAATATCAGTTGTCGTTGAAGTTGCAACAGACACGCAGCATGAAGCTGTAGGTTTGACTCAGAGTTTTCGGTTTTCAATGATGAAATGCTGTTGGTTTAGTGGTGACACAATTGCAGTTACTTAGTAGCAGTAGCAGTGTTTCAAATCATTTTAATTAAAAGCACTTTAATTTGAAATATCTTGGGTTGTTTAGCATGCCATCATGTTTGGTGGGGCAGTCAAGGCCAGTGTTGGGCAGTAACTAATTTTAGATTACATATTACTGTAATATTATTACTTTTGCTCCAAAAAGTAAAGTAACGAGATTACTTTGCAAAAATGGGTAATAAGTAACGCATTACTTTGCAAGTAACGCCAAGTTACTTTTTCTAAAATGAGCTTGTTGTTGCATGCAAAAATAGAACAGATTTACAAGCTATCGACAGGTAGGCTACTGTAACAACAGAGAGGTGCAGTAGATTGTAGATCCAGTCCACATGCTGCATCCTGTGCACAGTTATGTAAACTACAAATCGCTTGCTGCTTTATTTATTTATTTATTTAAATACAAGACCTCAACTGTCTTTGACTTTTTAAACTTTTTCACAATTGTTTTCAAAGAGACAGATTTTGTTGGCTTTGTTTTCAGGTGCAGTTTGTAGGATTGGAGACTATTATTCTTCCAATAAATTGGATTCAGTTCGACTGCGGTGTTGAGAGCTTGGGAAAGTAATAAAGTAATATGTAATATATTACTCTTCGATTCCAGTAATAAGTAAAGTAATGATATTACTTTGTCTAAGGGGTAACGAGTAAAGTAAAGAAGTTACTTTCCTAAGTAATATTGACCAACACTGGTCAGGGCATAGGGGGACATTGCCCCCCGTGTGTCTCCACCAGACCGAAGGCGTGGTGAAGAGTACTGTATGTTTTGCCCTTTGTCACCGTCCAGTCCGTTCGTTCGTGTGTGTGTGTGTGTGCGTGTGTGTGTGTGTGTGTGTGTGTGTGTGTGTGTGTGTGTGTGTGTGAGATGAACCTCTGTCCCAAATTATACGCATTTGCTTTTTATAGTGCCACCAGGAGGACGATTTTTGTAAAACACATTCTTTCATATTACTTATTACTGATATGTTTTATATTCCTTCGTAATTGTCTATAATTGCCTTTCAAAGTGGACAGGATTAGTCCTTTTTGAAAAAAAAAAAAAAAAATAGCATCAACGCTTGAACTCAGCAGATCGTTTTTACGAGAAATCTTTCACAGATGTTCCTATATCGCACCCTTTTCACACTGGCCTGTTATAGTGCCATCAAACAGGTGGATTTTTGCAAAATACATTTTTGGAACAAAATTCCTCATATCAAATCATCCAAATAGCATCAAAGGCATAAGAAGAAATGGCACCGTTTTCACACTGACCTATAGTACCACTGGGAGGCCACAAGCCCCAACCTGACCTGATGGAGACATGTGCCCAAAAGCGCACTTTTTCTAGTTGGGGATGCACTGTACTCCTCGATTCAACACACAAGTTTAAGTCCTCTTAAAAGAACCGGTTACAGTTGCAACCATGCCTTGCAGGTGGTGGAGTAGAGGTCTGACGAATCAGCACCTGGTCCTCCAGGTTGGAGCTTGGGTGTGGGTCTAACAACTGTACCGTCCAAAATAGTTTCAGTTGTAAAAAAAAAAAACAGCAACAAGAAAACGAAAAGAGGACAAGGACGGCCCTGGGAGAGAAAAGCTTTTCAATTTGAAAACGCACACGCGATTCATGTTTTTACCTTACATCAAAAGCAGAACAAAGGAACAATGGAATACAGTGGACCCAGGCTACACTGGCAGCCAAATCCAGCCCGAATCAGATCTGAGCCACATCGAGCTTGGCTTCTGATTCGTTTAAGTGAGACATGTGACCTGTTTAGACCAATCAGATTTCTATCTGGAAGTGACACAGATCTGATTCAGGCTAGATTTGACTGCCAGTGTAAATCAGGCCTTAGACTTTGCAGAGAACCTGGCACTACTGTCACATAGTCACCCATCAGATGCAAGACAAGGCCAAAAGGATATACCAAGGAAGGATAAATAGTGCTGAGCCTAGTGCTGCTTATTATACAGTAGTCGACAGCACTATAACCTACTGTTGAGTATTATCAACAATAGTCATGGTAATATAGATGCAGGTGTGAAACTGAGAGGATACTGGGCTAGGACATCATTTCTACTGCTCAAGAACACCTGGTGCTCTACATCAAAAAAATAAAATCAGAATCTATGTGTCCAATCAGTCCTGCTTTATGGCGCAGAAACATGAAGAATGACAAAGACCACAATCAAGTGCAAACCTTTGGTAAAAAAAATGATTAAACACTCTACAACATGCTGACCATGCTGAACAATTTCAGCAACACATTAATTACACAAGGCTCATCAAACTAAAGACCACCTGACTGTGTGTATGTATGTGGGAGGGGGGGGGGGGGTCCTTGTCGACCTCAGGCTCTACAGAGGTCACACAATAGCATGTCCTTGCAGTATGCATGTTTTTTGCACACCACCATACTTTTTGCCCTATGTATAGATTTTTCACTTCAGCAATATTTGCTCAGTGAAAGCTGCTCAATCTGTATAACTGTAACCGACTACATGGTATGTCTCTTGTCTTGTGTGCTTCACTAGAACTCTGCTATCATCCAAGCCGGCTCTATAGTGTTGGGCATATTTGTCAATACAATCATGCACATTGTTCTGCAGATGCTCAGACAGCACAGTACTTATGCATATGTATAGGATGGGCTGCCGTCTTCACTATACATCAGCTCGTATACAGGTGCCATTCCAACTCTCCACTTCATGCATTCCTGATGTTTTCCTGTAGGTTTTCTGAAAATGCATGTTTTCCTTGCTGGCAGGGGTGGATCTAGGCATGGGCATTGGGGGGCAATGCCCAGTCTGCCCCACCAAACATGATGACATGCAAAACAACCCAAGAATTTCAAATTAAGTGCTTATATTTAAAATGATTTGAAACACTACTACTGCTGCTAACTAACTACAGTTGTGGCACCACTAAACCAACAGCATTTCATCATTGAAAACAGAAAACTCTCTGAGTCAGACCTTTAGCTTTATGCATGCTGTGTGTCTGCTGCAACTTCAACAACAACTGATATTAATATTGACGCTTTACTTGACTAATATACTGTAAGTGCTGTAACCGGAAACGGAATGTGTGCGAAGCAACACGAGCGATGAAGCCGCCCCCATACCATTTTCTCCTGCACCCCCCAATTGGGAAATGTTACATCCGCCCCTGCTTGCAGGTTTTATTCATTGATAGCCTTGCTAATTCCACTGCTTTGCTGCTGAAAAGAAGTGTCCAGCAGAGGAACTAATTAACATACACCAGTACATGAGCAAATATGTCAATACATGCAGTACAAGGGGCTGCAGTATATTGCCTGCTACATTTTGTTGGATTTGTTCAACCGTATCAGACCTCCTTCCTTGTTTTAATGAAATAAATTCATTGTGTTGAACCTGATGTGCCTACTGTAGACTGGATGGGCTTTTTTTTCTTCCGAAAAACAAGTGAAGAAATGCTGCTAAAAATCTGCAAAGGTAGCAGTGCAGAGACCATTAACTGCCAGAAGTAACAGAAGTAACTGAACAGAAGTAACAGAAGTAAATGAAATGATCACGGTCCCGTTGATCCTGGATCGAATACAGTTGTTTAGCACAGACCAATATTCTAATTAGAAAGTGCATTAGAAATATCTTTTATTTTGCAGAAGAGCGCAGTATTCTCCCATTTATGTGTGTAAAGGGAAAGTCATCTGCTAACCTCTGTTAAGTGGAGAGAATGGAGGATTGAGGATATTCTCCAGCTTCAAAATGACTGGAGTTCTCACGGTCAATAGGCATTCTCCTGATTTATAGTTTTTGCTACAATAGGTGAAAGGGAGCAGGTAACGATGTTCATCAGGGAGCAATTTTGTTTTGCAGAGATTTATTGTGGCATGGGTCACATTGGCGGGGCTGTAGTCGTACATACAGTAGCAGAGAGCCTTACAGGCAGCTCAGCACATCAGATGAGAGTTTCCCTCCATTCAGGACAGCTAAGCCGGTAGACTCATCAAAGATTTTAACAATCCCAAACGGACTGTTTCAGATGCTGACACTTAGTAAGTGGTTTGCCATCCATAAGGCCAAGGGCAACAGGCTCTGTGGCTGCTACTTCCCCCAAGTAATCAGGACTTTGAATGAAAATCGGGTACAAGAGCAGTATACTAGTCTCCGTTAAGGTGAATACTACCCATGACAATCAGTTTAAAGTATTGCTATCTTTCTGCCTGTGTGTAACAGAAGCTATTTGGGGGGCATATGTTAGTCCGATGCACCAATAATCTGACATACATGGCTGGTTAAGTCTCAACCATATCTTCCGCATGCGGTTGGGGTTAGCATTGTCGGACTAATCATTATCAGACTGTTAGGATATCGGACCAAAGATACGCAGCTCACACAATCGCATATAAATGCATAACAATCCTTACCCACACTGACACTTTGCATATACAAAAAAATAGATTTGAGGGAGCTGGAGTTGCTCTCTCCAATTACGTATATCCAGCATATGTCTTGTGATGGACTCCAACTGTACATACGTATTTTCCCTGTTTGCAACTGTTTTTATTGTATTGTACTTGTGACACTTGCTTTGGCAAAGTAAGCGTCTTCTGATGCCAATAAAGATCATTTGAATAGAAATTGAAATGAATTGGCATGAGACATTTTGGTAGATTTCTGCAATACAATATTTCATGCCTTATCCTTAGAAAAGTTTTGGCAGTCTTGTGGAAAGAAGAAGAAGCCAACGGAATATACAACAACCACAACTCGTCTGAGCCCAGCGAGTCCCAAAAATATAAAAGTAATTTACACTATGTAAATTACAGTATGTAAAAATGTAGAGCATTTTATGGATATTGCTTGCCAAGCGCCTATAGATGAAAAAAAATCTTGCCTTTTAAAACTACAGCAAGCACCTGAATATTGAGGTCATTGAACTGGCTGATGGCAGGAGATGGCAGGATTCGTGACTGCCCTGAGTCCTCTGACTACCAAAGCCATGGAGCAAGCCTCCATAAAGTGCAGGCTTGCTGGCACCACAACCAGATGTGAAGCAGAGTGATGGAAACACTAGGGATGACATTTTACAGTACATACAACATACAACGGATCAAGGCTGTCATTCTACTGTTGTTTTTTCTTCGGCCATGATGAAGAAAAATAAGAGCATAATATACAGTGGCACAACTGATGCGGGACAATGGCATAGTATAAACCATGCCCTCCGTGGCTACAGTTGCCGTCAAATGGGTCAGAGTAAGAGATCTAGCAAACGAGAACGTTCCCCTCCTCCATGGGAATAGACAGGGCTATTGATCTTCGATATATTGCTATTAAGCAATTTGCTCTAGCAACGTAATACAGTACCTATTCCCTGGCTGGGTAGGGCATTTATCATTATGATGAACATCCTCCCAAGACTACTCTACCCACTGCAAATGATACACATGTTGTTATCAAATAAGGTTATCAAAGTGCTTGAAGGCTGCACACATGCCTGAGTTCTTTTATCTGCAGAAAAATGAAGCCCCGGCTGAAGACACAGTAGCAGAACCCAAACCGGCTTAGAAGGCTTTAGATGTTCCAAATGTGAGACTCTTATCAACTGGCAGCACATCTCCTGCGCTCAAGTGTTCAAAACGTTTAATCCCTGTATCCGAGTGGATCGGATTATGAGTTAAGATAGTTCAAATCCCAAAAAGAGGATTGGGATGAGTTTGATATCTAATCAGATCAGGAAATCAAAAGCAAGCTTTTGTTTGTATTGCAAGAATCTTACTGGTATTTTGTGCCGAATGGTTGCTAGTGTTGCAAGGTTCCGTTGATACTGGTTTCTACTATATTAAGTGGACCAATTTCTCCATCTCTTTGCTGATATGAGAAAAAAATATATAAGATTTTAAAAAGCTTTAACTCAAATTTGTTCTCTCTCACACACAGGCAGAGACAACAATAACAAACACACAGCTTCAGCAGCTCCATTCTTCCCTAACAGCATTTAACTGGTCCACTCTGACTAATGCATGTTGTCCAATCATGACATCAAAGTGGTTGAGAAGAAAGAAATAATGCAGGGGTTTTCAACAGGTGGTCCGGGGACCACCAGTGGTCCCTGAGACGGTCCCAGGTGGTCCCCAGCTAAGTTGGTTAACCAGATGTAACTCTTGAGAACGTAAAAATGAAACCAAATGGACCCTTGAGGGTCCATTTGGTTTCATTTTTACACTCTCAAGAGTTAAAACATTCATCATCTGAATTAGCTCAAGTCTACACAACTAGAAGATGGACAATTAGATTAGGTGGACAATTAGTCCCCAAAATCTTTAGTTTTGGGGACTAATTGTGGGGCTAAAATGTCCTCAAGTGGTGGTCCGTGGCTCAAATCCTGAATAAATGGTGGGCCCTGGCAGGGGTGGACTGACAGTCTGGCATACAGGGCATTTTCCCGGTGGGCCGACCCCCCCCCCCGGGGGCCGTTAATGTCGTGTTTTAATAAAAAAAAAAAAATGAATCAAAAAAAAATATATATGCACAAAACCGACCCACGAATCAGTGCTGGCGGCCCTCTGTCCTCTTCAAATGAGACTGCCTATTGCAGGGTTTTTATAGTTAACTAAAACTAACTAACTAATTTTAGTTAGCCCGAGCCCCAGAGCCCCTTATGTCTTAAATTCTCATGGGGGCTCAGGCCCCGGAGCCCCACAAAGATTGCAACGCTAATTATAAGGGTCTTCAGAGGGCCGCTCTGAGACAAAATTGCCCGGTACGTTTTGAGCTCCCAGTCCACCCCTGGGCCCTGGGATGAAAAAGGTTGAAAACCCCAGAAATAACGTGTCCAACCTCACCTTGCTGTGGGCATAGACTACAGATCCCAGCAGCTTCCAGGTGCCTGCACGGCGGTCCATACGCAGCATCCGGAGGATCTGGAGGAACCTCAGACTCCTGATGGCCGACGTGGCGAAGACGTTGCCCTGGGAGCCGGCCGCCAGCACCGACACCGAGGCTATCAGCACCATGACGTCTGGAGAGACACACACACACAACAAACAAACAGGAATATCACACATATTATCACAAGCACAGTGCCAACATTGGCACTTCAGAGGCTGTTCACTGGCACTGGCAAGTGTGAGAGAGATGGTGTTTCTTTAAAAAGGTGTACAGTTAAATTCAAAAGAAGAGAAAACATGGAGGTTACTGTGCATATGGGCAATCAAAATTGGATGGAAATGTATCATTTAGATGTGGTCATAATTAATAACGTCGATATGGCACACCAACTATCAAGGGAATAAAGACTTTATTCTTGAGAAGGTTTCCATATACAGTATACTGTATAATCATATAATCATATACATATATCTAACCAGTATAAGGCGAGAAGCGGGCTGCTGGATGAGTGCTGGCACCATATTGGCATAGGGGGGTCAGATCAACATATAGAATCAATTTTGTACTGGCCATATATGGAGCATGTCTTGATTGTACAGGGTTTGATTGGGTCATATAGAATGTCAGAACCTACAGTATGAGATCTAAGGTTGGCGGTAGGGGAAGGGTGCTTGAGTGTACAGGGTTTGATGAGTGCCCAGGTAGGGCTGGGCATTCATTTCTTGGGCCTGTTGAGAACTCTAGTTTTCACCATCTACTGGACACGGCTGCACCAATATCTTTTGGGAGAATGTCCATAGCTTTTGACATGAGCCCTTCTCCAAGCCCTTTCACTGTTCAACTTCTAACATGCCTATTGGACAAGACCGGATAGGGGAGGGACTTGTGGAGGGATTGTTTTGTTTAGAAATCCTAATAAAGATTTCTAAATGAAAATGTTAGGGTCAATTGGTAAAAAATAGTTTGGTGGTGCTATTATGCATTCTTATGAAAGAAATGCAAAGGTAAAATCCCAAATTCCCCATATGTAAGTTTTTGTTTGGTTTTGTATTGCGTGTGTTGTAGTATTTGCTGTTGGTTTTGTGAATTGTGTTTGCGTCCTGTCTGAACAAAAAATACAGGCAAAAAATGAGACCAGAGAAAGGACAGGTTGATGACCATGTGAGCACACTACAGCCCATTTTCCTCACCTATTACACTGAAGGGCTTCCTGGCGAACTTCAGCCTGCCTCTCCATCCTCTGTACCTGCAGCAGCATCCAGCAGACCATAACCTCACTATGTACTCCACCCCAAACACCACGATGGTCACGATTTCCTGACGGGGAGAAAAGAGTAGACAGGTTAGGCCACAAAAACTCCAAGTAGGACTGTCACGATTAGATATTAAGGTTGTATACGTCAGACACTTATTGTGATTAATGATTTCATTGTGTTTTTGGCATTTGAACACTGGAACATAACAAATGCAATTTTGATTTGGTGTTCAGGCTTCAGGGCAGCTAAATGATAAATAACTTTGCAAGTCAACAAAATTACTGAAGCGTTTAATAACAATTTTATACTCTGCAGAAATAGCTGATGTACAGTACAAGCTTACAACACTGGCTGTAGATCTGCTATTTCAGCTATTTGTTTGGAAACTGTTTGAAAATGTATGAACATTTTTCAACATAGAAACTATTACTGTATGATGATTATTCAAAAAATATTTCAATTATCTCAAATGACTGTGATTAGGGTGTTTATCTAATAATTGTGGCAGGCTCAAGACCTCATCCTCAAGCTGTTATTGTAGCTTGTATACCAGTTCTTACTATGTCTTACCACAGTGCTTGGCTATAGCCTGGCTAAAGACAGACCAAATCAGCTGTTGGCAAAAAAAAGCCTGTCAGCAGATAGGTCTGGAATAGCCAATTGTACATCCACTTCCTATTCCGGAAAACTGGGGTGACCAATGAGAACACAGTATGCAAACATATTTGAATACTGTGTCCTGTACACTGCTACACATGCAATACAACTGGAAAATAGCTACTTTACTAGCTTATATGTATAGTGTGGCTAAATCTGAGCATAGGTTAAGTTGCTTGTTTGCAGGTTTCAATGAGTAACAGTAACCAATACATTTTCTGGAAACATACCAATATGTACAAGGCACTCTCCGAGCTGTTTTTGAACTCTTTGATGGTGGCGAAGACTGAGAGTATAAGACAGGAGAAAACTAATAGGAAGCTGCAAGACAAGACAAACATAAATGTTTAGATTCAATATGACAGAGTGAAAGTACCTCATTTTACTATTCAAGTAAGTCATAGATGATCAAACAGATGTTTAAATATCATGCCAATAACTTTCCTGACTGCAACAAATAAATAAATATGTGCATAGTTGACCCCCCAAAATATCAGGCTTCAACATCAGTCTGTCCTTGTTTATGTCCTAGATTCTAGGGAGGTCGTGGAGTGAAATTAGCCTGGATCCAGCCCCTGAATAGCCACGCCATGCACATTAAAAATATGTTAAGGCCAGAAGAAGCAAACTGTAGCAAAGTGTCTCCAATCACAGTGACAGATCATATCAGAGATCAAAACTTTCCTTCCTCCCATCAGGATCAAGAGGGGTGGGCCTTGATGTACCATATATGATGTTGGCCTGTTGCACTGCCCCTCACTATATGCATGCACCTCAGTATGTGCACAGTGTGCATGCGCACATCTACCCGGGGACCGCAGGTTTACCAACACACCCAAATCACTTACTATACCTTTGAGAATACTTTTGCTAAATTGTAAATAGTAATATTTTTTAGAATAGCTAAAGATCCAGTCTGAAATATAGGCCTATAGTCATTGTTTTTTGTTGTTGTGGTGAAATTCAATCCAGGGATCCTCTACATAAACAAGAAGACAAATGCAAGGGCAAACCACTGAGGTACTGTATAGGGGTTAACCCAGAGTATATAGAGTATCTATCCTATGTTTCAGAGGAAATAAAAATAATAACATGAGCGACCTCATATTTTTTCTACTTTGTCTCACAGGAGGGCTTTGGGCAGTTCAGAAACCTATCTTCCATGCACATCATCGATAGACAATCCAATAGAAACTGAAGGCTGTCTATTCCTGAAAAAAAAGCGAAAATGGAAGCCATATCTTTCTCTAAAATACATATATACAGTATATTTTAAATATATTGAATATACTGCATATATAAAAAATCTGCTGAATGATGATGTGCATGGAAAATGGGTTTCTGAACTGCCCAGCCCTCTTGTGAGACACAGGCTGAGTAGAAGAAAAAAAAAACACTGGTCGTATTTAGTAGTATTCTATCGTGTACATTAGTGAAGACCAATTATATGAAGATAGTTTGAAAGTGTTGAAGTGGTCCATTAAGCTTGCCTGATGCTAATTTTCATATTGGTGCGTATTGATCTTCATTACTGTAATTGCCAGATCCATTGTGAATCCAACCATGTTGAGTACACACAACTGTAAATTCATTTTTATACTATGGTGTACTCAACATGCGTGGATTCTGGAAAATTAACGATATCGCCTGTGGTGCAAAGTACTGTATTTCAACTGACCACAAAGATGTGAAGAGATCACAAACCTGCGTTGACTGACTATATCAAAAGTATAGTCATACACTGTAATGTGTATAATCAATGTGCTGTATACTGTATGGTGCATTGCCTTTTGAATGCTTATTGCTTACATTACTGTAAGCATTCAAAAGGCACTGTGACATTGCAACTTAGTGCTGACTTACAATAGCCCCCCCCCCCCCCATCTGATTTGGTCTGGCTTTAGCCAGGCTACGTGTAATCCAATATAATCTGTTAACACTTACTGCATTTCTTTTTATATTTTATATTAATTTAATACTAATAAGCAATACAATAATGCGTATTGCATTTTTTTCACTATTATTTGCACATTTAATGGCATGCTGTTCCTTTATGTAATTCATATCAGTATACCCCAGCCTGTCAGAATTCATAACATCAGATGTAGGTGTAGATTACACAAGTACGGTAACACTCATATGATCCACACAGAGACAGACAGACATAGTGGACATGATACCCAGATAGGAGAGAGTAGAAGGTACTCCGGTTCCGCTTATCGATCTGTCACACATGCACTACAAATAAGAACATAGAATAAAAACACTGACCAAACAATTCCTCATTATGCTTATCATAATGGAATATATACATCATGTTCTATTTTTGTAGTTCAACTACACTTTCACATTGAGTTCAAAATAAGTGAGTAAAAGGCAAGACAGTAATGTTACATGTAGTAGTATGGTAGTAGGGTAGGTAGTGTCTATGAATTATGTATAGAGGCACAGCTGAATACACCCCTCTACAGACTCACATCACAGCATTTTGATGTACTGTACAGTGCATGCAGTATGCATGCATAGTGCACCCAGCACCGCATCAATCCATCAGAGTTAGTAATTTGCTGTGGATCCGGTGATATTTTATACATGCTCGGAAATTCACTACAATAATACTATTTGGGTGACAATTCTGCAAGGACAACCAGGTGATGAAGGCAGCGGAAGCAGTGCTTGGACTTTTTGACCTGTGTGTGGCCCTTGTGATGTCCTCAGAGATTATTCCACAGATTCTAAAGAACGTGAAATAGGCTTACAGGCCACTGCAGCACTGTTGATGTACTGTATATGGGGGCGTGCTCTCTCCTTTGCCTCCAGAAGTGATTTGCTCCTTGGATTCTACTGAAAATCAAGCAAGTATTCCCAGTAGGCTGCTTATCAAGCCGAGTTTCTCGACCAGGCATGTTGGCTGCCAGCCGAATGACTTGATAAGCGTCCTCAGCCCTGCCCCCCACTGCACCACGAGTGCGTCACGAAGCAGTCCATTTTAACGCACATTTTGCTGCTTTATTGCGGTCGTTTTGGTCAATATACTCACTTCCTCTAACCCTAAACCTAAAAATAACCACAAGCACGCCAACATGCTGACACAAGGCTTACAACAAGGCGGCCAAACGGTCACACTTATTGAGAATTTCCGGGTTTTCATCTTATCAATGCAATCGTGTCGGTCGGCTCTCAGACAACGTGCCTCGACGATAAGAACGGATAATTAGCAGCCTCCAGGGAATTATTGCTTGATGCGTTGATCTTTGTGTGGTAATGCCTTCCTGGCACCATCTGACCTCATCGTTTAGTTGTTGATCAGGTCCATCATCGTTGTGTCATCAGCATACGTGTTAATGGTGCATGCCAGGGAGGAGTGTCCAGCTATACATGACTCTATTCTCCACTCTGAGAGTCTGCTAACAGTATTCAGTACATATATACAGTATACATACACACCAGGGTCCATACTTTACAGATGTTCACCTGATCTATGCACACTTGGTGGTCAGTGCTATGGCCCCCACCTGTGGTGCAGACTCAGCTCAGGCTAGTAGTTGCTGTTACTGAAGTGGTTCTCTACGCATCCATTTCTCACTCTGAGGTCCATTATTTGTCTGTAGTACTTGCCACATGCTCCTCATTTCACCACTCTCTATTTGGTCTTCCAGTCTGACCGTGTAAACGTGACTGGCCTTCCCAGATCATCACAGACCGTGGGTCTGTAAAGGCACTTGTATGTGCAACTACAGCAGCACAAACCTAGTTTTCAGGTTGTGTTAAATCCCATATTTTCTCTTTTTGGGGGGGTTGAACTTTGATATTGCTCACAGGTGTGCCAAAAAAATCTCCCAGTCTATGTGATCAAAACAGGCTTGAAGTGATCGAACAACACTCTCCCACCTCTCATGTTGCATGTGATGTGTTGATACAATTTGGTGAAACCTTTAAGCTTATAGTCATGATGTATTCCAAATCTGTACAGCAGAGGCCGGCATCAGGAGTTCATCATAGCACAGCTCTTCCCCGTGTCCATTTTCACTGAGCATACTGTAGCGTGGCTATGATATTCCCTGAATAGGGAGAGCCTATAGCTGATTTTATGAGTGCACTTTCCGTTTTGGGTCTAGAGCAGGGGTTTTCAAACTTTTTCATCTCAAGGACCACCATTTATTCAGGATTTGAGCCACGGACCACCATTTGAGGATATTTTAGCCCCACAGGCCCCAAATCTAAAGATTTACTTTGCTATTTTTTTTTTTTTTGCTACTTTGCTAAACAAAACAAGCAAAATATATTCAGATGATGAATATTCTAACTCTTGAGAGTGTAAAAATGAAACCAATGAAACCAAAAATGAAACCAAATGGACCCTTGCGGGTCCATTTGGTTTCATTTTTACGTTCTCAAGAGATCTGGTTAACCAACTTAGCTGAGGACCACCTGGAACCCTCTCAAGGACCACTGGTGGTCCCCGGACCACTGGTTGAAAACCCCTGGTCTAGAGCACAACCATGGGTGTGGTATTAATTTGTCATTATATTCCAAATTCCCAATATACAGATGCTTGAAATGCAAAATGTTATGTGATACCTGTATGTGTATGTGTGTGTGTGTGTGTGTGTGTGTGTGTGTGTGTGTGTGTGTGTGTGTGTGTGTGTGTGTGTGTGTGTGTGTGTGTGTGTGTGTGTGTGTGTGTGTGTGCGCGCGCGCACTAGCAAGCTTCCAATGGACATTTCTTACTAATTGTACTGCCAATCTAATAGTAAAAGTCCTGGGATCTGGGACATCAACCCCAAATAGACTCTTTACATTTGGTTCCATGTACAAGCTCAATTGCAGACCTGAAGCTGCTCAAGGACCCCAACTGGTCCCCACAACCCACTTTGAGAACCACTGGATTAGATCACTGTCCAGGTCACTCCAGGTGACTGCACTGTCTAGTGGTTCACAATATGGGGTCCGGAGACCCTCAAGGGGTCCTTATAGTGAGGGTACTATGGGGGTCCCAAAGTTATTCATATAGGCTACTATAAATGTAATCCTTTAACCATGCACCAAAATACAAATGGTTATCTGAGTTTCACTGTTGTGTTGAGTTTCACTGTTTCAGTTTCACTGTCTAATGTACTGATGCAGTACATTAGACAGACAAAGGAATGTTGGCTCAAATGACCAGCATGATGTCTATAACAATAAAACATTCCTTAGATTGTAGACCAAGTCTGTATAGCCAAATACAAGTCAATCTGGAGGTCTCTGAAGTGAAATGTAAAAGAGAATCGAAGGATCAGTGGGTGTTTTACAGTAGACAGAGTACTGTACAGTGATCGGAGCTGACCACACACAAGTGGTGCTGAAATCAGATCGCATACAATTGATACAGTTGCCGCAACATGATGGCAAGGCAAGCCCGATCAAAACTACCGTCAATGGAAATCACATGCTCACGATGGGCCTTCTTTATAGGACCGTCCTGGCTCATGTAGAAATAATACGTAAAAAATATATTAATAATTATACTGACTGACGCATCCTCGCCGATGCAAACGCATGTCTGCTGCACCGTCATGTTCATGTTGTGTGTACTATGCGATTTTACAGATGACATTTTGACGTTACACAGCATTATGGGAAAACAATCTAGCCTACGCTATAGTCCTTAAAGGCATGTCTTGGTTGGGAACTAAACAAAAACATACGCTAAAATAGCCCCCTCCAAACTCCGGATCCAGCCCTTACACACGGCCAAGCATGCAGTCAGGATGACAGACAGAACAAACACGCAGGGTTAATCTTACACATAAGCGTGGTAGATGAACGCCCATCCCCGCGGTCTCTCCAGCGCATTGTAGAGGAAATTCTGGAGTTTGCGGTAGCTGGCGTTCTTCTTGGCCGGTCTCCGTCTCCCCGTGCCGGTCCTGAGGATGCTGCCCCTCTGCTTGGGGCTGTCCTCCGAACCGGCGGCGATCAGCAGCGTGCCGTCCTTGCTGGATTCGGGGGCCGCGGGGTCCAAGCCCAAGCCGACGAACCCGACTTTGTGCTTCTTCTCGTCGGCTTGGTTCGGGTAGACCCCGCCATTGAGAGGCTGTTTCTGCACCATTCTAATAAAGACTTACTTTAACTCCACCCTGCCGGGGAGCTGGTCCTGTCCTGGCCGCGGGGATGCATCACCGGTATAAAGCGATAGCTATGTGGCGTGTGTGTGTGTGTGTGTGTGTGTGTGTGTGTGTGTGTGTGTGTGTGTGTGTGTGTGTGTGTGTGTGTGTGTGTGTGTGTGTGTGTGTGTGTGTGTGTGTGTGTGGTTTGTGAGCAAGCACGTGTGCGTGCGCGCTGCGCGTGGTCGTGAATGCAGTCGGAACCGGTCCCTTTTTTTTCGAGAACCGACTGCAAGATCCAAGGCAATTGCTGAGGAAAAAAACTGCAATGTAGAAGCTTTAGCCAGGGAGGGTATACAGTGCCAGTGAAAATCCGATAGTATTTTTCTTTTTTACTCTGGGAGTGTACAAATGCAACCAAACATTTTAGAGTTAATTTAACACAATAGGGGGTTTTAATAACTGGGATGATTGACCACTGATCATGCCAATCATTAAAATCCCCTATCCTATATGCCTTAACTTCAAGGCTTTTCAACCTTTTTTCATACCAGGGCCCACTATTTATTGTGCATTTTATCCACGGTCCACCAATTGATGTTGAGTTTCGTCTCTAGGACCCAAAAATACGGATTTTCAAGTTCTGTGTCCTCAATTTTGGTCAAAATAACAATTCTTCTACATTTTCTAAATGTGTAGATTCTTGAAAATTAAGTAATTCAAATGTTTAAAAATGAACTCTTGTGAGCGTAAAATGATGGACCCATGATGGACCCGTAAGGGTCCATTTGTTATCATTTTATGATCTCAGGAGTTACAGATCTATAAGGATCGATGTGGTAATACCAACTGTCCATCATTTAGCTGGGGACCACCTGGAATCCCCGGACCACTGGCTGAAAACCACTGCCTTAACGGATCAGATCAGTTCAACTTAAACACAGGGGTCTGCAGACTCTGCACTCAAGCAAATGACTTGCTGGATTGTTCAGTGATATTGATACGGTAGATTAAGGGGGCCGTTATTGAGGCAAATCTAATCTGTCTTGCTTTCGAAAAGTCAGTCCCTATAAACTGCCAGCCCTATAGTCAACTCTCCACCTGGCTGAGTGAGAGAAATACAAATCAAATGGACGGTATACATTTACACTTGCACCTCAGATTGCCTGGTTTCATTTGTGTTATAGGCTGTGCATATAGACACTTAGACATTCAGTTAAAGCAGCACAGAGAGCGTTACTGCAAGGGGAGGCTGCTTGCGTTCTCTGATGCATGTGCCATGTTCATACAATATTCATCTGGCTCCCAGCTCTCCTCAGTCAGGATAATGGATGTTCATATGTGTAGTAGCCTAGACATGTCTTTACCACAGCCTCTCTCTGAATCTTGTTCAGCACTATTGAAGGAAGAGAGACTGAAACGTTTTCTCGGTGATTCAGATCAATTTCAATCTAATTGCAAAATAGTAACCTAATACCCTGTGTGCGTGTGTGCATGTGTATGTGTGCGATGCATATTGCAGCTAGTGCTACAAGGCCTGTCTATACTGAAAGTGTACAAAACTCACTGAGGAATGAAGAATATGGATCTCATGCATGCATGCATGCAATCAACCAAAACTATCTAGTACAGCCAAGAAAATAAGCACACTATGAATACAAAGTGGAGCACTATAAAGCACTGATCAAGTAATAGGCTACTTAAGTAGGACTACAATTCTGTTCACAGGTATTTTTACTTTCCAAATATCAACACTTATCCTTACGCTACTGTACATCTCAGAGACAAATATTGTACTTTTACTCACAGTTTCTTTCTAGATTATGATGAATTCATCATGTCTCTGTACATGTGTATGTTCATGCAGGTACAGTAATTTGAGTAATTGTCGCTCTACTAATTTTGACAATACAATACCAACACAAGGAATACATCAGCACAAAAGCCTCTGCCCCTGCTCTGGACACAGACCAAATTAGAACACACAATAACTCACCAAATAACCCTATGGACTCTCCAAATGACTCCATGGGGCAAAGAGGGGACACAGTCATTTACAACTTGCATCTTTCCAAGTAGGGCAGTGCTCAACGTGCATCACTCTAGTTATAACAAAACACTATAACCCGCTTCAGCCATACTGTATGTACAGTATTTTGGCCATTTGAAAATAGCACATTTTAGGCTCCATTTTCGTTACACGCTAGACCCCTTATCCCTTTAACTTTTTGAAATAGTTCAACATGCCAAACTATTGACACGTTGTGAGCTTGTAGACTGGCCGAGAAATCAAGAGAACTTAAGGGATAAGGGGTTTAGCGGTGACGAAAATCTAGGCCCTACAGTTAAAGGGACATTTCACTGGATGTTCATGAGTCATGAATATCCAGGAAGTTCCTTACTGGACTACAAAATCACACCTTCAGCGCACTTCCCCTTGTTGTGGAGAGTGGAGAGGCTGCATGGAGGTGTGACTGTAGTTCATGACCTCATGAACATATGTGAATTGCTTGCGTGTCAACGCACGTCAATGTGCAATATGACACCACAGAGATAATGCTAAAACAGTCTTACCCTTTGGTATGATTAGGGCTTTAGAGTTGTGGAGTTGGACATAATAACCCCCCCCCCCCCCCCCCCCCCCAACCCCCATTCTGTGTTTCCTAGCTGAAGGTATGAACTGTAAGATATATTAATGACAGTTTGAAAATGGGTGGAAATGCTTTGCTGTGTACAGCAGGGTCTGGTGGTGTGTGGAGTAGTTCTGCATACTGTAGGTCATGTAATGTCAGACAAAAATCCTTACTGTTACTGTGAATATTTTATTTACTACCTGTTAAGGTTCGATTTAAAAGGACGATTTTAGAAAGATATTTAAAAAAAGAAAAGAAAAATCTTTGTACAGTTATTTTCACACAACATAAAATTACAACTAAAGTATGTACAACAACAAAAAATACAATAATGCAAATAAATGAATAATCAGTCACATACAGTATTTGCTTTCCAGGTACACATTCTGAATCTGAAACAATGACTTGACTTAAAACATAAAATTTTAAGAATCAATTAAGACTAAGTTAAGCATAATAATAATGCATTCTGGTTTATGGGACTGTGCATGGCTAATATTAAGAACATTTTTTTCCATTTCATATAAAAGTGCACAAGCTAATTTTGCTGATTTATAAGATGTCAATGCGAAATATCAAAATAATAGAGTTATATTCACCAGTGTACAGTGTAGCAGCCGTGGTCAGAGCGCTATAGCGGATTTGTTTACCTGGGGCCTGTCAAAATTATTTAAATAAATACAAAGGGCTTGAATGACCTGTTTAGAGAAAGCAATATTTCAGCACAGATTCAATCTATATGCAAAGGCATTTTAACAGGCAGAAACATAAAACAATATTGTCAGTGAGGTTAGGCTTGTCCAAGAGAAAACAGGTTCTCTTTGAATGTACAATCATCAATGCAAAACAAATTGAAATGTTTTACTATATTATGTCCGCAAAAAATAAACCAATTTAATTTAAATTACAGCAATGCTCTGTTACAACAAGACATATACCATTATCCTACTTTTTCCCCCATGTAACATAGTTACTGTTCTGTATGTACGAGAAAATAAACATGTCAGTCAAAATAATATTCTTCAAATGATCCCTTTCTTTAAAATCATCCAGTCCGTTTCGCTTTAGGCGTAATAGTCCTTTTGCTAACCCTGACACTTGATTGGATGAGTCATTGTGCTTATTTTGCCTAAAATACTACCATGCCAGGACAGCTGGAGATTTAAAATCAGCCCTGACACAGCAAAGTCATCAACACGTCTAAGTCAACAGGAGGCATTCCTTCAACTACCACAATTAACAAATATATTAATAATTTAACAATGATCCATGACTTGCATATTAACAGACATACACTCTATAGTTAGCTATAGTTTGATTTCCCCTGATTACGAGATGCTAGCTTCCTCATCTCTCCCTAGCACTCCCTGATGCTTAACACTTAAGGGTGATTCATGCCTAGTTGTGCGCCGGTATGTCATGCGCCGAAAATAGCCGATCTGTAACACTACAAGGCGCCACAGTGCTGCGCATTGTGAGCTTGCAGATGTGGTATTTCCGGCGCAGTCCGCCACACGGCGCGCACAACCAACGTATAAATCAGTCATTACTGACAGAATGAATCTTCATAGACATAAATAAAAACAAACACGTAAGCAGGTAAGTCTTAAACATGGCATACATTGGCCCATTAAATACTGTTCTGTATGTAAGCTGGAATGTTTTTCTCTTTTTTTTTTACTTAATTATTTAATACTTGATAGAAGTGAGGAATAAAAATGCTCCTGCATAAATAACTATCCTTCTTATAGTGCAGCAATACAGTACTCAAACTAAACCTACAGTAATTGCACATTCACCGCATGCAATGGGCCGCCGTGAGCGCCCATATACCATCAATTTGTTCCATCCATCCCTGAATCCCCTACTTGCATTTACCTTCCTGCTACTGATGAAATGATTCAATCAACATTTTTCTTCTAAACCTTGGTTAACCCGGGTATTCAGTCCTGGTCTCCTGGACCACCCATTTGAAGCCTCAGTTCTCTGGACTTGCAGTTCGAGGCATAAATGCATATTTGCTTTTAGAACAAGTAGTCAGCTACAGGTAGTTAAGTTAATCTAGTTAATAAAAGCATCTTTATTAAGCTCCTGTCCTCCAAACTGGCACCTACTTTTCCACATAACGTTATCAAGATGTGGACGTTTAATGGGTGTCCTCGATAAGTGCCCAGTTGTTATCGAGTCATTAATATCTTTTTAGCTTGTCCATACACATTTTTTATCGGACATTGGTTGGTTGGTTTTATCATTGTGCTGATATAGTGGCGGCATCGTAGATATTGCATAGAAAACTCTGCTGCTGCCATGCTGAAATGTTCCCTGTATCAAGGGGTGATGGGGGGTGGGGGCGTTGCCAATGGGAGCCTGTCTACTCTCTTCTCTTTGAGGATATGCGGCAAGTCTTCCTCCCCTCATGCCATCTTCCTCTCGACCGTCACCCGTGACATTCAAGTACAGTAAATGAGGCGTGTGTTGATTGACGCTTTTAAAAATTGCACCCTCCTTTAGAGATCTCCGTCAGACGGCGGTAGGCACAGCTTGAACAGTCTGCAGGACGAGAAAAGGCATTCCCAGTCATTTAAGGCGAATTACATGAGATGGTACTACCAGCAGCGCTGTGCCCCTCATTTTAAATGCACCAGAAGGTTGTGTTATCCTACCTTGGGGCCGAGGCAGGCATCTGTTCCATCACCTTGAGATTTTTCGCAGAGAGCTCCACTCTTGTCCCCTAGGAGAGAGAGAATTTGATACCATTACTTACTATTCATTTCATTCATTGTTCTTCTTCTTATTATCATTAAGCACAAAGATGTAACCTGTTTGCGCATGATGTCCATGGTCTGCATGATGCATCGGGGTATTAGGCCATGGTTCCTGGCCAGAATCATAGCCTGTTCCAGTGTTACACTTAAGGTGCATCTGTAAAAAAAACAAAAAAAAGGACAAAAGTCAACATATGCACACAGCTACAGTACCTAAGAACTAATCTATTAGCATATTTAATAGCTCAGCACCATATGGACATGATGAAGTAGAACAAATCTGTATTAATTAACATTATACTATGGTGATTAAAGTTATATTGAATTCAATATTAAATAATATCATTGGTAATACCAACGTTGAGCTTACAATTTCATGCCAAAGTGACCATTGTCGAAAAAGGTCAACATGTGAGCCTTTATTTGAGCTTTATGGTCCAGGAGTACACAAGATGGCTGACCTGTGCATGCCGGTGCCACACATGGTGATGTGGCAGGCTCCCAGGCGGTTGCACAGCTCCGAGGACACACACAGCACGCTGACCCCCGACGGGTGTCCCTGGGCGCTGGGACGCACGTTGACGTAGGACTGCATCAGCCGACACAGGTCGTCCAGCGTGTTGAGAGGACGCAGTAGCTACAAGGCAGACAGCGGCGGTTGGAAGGTCTGACTACTGTTGTTGTACAGTGTATGTATAGGCCAGCGGTTTTCAACCTTTTTCATACCAGGGCCCACAATTTATTCATCATTTGAGCCACGGACCACCATTTGATGACATTTTGGCCCCACAGACCCCAAAACTACAGATTTATTTTGCTTTTGTCGACAATTCCAGGCTGGATTTGGGACAAAACAGCCAAACATACAGATCAAAATGACCATTAATCTACTACATTCTCTAGTTGTGCAGACTAATTCAGATAATTAGTGTTTTAACGAGAGTGTAAACATGAAACCAAATCTCAACGACCCATTTTCCATCATTTAGCCTGGGGACCAGCTGGAACCCTCCCAAGGACCACTGGTTGAAAACCACTGGTATAGGCTTTATTCAGGCTGCAGGCAAAACCCATTTTTTTCCTCAAAGCAATTCGTATAATGGTGTCGCTCACCAGAAATGGCTGATCAACAAGTTTCGTTTGAACATGTGAGTTTATAGATCAGCTACTCTCTGCGAGTGGTGCCATCGTATACAGTATGAATTATACATAAATCCAATTGGATTCCAATCTGGGTCTGGATTTGGGCTGCCAGTCTGACCATAGCCATAGGGTGGTAGAAAATGAACACAGCCAAGAATAACTCAAGGGGGATTACATTTGAGTTCTGTGATAAGATTAGATTAGATTGCTTTAGTATCCACAAGGGACGACTGTTTTGCTGAGGTTAATGTGATCTATCATTTTTCAGTGGGAGTGAGATTAAAAGTGATATTAAGGCTCTAGATCTCAAGGCTACCCTTTAAAATGTTATGTCTATATATACTACACTTGCTAGAATTAACTGCAAATAGTCAGTTTGAGGTACTCAAATGAATTCTACATTTGTAAATCTTAGAATTAATCCATTAGTTCCCATGTTACATTACATTATTATGGAATTGTGTTAGTTGTGGTTAACCCATTGTGTCCTGACCCTCGATTCGAGTTTCCGACACCAGATTATACAGTAGTTCCTTACACCAGATTATAGCTGCAGCAACATTCTGGCTTTTGATGCTAGATTCTACAGTAGTTTCTGACACTAGATTCTAGTTATTGACACTAAATTATAGTTTCTGATGCTAGGATCTACTTTTTGACACTAGAATTTAGTTTCTGACGCTAGAATCGAGTTTTTGACACTAGATTCTATAGTCTCTGACACTAGATTCTAGTTTTTCTGAAAAATCTGTGTTCCTGTGTCAGTGATGCTAATTATTTCAAGCCAAGGACCACCAGAATTATCCATATTTGGCTGCAGACCCCCCATCTGAAAACATGTTGTTCTAGGGATCCCCCAGAAGCAAAAATTTGAGTTAAAAATGTTTGCTTCCAAAATAACGTATTCAGAGATTTGCAGCACATTTTCACAATTTTTCAAAAATAGCAGAACAACAAGCTCATGTCGCGCCACTCGGTGGCGCGACATGAGCTTGTTGATCTGCTATTTTTCAACAGATAAAACACCAAAACGCGTTCAGGACACAAAGGGTGTTAGTTGTGGTGTGTTAGTTGTGGTTAAGGAGGGGATGAGGACGAGCTAGCAGGGCTATTCCAGTGGAATACCAAGACAGCAGTTCGTCTTACTTTGGCAATGCTTGGGTGGAGGTCTCTACCTTCAAGGCCCAGTATCTGCGCTTGCATTAATATTCAGTCAAAGAATGCATTATGCGGGCTTCCATAACATTATGCACAGTATAATGTCACATTACACAGACATATTGAAACCGTGTACTGTATCCTCATATTTCTACTATTTATGTCATTTGATTTTGCCAATTAATACTACTAGATGAAGGTGGAATTGCTATTTTACAAACAAATCCAGTATTATAACCAAGTGATAGCGGCAGAATTCATTAATAGCAATTTGTAATAATGATAAGAAAATAAATAACATTATTCTATTAATGTATGTATTACATAACAGACTGTAGCATATTGTGTATGCGTATTTACCTGGTCAATCTTCATAGCTGTCGTGTTGGAATCCGTGGGGAGGTTGGACTTCTCCAAGTAGAAAGCCCTTTGGGGCAGAAAAGACAGTTCTATTTACAGTATGTTTACAACTACTTGGCTGGGCTGAGGGAATCTATCTCCTCTGAGTCACTGTGTGTTTGAGAGCTGAGTCATGTAGTGTGTATTGGAGAGTACACAGCGCATTTCTGCTACACCAAGGCCCTTTTAGCTAATTAACTCGCTAATCCATCATTAGCATAGGAGCTGACTGTGGCTTTCTCTTAGCTTCAAGTATTGCTTTTTAAGGTTTTTCAATGCGCGAGTCACTTCTCACCTAATTGAAAGCAGTTGCTTGAAAAAACAAACAAAACTTGAAAGAGAATGGGCATACAAACATATACAATTGGCTATGCATAATGGGCTGTTGAATGATTAAAATGTAATCAAATTAATATAATCACAGCTTCAAAATGAATTTAAACATTCGAACTATGTCCAAAATATGCCTGTTTTCCTCTATAGGATTTGAACATTTAAAAAAATATTTCTTAAATATTTAGCAAAATAGGTTATCTACAATCTACAAGCTCCCAATTCGTGTAGATCCCTCAAATTATACTCTATGGCTCTGGTTACAAGGGAGAGACACATACCTATATGTCTCTCTCTATATATGTATATATACAGTATATGTACTGTACATACTTTGAGAACCCCTGGTCTATAGAATACTATAGAATGATACAGACAGCAGTGTTGTGATGTGTTGTGTAGTAGTTTACCTGAGTCTTCGGTAATAGGCTTTGACTCTCTCTAGTGACACAGCATTGGTACGCTGCTGGAACTCCTCCATGTCAGCGTAGTTCTGTTGGGACACTCCTTCTGTACGCTCCAGGCCTGAGAGACATTTACATATATGATGGTACAGTCTGGCACATGCTAGTGCGTCACTTAAAGGCCTAACACGGTCGCTCACCACTTGGAAACTCCATCCCGGCCTCCACCAGAGTTACTGCCGAAGTGTCCTTCAGCAAAATACCGAAGCCCTAATCTGATCCGATGCATGGGCGTCACCGCCATTCACTATGCGGGTGCCTCAGCACCCGCAACTTTTCACGTCGGAAAAAAAAAATGATGCGAAAAAGTGGGGGTGCTCCGGTGCTGGCCAAATCGCAACTGTCCATGCTGCGGGAGAGGCAGAGCCATATGAACCATATAGTGTAGACAGAGTTACGACAACTCCGTCCACTCCAAGAGGCAAGTTCAATGGCGGCTTTTCTACTGAGACTCGAATCGGGAATGGGGACAACAAATAGGGACAAGTCCTGGACCTGAAGTAGGCAGTAGGCTAATGCAACGGCCTCCGGCAACAGCCTTGCAACAGCCCCTTGAAAGCATGCATAAAATAGCTCTTATTTGCGCTGTCGCCCTCATTGAAAACAATGCATTTCCAACTCCAGTTTCAGTTTCTCCCTATTCAGGCTGCATGAACAGCAGCGCGAGCGTTCAGTTTGTGACCCATCAATGTCGCAACTCTTCTACTAGATGGCACTGATCTGGGAAGGAGGGAGACGGGGTGACCGGCCGCTTGCATTCATTGCTTTGATATGAGTTGCACAGTCGGCGACGGTGCGGTTTTGAAACTTTTTCGTCAATCCACTACATTCTCGTCTCGACACGTCACGTCAACCATAACTCACAAACGTCTCTTCATATTTTAGTCATCATAGATAGCCGTTTTATCTCGTCACAGTCAGTCTTGTACTGCATTATAACACTGCTTCATTGAAGTGTGTACCATTACATTTATTGTGAAATATTAGTAAAAAGTGTTTTAGAGGGGGAAAAAAGCCCAAAATTTTTCGCGGCCGCGCGTTAGCGCGGCCGCAATTTAACCCTAAAGCAAAATCAGCACCCGCATCTTTCCAGACGCGGTGACGCGCCTGATCCGATGTACAATCACTGTCTACAGTGCATTATGACAAAAGAAGGCATACAACCACCCTAAGAACTACTATTTGTACTAAGTAGACCACTGGACCGATGGAGCTCTTGCACTTGTAAACCTGAGGTTTTCTGTATACTGTATAATCTTGAGGAAAAATGCCTCAATTTGTCCCAAAGAGACCGCAATTAATTGCTGCTATTTGTTTCAAAAAAGTGTTTTATTGTTTCAACCATTCTTTACTGTATCGCATTTGTGACACAGCACTTGCTTTGGTAATGTAGGCGTTTGTTTCCTCATGCTAATAAAGCTTACTTGAATTGAAATGCATTCTTAGTTCTAATACCAGTGCTTTTCAGCACTTTTGAGCACTGTTGCATATCAGTTTATAGATTAATCTTAAGGTTTCATTTATACTTTGCTAGGCAACACAAAAACACCATTTTCAGCTGAAAACCCTTAGTAACGCACACCACAAATGCACACTCTTCAACACACTCTCCATACTACTTCCAAACTGCAGTCTATGGAAAGAGCCAGTAGGTGGCACTATATATCTGTTATTTTCTAGAACTCCTTCGACATTATGATGTAGCAGCACCCACTGAAGCACCTACAGTACAGTGTCTGTCTGTATGAACAAAACTAATGTTTCCATAGCAGCTGGTCCATCAACATGAAAGATTTATGGTTTCCTATCAGTTGGGAATGAAGCACGCATTCAGTCATACAGCCTGAACAAAGATCAAAGGAACACAAGCAGGAGATGTAGCCCAAGTACCAAGTAAGAATTAAGTTGTTTGGAAATTTCCCCTTCTCTTTTGTACATACTGTATAGTATGTACAAAATATGTATGTATAGTATAGAATTAATTAACATGTGTTAATTTTGTATGCCATGTGATTGTCACAGTTTAAAGCTAAAAATTGAATTGTTGAATTTGTTGCGTTTTGGTGTTCTAAGCATTATGTTTTAACTATTGAAAAATAGCAGATCTACAAGCTCATAGCGCGCCATCGAGTGGCGCGCTATGAGCTTGTATCTCTGCTATTTTTGAAAACGTCGTGAAAACGTGGTGCGAATCTTTCTAGACAGGAACACAAAGTATTAAATCTATGAATCTATGAGCGAGACTGACTACACTAACCCCTGCTGAAGAGCACAGTGTGTAGCTTGAGGCTGCCTCCGTTCTGCAGTCGACTGGGCAGCTCACTGAAGTGACAGCTGTCCATCAACATGGTGACCTGCAGGGCCTGTCTGCTGCCCTCCACCTGGTAGCACACCGGAGTGTCTGGAACGCACATGAGCACACACATGCACGCACGCACGCACACACACACACACACACACACACGCACGCACGCACGCACGCACGCACGCACGCACGCACGCACGCACACACAATTATAAGTCATTATGATTATATTTTTTACACTTTATTAGACTACATATTAAAGGTATTACAGGCAACTTTAGTGGGTACAAACTGTGTGTAAACAGATTTTAATCTAACTCCACCTCACCTCCACTCTATTGGCTCATTAGGAACCGGTGAAGACTGCTGCGCTGTGATTGGCTAAAATGCCGCCTCAGTCCCTCCCCACATGTACTTAAAAAAAAAAAAAAAACGTATTTTTGTTTTTTAGGTGGTGCACCAGATCCCAGGCCCAGCTTTGTCAGTACAGTATATGTACACCTACCTGTATACACTACTGTATATTTACACAAATACACACGGCACATTCTGTGATTTCTTTTGTATAGAAGTGTACCGGTATATTTGTATGTCTTTAAATGTTTTGATAAATTGATAAAAACGTTTTTTTACCGAGGAGGAGGAGGGAGTCTGATGGCAGTTTAAAGGAAATTAAAGACCCCGATTAATTTCCTTCCCGCGCCGCCCCGCTAGTTCACAGATGAGTTGACAAGGGGACCACCCAGATAACTGCCTAATGAGGGTGTCAACTATGATGACATTGCCTCAGACAAAAGTCAGAGGAAACTAAATAGAGAAAAGAAAGTGAAGAGTAGACTACTAGGAGGGGCACCACTGAGTCAGATCTAGAGTATGAAAAATCATTTGTTGCACAAATGCCAGAACTGGTAAAAGAAAACATAAAAGTGAATGCATGTCTGTGAATGGAAGAGGATATTTTTCTTGTTCTTGCTTGCCTGAGTGAGTGCACAGTATTGTCAGTACGGTATGAGCATGTGTGTCTCTAGCTGTCTGCTATAGTGTTTATGTGACTACATGGCGTGTGCTCTGCTAGTGTCAATACCCACTTCTGTTGACTGTCATTCACTAAGCTGACAAATAGCAAACCTTTCTCCACTGCTTTGCCTTTACGACAGGAAATGCCTCTTGTGCATTGCTTTAAAGAACAATCAATGTTGCTGGTCATTGGGAAGCTGCTGGGGGAACGAAAATAATAATAAGGATTGAGGATTCTGTGCTTTATATCAGCTAGTTTGCTCCCGTTTTAGCTAAGGTCAAAGACGGAAATAGCCAGGTGATGATGTCCTTGTACCCATTGTCATGTAAACTAGTAGGAAGCCAAGGGCAATGAGCCGTATGAGATGATTTATGGGGGGTGTATAACGCTGCTCATTGTTTCCATTGGAAAACATGGAAAGCCAATTCATAAAACGGCTGATAGAACTTCAACAACTACAGTAGGTTGCGTCACATAATGGAAGTGTTTTTTAATGCTGCATCAACAGCATTGGCTTACAGCACAGATTTCTTTAAATGTGAGGGCTACATACTGTAGTACTGAATATTATCACTGTTGGGCACAAACCTTGCATGTCAAATACCATTACGTTACAGGATAAGATAGAAAAAACAGAACATGTGTTGCAAATTACCGTAGTTTCTCTTTTTGGATAGCTTTGGTTAGATGTTCATAAAACTGCTATGTGTTGTTTCTTTGTGGAATTCTTGTATTACAAAGCAGTGCGTTTTGTTTACAAAAAAAAACTTTGAATGGGACTCTAACAATGTGAATGA